>CM055648.1:3887500-4419914 GCA_029378325.1 Elaeagnus macrophylla
AATAATATCTATAGTATATGTACTGCAATATTATCTGTATTTATTTTTGTTAAGGACTTTCTTATCCTAAATCAAATATAATAATAATAATAATATAGTTGAGCTAATTTAATTGCTTGAAATCAGTAGGTACTGATGCAGAGGATACAAATAAGTCAAGTGCAACACAGACAATGGCATCCAGTAGCCAAGGCATATTGGCTTTGATTTTTCCCCATTCAATGCTTCTTACAAGTATGCTACATTAATCACATAAATAATTAATAATAAAAACAGTAGCTTAAAAAGAAAATATATATTATTTTACTTTAAATGAGAAATGGAATAAATAATATTATACCTTCCCACATAAGTGACATTTGCGATCAGTGCAAAGATAAACATCAGAGGATTCAATCCCTATATATATATATATAAAATCATATATTATAATAAATATATAATTCAAAAGTAAAAGATGTCGACAACTGAATTATTTTATATATTGAAAAATCATCACAAACTCAAATAGTAGGAAAAATAAAATTAAAAAAAATCCATTAATTACCTCTACACTTCCACGTTTAATCTGTTCAAAACACAAAAGTTTTTATTAAAAGTGATAAATATAAATATTGTCACAAATGAAAAGGATAGAAATGAAAGGACTTACATTTAACCAAATCTGAGGGAGACGGCCACCCATGTAAATAGCAGCCATCATCCAACCCAACCATTGCCCGTATACAGTATGGCTTTCACCGGCATTTTCCTGCTGTTTTTTTTATAAGCGCTTTTAACTGAGAAAAAATGTATAATTTACATCAACAAAATATGGAAAATTAAAAGCTGCTGTACATGTAAGAGTTTCCTTCCAGTAAACCTAATGTAAGCTTGCGTCAAAGCATCGCTTTTTCGGAACAGGTTGACTGCTGATGCAGCTAAAAATGTCCCATACCTAGCCTGTAAATAATATCAAACACACATATCAATTAAAAAAAAAAATTAAGCATAAATTTAAGAAGAAGAATAAATAAGAGAAAAATATTGATCTTTACTTATCATAAAAATAGCATTTATGTTCAAAAAGTGACCAATAAGCTCAATGACATATGCTCATTTGTACATGTAGAAGTTTTGAAATTTGAATCATAATTATAAGTGTGTGATTTGTATAATTATTTAAAAAAAAATCTTATTAAAAAGTGACCCACAATGTTACTAATCACTTGTAAATTCTAATGTTCATTTCTAGAATATTTTAGAGTACTATCTTTATGATAAATCTATACACATTTCTAAAACTCTATAAAAATTATAAGAAAATACTAGGCTAAGAATAACAATTTAGTTGCATGCCACGAAAGATCTAGTTATAGAAAATCTAGATATATAATGAATGTTCTAAGTGAGAGCAGTGATATTACCTGATAACTTTATTCTCGTTAAACTTTAGTTTCTGGCCGTTTTTTCTATTCTTTTTTATCTTCATCGCTTAAATTCTGCCTATTAAAGAGAGAGTACGTTCTCTTCGAATAATTTTTTTTAGCTTAATTAAATAAAATCAACCACAATTTGTGGTATTTTTCACTCAGATGTAAATCTAGGATGATATTTCGTTACATAGATTTTGTCTAGTAATTTTTATGCTTTCGTTGTTGTTTAGGTATTTTTTTAATTAAATATAATCTTAAATATAGACATTATTTTATTCGTTAAAGTTGATAATACTTTAGAATTTATGATCATAAAATTAATAAAGTTGATAATACTTGTTGACAGAAGCAACATTAGCACGAAAGACATTTTTCTCATCAACACCAGATTGTTGATTCAACATATGCTCATAAGTCTTAAGTTCACTATGAAAAGAGCTAAATGTAGGTTTAATAGTCATCATATTAATCGATGTTAAGAAAGGATTGTAGGATAAGTCAGTACTCAAACCAACAAGAGCATACATTACATGATCTCTATCTAAAATAGGCTCTCCAATAGCAACCAGATGATTAGAAATTGTTCTAATCTTAGAGATATATTCATGAACTGCAAGTCCATATTTTCGAAGAGTTTGCAGTTGTGATCAAAGATCAAGTATGTGAGATTGAGCACTTGATGCAAAGTTGTTTTCCAACGCTCGCCATTGATCGAAACACATGAGTGTTCATTTCATTAACAATAGGTGCATAAATCCAACTCTTTAACCATATTGTTTAAGTTATTCCAGTAGAATATCGAGAGTTTACAACAAATTTGTGTGAATCAAGAAATTTTGAAAGTTCAATGACTGTGCCATCAATAAATTCTTTTAAATCGTATGCAATTATCAAGCTCTCCATGTGCTCACACCATATGAGATAATTGTGATTATTTAGCTTGATTGACAAGCTAACATCAACAGGTAGCATGGTCGAGAAATTCTGTGCCAAAATATCAACATAATTGGAAACAAGATTTGATGAAGGAGTAGAAGAATTTTGCAGATTCTTAGTTCCTTGAACATGAGTGCCAAGAGCATCTCTATACGAAGCATTGTTCTTGTTTACTATTGAAAGACAATTCAAGAAGATTCTCAAATTCAAATTCAAGAAAATGCAAGCTCTAATCGGCCTGCTCTAATATCATTCAAGAAAAGCTAAAATGCAAAAATGAATAATGCCAAAATTGTATTAATTAATTTTAGTTACACTCTAGGCCGATATATATAGTCAATTTAGTATAAGCAATGCAACTAACTAATATAACTAGTTTTGCTAAGCTAGAAAACTAATTACAAATGAAATTACAATTAGCTAACTATATTTCTCAATTAGTGCGGGTAAAAGTTTCAAGATTGTTTTAATTACAAATATATGAGTTGTATAATTATTTAAAAAAAAAATTATTAAATTTTGATTTTTATATATGGAATATTTAAGAGTACTATCTTCAAGATAAATTCAGACACATGTCTAAAACTCTACCAAAAATGTAAGAAAATATTAGGTTAAGAACAAAAATTTTGTTGCATGCGTAGAAAGATCTAGGTTATAGAAAATCTAGATATATAACAAATGTCAAAATGAGAGCAATGATGTTACCTGACAACTCAGTTCTCATTAAACTTTAGTCCCTAGCCGCTTTTTTCTATTCTTTTTATTTTCATATTTTAGATTTTGCATACTACAGAGAATTATTCTCTTGTCTGAATTCACTTTGTCTTCGAATAATTTTTTTTCGTTTTTTAGTTTAGTTACATAAAAAATCAACCACAGTTTGCGGTACTTTTCACTCAGATGTTGATCTAGGGTCGCTATTGTTTAGGTTTATTTTTTTAATTAAATATAATCTTAAACGTAGATATTATTTTATTTGTTGAAGATGATACTTTAAAATTTAAGACCATAAAATCAATAAATTGGTTAAAAACATTAACTAATATACTTCTTGTAGGGCAAACAAAAAATTATTAAATAAGTTAAATAATATATCAATACTAACACTAGAATAATACAAAAAAAAAGTGCACTAATGTGTCCATCATTTTAATTAATTATGTAATGAATCCTTTTTATAACTTTAATTTTAATAAATAAATTTTTATTTTTTAAAAAAAAGTGTGAGGCGGTGGAAATGAATATATATATAGGTGCAGTTGTGTGCGAAGAAAATTAATAACAATCGTTCAATACAAAATTCCCTCCTAATAGATTACTCCTCAATACCAAATACTCCAATTACCCAAATTATTATTACAAATCACAAACCACATTTCTATAGAAATAAAATCCACGTTTTCTAAGAACCATCAATTACCATGATAACATTTATTTAGTATTAAAAGGCATGAGTTCAAAACTTCTTGTACATGTGTTTTATTTAAAAAAAAAAAAAAAAAAAGTGACCGACAATTTTAATTTTTTTATAATTTAAATGTCAAATCTTATATATATTATATATATCTTATGGTTAGATTTATTTCAAATGAATATTTATCTCTATTGCATCATAAATTTATATTTAATTGGAGATAATTAGATATTTAATATCTATTATATCTTATATTCGAAATTCATATTATATCTTGTAAACCCTATAAACAAGATTTTTACCAGTGTATTATTAACACAACAATAAATGAGAATTACTTCTATTTGTTTGCTTTTCTCTCTACTTTTTTTTCTCTTATTTCTTTAGTTTTATAATAAATTTTACTTTATTATTATTTTCAATTGCATAAAACAGAGGCTAGTTTTGATTTGAATAATAACCATTAAATAAATAAAGAAAAAACTAAATAAAATACATAAAAAAGTTAATTATTTTTGTGGGTAACTTTTTAAAATAACTGGACGAAATGCATGTAACAAAAAAATAAAAATAAAAGTGAACTATGTGTAACTTAATAACTTATAAATAAATAAATAAATAGGCTAAGGAGTGATGACCTGTTGAGGTATTGGGCGAGGTTGGGTGGCATTAGGTGAGGTGGACCGAACTGGGAGGTCTGAATCATTTTGATGTTCATCATCAGAAGATGAGTAATCACTTTGAATAACCAGAGCTGGAGGTCCACTTTTAGCTGCTCTCATGTACGTTCTGAATGGCGGAGTATCACTACTAGCAAGTGATCTTGCCGACCTTTACAAATTACAATTTTAATTTCTTACAAATACAAAAAATTAAAAAACAATAATTTTTTCTTTTTTTTGAATAGGGACAATAAGGTAAAAACACATACATGAAATAGAACTCTCTCCGAGGGGTAACTTTGGGAGAAGGGTTTGGTATTGGAATGCTTGAATTCACTTGTGATTTACATATCAATGATTTCTTATGTTCATCTTCTTCATTCTTCAAGCATATATAATATAATAAGAATTTAATTTATCAAATAAATTAATACTTGTTCAAGAGAATCAATTAAACATTACCTTTTGGCTCGCAGTGTTCTTCTTGCTTTTCCAGAGTCTACGAAGATGATCATAGTACACTGTCTGAATCACCAAAACTACAGTACTTACTGTATAAAGCTGTAAGAATCAATTGCAATTGGAACTTTAATCTAACCAAACATTGAATTTCTGGATATTTTTTTTATTTTTATTTTTAAGTATATATATAAGAAAAAAGGGTAAGCCATATTGGACCGTTCTTTAATCACTTAGGCCCAACAAATCTTTAATTAATTACATAATATTTATACCATTACCTATATAAATTTAAAGAACAAAGGATACAATTAATCTCATAATTTTAAATAAAAAAATAATTTAGTCCCATAATTTTTAATTTAAGCATTTTAATCTTATAAATTTATAATAAAGTACACTTTAGTCTAAAAAATTAAAAAAAAAAAAAAAAAGAACTAATTACACCTTTTATATTAAATATATGAGACTAAAGTGTATATTTTATAAAAGTATGGGACTAAAAACTCAAATTTTTGCTCTTTTTTTCAAAGTTATGTCACTATTAGTGTCCTTCATCCAAGTTTAAATTATATTTAATTTTTTTTAGAAAAAATTATCCATATATTTTTAATTATTGGCATTAATTTTTTTTTAAGATCTATTATCACATTAAATAAGAATTTTAAATATTATAATAAAATAAGAATTATATCTAATAAAAAAACTAATCATATAATGATTATGATATCAAATAAAAATTTTAAATATTATTTTAGTTTAAAAAAATTATTTTTGAAATTATTTTAAATATATTATAAAAATTAATTAAAAAAAATAAAATAAAATAATTTAGTATTTTAACTAATACCAAGAAGAGTACTGTTTTATTATCTATAGATTAAGCAAAAAGTATTCGTATTATTAAGTATAAAAAGGCAAATTCTACTTGCATCCTTTAAATCTCAAATTACATACCCTCAATGTGTAAATTCATTACGATTCTATGTCTTGAGGGTATGTACTTGAAGTTTTTGTGGGATAAATTTAGAATTATCCGTATAAAAAGCAAAGCCAAAAATAGAAATTTACCAGAGCTGTGTAGTACTGGGTTGGCAGCTGCACAAAAAGCGAGCACAGAAACTAATAAGGCTAAAGCGATCGATGTTCGTACTGTTTGAAATTAAATTAGTATATTTCATATGAATTTTTCATTTTATTAAATCAAAATCTAAAAGATTTACGTTGATTCTGATAACGATAAACAATTCAATTTTCATAAAGTTGGAAATTAAAATTAGGACCACCGATTAGCTATAGCTAGCAAACAACAATACTGCAGCCGCTTCTTTACTTACCGTTGCTGGCTCTAGAAGACATCCCACAAGATTAAACACATCTCTGCACAAAAGAAAAAGAAAAAGATAGAATAATTTTGAAATTAATTAGTTAAAAGCATCAAAAGTTGAATTGGTTTTAATGGAGAAATATAAACTAGAGTTGAATAAAAAGACATGAAAGTACAGACCCAGCAACCCAAGTGAGGAGAAAAGCAAGAGAAACACCATGACTTGACTTGGTGCGAAAGTTGGTTATAATCTGAGGGATTTCGGCAACACCCCAACAAACTAAGCTGATAAGACCAAAAGCAAATGAGAAGTCATCTTTAATATTGCAAAGACAATCCTGAAAATATTTCTCTACCCATTCATTACAGGGTTTGTTCTCCTTTACACAATACGTGAGTTGCATTCTCTCTCTCTCTCTCTCTGTTTCTGTGGGTGGCTCTGTTTCGGTGGTACGTGTAAGTTGTAATATATGTTTATAAAGGAAGGATGTGGGTATCAGAGTATGGTCTATCAGCTATTTAAACAGCCAAAAAAAAAAAAAACTATACACAAGATAATATAGACAAGATAAAAAGAAAAGGCAAAAAATACAAGTATCAAAATAGCTCCATTAGTAATGCTATTATACTCTATATATATATATATACACATATATATATATATATATATATATATATATATGAAGTTATGGGATCAAAGTTGATAAAAAGATACATAATAATAATTAAATTTTTTTCTTAAAGAACTTTTTCTTAAAAAAGAAAAAAAAAAAAAAAAATACAGGTACCACGATTGAGTTGAGTGAGCAGAAGGGGGAGAATAATATTTTCGGGGGGCCTAAATTCAATTTTTTTACCCAAACAATAAAATTTTATTAAAATATTAAAAATTTAAAAATATAACATAATATATAATTAATAGAAATTATAATAGAGTTAACTTAATTTAATATTAAATTTTATCTGTTATATTATAATAAAGACATAGATTTATCACTCAAAAATATATATTAAATGTATTATAATTAACATATAACAAAAATTATATTAAGTTAATAAGTATTAATATTATACATATATAAAATAAATTAATTCACTAAAAAAACTTAGCAAATGGAAAGCTTATTTAAACACAAAAAAAAAATTATAATTGTTAGAACTAAAACTATAAAGAAATATATAAAAATGTAAAAAATAAAATATGATTTAAAATTTTAAACTTGAGACTACATTGAAAAATATATTGTTGATAAATAATATAAGATTAACTAATAAAAATAATGAAAAACTAAAGACAAAGAAATATTTAAATTTTTATATTGAGAAAATTTTAAATAAATTCAAAAAACTATTAAAATAAATTGTTAAATAAAAATATTTAATAAAATTAAAATTTGGGTTGAAACAAAACTTTGACAATATAAATTATAAAAATTTGAAAGCTTAGTATAAAATTTATAGTATGTTTCTTTTTTTAATTTTTACAATGTTGAGTATAAAGTTAAATATTTGAAGTTTTTTTTTTTTAAAATTATTACATATTAATTTAAGGATTATTTTTATATAATATATTATTACAATTTTATTTGTGTCATTAACAGTTATTAAATATATAAAAATTGTGTACATATATTTTCACCACATTACTTACAATTTATTTTATTTTTATTAACATATTTATTAAAAATTATTAATATATATATATATATATATATATATAAATTAAACCCAATATACTGTAAATAAATAAAATATTTATTTAATATTATATATATATATATATATATATATATATATATATATATATAATTAATCTTTTATAAAAATGTTAATCAGAGCAATTTCGTACAGCTCCTATTATCCTCCGCCGCGGGTCATAAGTAAATAAGTAATGTGGTGTCTCTATACAGATACACATAATAATTACGGTATATGTACCACTTAAGAGTAAGACATAAATGTTTTTTGGAAAGATGGTGTTTAAAAGATGGTACCACTTAAGATAATAATTACGGTGTGTGTACCACTTAAGACTAAGACAAAAGTGCCCAATTATATTAAAATAAAGTTTTTTACATTATCTCCCAACAACTCGATCGAAGAAATTATTAAATTTTATAATTTTTTGTTCTCATACTGTCAAATTTATCCTTTTTTTACTACTGTACATAAATCTTAGTTATGTCTCTTCATTTATTTGTTCGTAATTAAAATCAATCATAATGAGAATAAATATAAATTAGATTGGACATAAAATAGAGGGTAATTTTTCTTTCTTTTTATTTTTAATAATTTATTGAAAATTATAAGTAATTAAAATAAAAATATTAATTTATTTAAATATTATTCTAAAAATACTATTGAAAAACATAAAGGTGACCATTCTTCGTACAAATAGTTTAGACATATTTATCTCACTCATTAAAATATTCAAAATTAATGGTGTTTATATTAATTTATTTTAACTTGAAATTTTCCTTGCTTTTATGAATCTTTTATAAATTTTAATTTTTAAATATGTTAACATTTATATTTTTAAATAAAATAATCCAATAATTTATATAATTTATCCATAATATTTGATAAATTTATTTTTCTTTAGAACGGATCTGAAACATAAAATTATAAAAAATTGTTTAGTATTATACATTGTAAATTAGGAAAATAGAGTAATTATAAGGATAGTTATAAAAGGAATTTTTTTTAATTAAATAATATTTTAGTGTAATTTAAATCAGTAATTTAAATAGAAAAAACAATATGAGTTTTATTATCAAACTATTACGTAAAGCTATGAAAGGAATTGACTCGCAAACTGTAAAATTATTATTTTATTTCTATCATGTTTTATATAAGAAAACGAAATAACTTATTCTTACCTCTATTTTTTCGTTAGTAAAATAGATCATCTGTATTGGAAGCAAAAATATCTAAAAAACCCTGAAGTGAACCAGAAAACTTAGATCTGTTTGTTTAAAACAAAGGTAAAGAGAATATAAATAGTAATAAAAATAATATTATTAATATAATATTTATTTGAGTAGTATAAATAAATAATATTAAAATATTTTTTTATAAATTATAAATAAATTAAAACTAATAAATAATTTGTTTATTTATAAATGAGAAAAAAAATTATAATTAATTATACAAATATGACATTATATTGTATTTTTGAAAGGTATGGAGGAAAAAAAAAAATACTACTACTGTTTAAACATAAGTTATATTTTATTATGCTACTAAGTGTTATTTAGCGCTAACGTATTTAATTAATATTAATTAGTTAATGTAAAATAATTTAATTTTAAAAAATGACTTATGTGTAAATGAGGTAAAAATTTAGATATTTATGTGTAGAAAAAAGGTCCATACATCTTGATGTAAAGGGATAAATATGGCATTAGTCTATTAATTATTACAATTAGAGCATGTAGGCTCAATAACTTTTGATTATGATAATTTAGTCTATCAAATTTAAAAATGGACATTTTAGTTCAAAATGTCAATTTTTATTTTTTAAAATTTTTGAATTTTTTTTAACTAAAATAATTATTAAATTAGTTTTTAAAATAAAACTAAAAAGAAACAAAAAGGAAAAGAATGTAATAAAAAATGATTATTTATAAAAAATCGATATACAAGAGTTCAAATAGTGACAAAGCACTAACATGAGTACCACAAGAAAAAGGATGCTTGTGAGATTTTGAAACCTTACAAGAGTCACATACAAAATTAAGATAAGGTTTTATTACATTGATTTGATGCATAGCTAAAGTTTTTTGAACTATGGAATCTGAGACATGTGCAAGACGATCATGCCAGACAAAACTTGTTGCAATAGCAGCAAAGGGAACACTGTTAACAACATTACCAGCACCGAGAAACTTGTAAAGGCCTTTATCAAGTGGTCCCTGAAGGATGACTCTCTTTGTGATATTGTCCTTTACAGAAAAGAACTGAGAGTGAAACTCAATGAAGATATTATTATCTTGACAAAGCTGATGGACAGATAGTGATATGAGGTGTGTGTAACACTGGAGACAAGAGAAGAGGCTGATGAAAAGTATTAAGAGAAGAGGAACCATAATTAAAAATTGATAGAGAAGCACCATTACCTACAAGCACCCCATCATTGCTAGCAAAAAGGTGTTGGATTACCTAGATTGGATGCATCATTTGTCAAGTGATGAGTGGCACCTACATCCAAGATCCAAGAACTGTCAGATTCTCCATTGCTTAATGCTAGATAAGCAGATGGTATGGACTTATTTTGTGGCTGGGAGGTAGTGCTTCCTGAGAATCAATTCTTCAGTTTATAGCAGGTGGATGCTACATGTCCAATTTTACTACAAAATTGACACTATACTCCTCTTCCACGACCTTTGCCTTGTCCTCTTCCTCTTCCTCTATGATATGTACCCTGATCTCTTTCTTGACTAGGTTGGAATGACTTTCCACTACTAGATCCACTAGTAATATACATAGCTTCAATTTTGGCAAGGTTTGCCTGATATATCTGTTGCTCCTCATCTTTGTCTTGTTGTTGAAGGTGCTCATAGACCAACAACCTACTATGGAATTCTTCGACAGTAATCAAGTTAGCTTGATCTATGATGTTACACACAAAAGCATTGTACCTTAGATTCAATACTGTTACTGCATGCATAATAACATCCTTTGAAGGAATAGGTTCACCTATAACAGTCAAGCTATCTACTATGTTTTTTTTTTATCTTCATTAGGTACTCATCAATTGTCAAGTTTTCTTTCTTTTTAGTTTGTAGCTGTAATTTTAACTCCATCACTTGTGATTGAGCAGATCAAGAGAAGACTTTCTCGAATGTCTTCCAAAGATCATATGCTATGGTGGATCCAATTAGATAACCTGAGACTTCAGTAGACACTGAGTCATAGATCCAGCTCTTAATGATTCCATTGGTGCGTTTCCATATCAAGTATTTAGTTGTATGAACTATTGTACCAGATTGATACTGCTGAGGAACGTGAACAGATACATCAATATACTCTTCCACACCTTATGTGACAATCACACACAGCAATTGCTATTTCCATATCAAGTAATTAGACCGATCTAGCTTGATAAGGAAATTCAGTGCAACAAGAGGAAGGGAAGGTACTTGCACAAATGTTGCAGAAGCACTTTCACCTGCAGAATTCTTTCTAGAGTTTTCAGAAGCAGACATTGAAGAATGATTGTTGATCAACTAGCAGATTGCACAAGATCACAAAGATTGAGAATCAAGAAAACTTACTGCACACGAGAATCGAATGAGAAGAGTAGCTTTGATACCATGTAAGCTCTTGTGAGTTGAAGGAAAACAGAAAACTCAGAAAATAGTTCAGATTATGTGTAACTATATTCTCATGCAATTCATGAAGTTAGTTACAATTGAGATATTTATAGATAATATAATTATTGTCTAACCAATATGGTTATGACACCTATACACTTTAATTCTTTCTAATTACACTATGTACAGTTTGTAGAATGAACCTCATGTCTCCATCACTGAACGCAATTTGTACTTGTTTTTTTATCGAGATTTCTCGGATGTGAAATAATTATTTAGTTTAATTACCTAATATAATTTTTGTTTATATATAAAATTTTACTTTTAATTTTATATATATATATATATATATATATATATATATATATAACTTAAAATAATATATTATTTTTTCAAATATATATAAATATTTTTTTTACAAATTTTTTTTTACGATATTGTTTTATGTTACATGTTTTTTTTTTCTTAAAAACAATTAAAAATGAAACTATAATAATAAATATGTTATATATACACATGAAAATAATTATTTACGTTGTCACCTTAATCAATTATTAAAATATTATGTTTAATGCTTCTTTTATCAAACAGTATTAATGCTCTTTCCCTACTTTACAACTCTCCCATTCGTTAAGAGTCCATTTAAAAAAAAAAAAAGAAAATATTTATGATTTAAGTAATAAAATTTTTAATTTTTCTACCAAAAATTTAAGTTCAAATCATGCCCCAAATATGTGACTGTATTTTCTTTTATTAATACAAAAAAATAGACATTAATACCCCTTTTTTGAAGAAAAAAAAGAATACATTAAAAAAATTATATGAGTTGGACTCATAAATATTTATTATGTATTGATAATTTTAAGAAGATATTATTAATATTTATAAAAATTGAAACTTTTACATATAAGTAAATACATCTATGTAATGAAATCAATGGAGAGATTCTACACATCAACCATAAACTTGGTACATATAAAAGTTTCTCTCCATTTAGATGTGCTTATCTTATAAGTTATTTTAAGAAAATTAGTTTAAAATAAAATAGTTTAGTTAAAAGTGATGCTAAAAGAAATATTTAGGTCTTTGTGATGAAAATATTAAAAATAGTTTTAATTGATACTTGAGTAATAATTTTAAAATGTGATCATGTATTTAAAAATAATTTTTTTAAAAGCTAATATTACTTATTTATCTTAAAAGAAAAAAAATTATTTTCAAAATTTTGAAAACATTTCTCATAAATATTACCAAATATTTATAGAAATATTTTTCCTTAAAATTTAAATGATTTAATTATTTAATTAATTTAATTTTTAATTCTTTAATAAAAAAAATTTATTTTTAAAAAAAATATTAAAAATAAAATTTTATGTATAAAAAAAAATTATATCATATAATTAATTTAAAAATATTTTTAACTATAAAAAAAGTGATTAAAAACGGTTTTTTTTTTCCTCCTTAAATGCTGTTTTGTCAAACTAATACTATTACTTCCCCTTGTAAAAAAGTATTACTTTTGCTGCGGCACTCGAATTGAAAAGGACAAGAGCAAAAGACTTTCTGCCTTCCAACCAGTACTACAGATAAAACAAACAACATTCAAATCAAATCAAAATTGTAGGATCCATATCTTCAAAATTGTGCATTATATTCTCCATTAGCCCAAGTGACACTCGTAGTACGTCGAATAGAAAACAAACAACAATCAAATCAGAGCACATAAATCGAAGAAAACAAAGCTCAAATGTAATCAATAAGATCGAATGAACAAGGAAAAAATAAGAAGAGGAGATCAAAAATTAATTGAACGTCTAAGAAGAGACAGAGATAAATTGTTCCATATTAAAGCTCTGGGTAGAGTTGATTTTGTTAGAGGAATTATTACAAGCTAATGAAATTTATAAATAAACATAATATATTATACTTAATATAATTTTTTAAAATTAAAATACTTATACTTCATATAAATTTTGATAATTTTATTATTATATGTTAATATGAATATTGATTATCATATTTATATAGTATTTGTAATGCGTACATATTTTAATTATACATTAATTATACACATGTAAAGACAACTAATTAAACCATGAACCTAGGTCTCTTGCAAAAATTTTGATTAATTTTTACCTCCTATATCATTGGTTAATTTTCCTTCAAAGTGATCACATATCACTAACAAGTTTACCCATTGTGAATCATTCCTAGTTAGCAATCCAAGTTCAACCTTGCAAAATAAGGCAAAAATAAAACAAATTTGCTTGCAGGAAATTGGTTCAAATTTGACATAAATTTGTTGAACCTGGCCTCCTTAGTCACCCAAGATCATGCCAAGGCACCCCCTTAGTTAACATTTTGTGTGTTGTCTTATGTCTGCTCTTGCTCTTGATCAGTACTACAGGCACTCTTTCATATTCGAAGGAAAAAGTGTGGTGCGAGTCCTTTTGTTTAGGCCTTAGGAGTTATTTAATCATTTAAATTAAAAAATGTATTTTTAAATTATTTTGTTTGTGAAACAATGATGGAAAAGAACATGTAACATATACATGTTTTGTATTTTTCGATTGATATATATGTAATGAAGTGATTTTTAATTAAAAAATTAATAAAAAATTTAACAAAATTTTTCGATCAAATTTAAATGAAATTTTTATTGTCTAATATGTTATTTTTGATATTAAATAATGAAAATTTTGTTTAAGTTTGAAAGAAAAAATGTTCTTAAAATGTTTGCAATTTTTAATTAAATATTATTTTTTTACGTACATATCAATCAAAATTTATAAATATGTATTTGACATATATGCTATTATTCAATTAAATTTTGCAAAAAAATGAATGAAAGTTTAACTTTATCAAGCTAGAAAAATAACCAACACATTCGACCAAAATAAAGAGAGAATATGGGCAATTAGGAACTTTATCTAGAGCTATCAAATGAGTAGATCGTATCGGATTTGAGTTGGCCTGTTTGTTACTTAACATATATAAGCTAGACATTGACCAAACCCATTTATTAAACATATCAAAAAGTATAATTTTGACCCAACCTGTTTAATAAATAGATTGACTCGTTTAACTCATTTAATTACGTGTATATTTTTAGCATTAAATAAATATTTTATTTATAGTAATATATTGTGTCTAATTTTTATGTACATATTTTAGTATATACTAACAATATTGAACAAATGTGTGAGTAAAAATGACATGAATTGTAAATAAAGTAGTTAAATATATATATATATATATATATATATATATATATTTAGTAACTATTAGTAACAAAAATAAAATTAGAGTAGTATACTTTGTAAAAAATTTTTTTAAATATAATAATCTAAATAATGTTTAAATATTTTTAAACTCAACATTATAAAAATAAAATTAAGAAAATAAGTATATATATAATAAGCTTCATATTAAAGCTTTTAAGTTTATGTTTATTATATTTTATTTCAATCCAAATTTTAACTTTAACTAATATTATATTATTTAACATTTTATTTTAATAATCTTTTAAAATTTATTTGAAATTTTTTTATATAAATTTTTTATTATTATTAGTCATTCTTATATTGTTTATAAACATATATTTTTAAATATAGTCTTAAGCTTAAAATTATAAATCATATTTTACTTTTTACATTTTCATATGTTTAATTTAGTTTTTAGTTTTAACAATTATAAATCTTAATGTATTTGATTGAGCTTTTTATTTGCTTAAATTTTTTAATTATTAAATTTATTTTATTCATGAATGATACTAATATTTATTAATTTATTATATTTTTTTTTAATTTTTGTTATAAGTTAATTATAATGTGTTAACTCTATGTTTATATTATAATATGACATGAAAAAATTTAGTATTGAATTGAGTATAATTTACTATAAATTTTACTAATTTTTACTTTATATAAAATAAAATAAAAATTTAGCATCATCCTAAATTTTTTTTTCTAGAGCCGCACCTAATTCACCCAAACTTACAGGGTCAGCTATCAAAACAGAACGCCTGTTTATACTTTCATCTTGATAAGCTCATCTTCTGCCGTATTTTTTTTTATGAACTCATCTCTAACGGGTTCGAAACCCAAAAAAATTTCATGCCCTCTAGAATTTCTGCAGCTTTCAAGTATATCATTCCTTCATCGAAGAAGTAAATCTTGGATGAGAGAAATGAAATAGTTCGTACTTCTCTTACTTTCGCTAAAGAACAAGTTTGCATTTCTACTTATCTTACTTTATTCACTTCTAATTTCAGAAATTAAAAAAAAAAAAATCAAAAGTAGAGCAACCAGTTCTTACCCAGTCCTATCACCACCACTACCCAATGTATCACACCCAATGCTAGCCCAATCAAGACCCACAACTCCCACCACCATTTGACTAGAAACCATCGTTCAAGTTTCGGCAACCATCCACACTATCCTGCAAAAATTTATCGCCTATCGCCATTGATAATTCACAGGTGCCCACTGACCTAACCATCCTGTATGTATCTATATTTAAATAATTTTATATTAAAAAATTTTATATTAAAAAATTTTATTATTGTTAATTTTTTCTTAAAATAATTTCATATAAACTTCACTTTTAGTTTTATCCCTAGCTAATTGCTCATGGCATTTTAATTACTTAATAATAAATAATAATATTTTAATAATAAGTGATTAAAATAACAATATTATTAAGACCATTTGAAAAGAGGTGCTAGGTATCTATTAGGAAAGTGACTTCTAATAAAACCTCGTCGGCTGAATTATATAACGTCAATAGTACAAGATGAATCGAATTTGAGCAATGGGAGAGAGATTGAATTTGTCTCATCTGTTATCATTGTTTCTTTAATTTTGAAATTGCTAAATACAGACACACATGAGTTGGGTCAATCACTTCATCCTTTTGTGCGTAGAAAATTAAAGAAACAAATAAAAATAATATATATAATTAAATTAATTGTGTTGTGTCCCAAATATTATATATATAATTAAATTAATTTTTAAAATAATATATATATATATATATATATATATATATATATATATATATATATATATATATATATATATAAAAGATACATAATTTATAGATTATATTTAAATTAAATATATATTATATATAATTAATATATTATTTTAAAATTAATTAAATTATGTAATGTTTTAAATCATAAAAATTTAAAAACACGGCGACATTGCGCTACATGCAACTTATCCATTCAAAATTTCGAGCCCGTCACACTCACACGTGTATACTATGTATGAGTTTATCTTTATCTTCGTTATCATGTATAATACACCACTAAAAAGCACTTTTTTAATACACAAAAGAAAAAAGAAAAAAACCATATTATGTATTTGTTAATATAATCTAATTAACTACTAATTATGTATTTTGTGTATGCTGCTATGATACATAGAATTGAGACATTTGAAATCTAATAATAATATTTTAATTTATATATAATTGAATTAATTTTAAAACAACATATTAAATTGTACTAAATATGTACATTTGGATTCTTCACAATAAGTGATCTATTCTTATAAAAATTTTATTTATTTTGTATCATATTAAATATTAATTTCTTTAATTTAGAATTACAAATTACTGACACATATGGGAAGTGTCTATCACTCAATCTTTTTGTGCGTAGAAAATAAGGAAGCAAATATAGGCGACAAAAATCAATCAACAAATAAAAAATTTGAGTTAGTGTTTGAAATAATATATACATTATACATATAATTAAATTAATTTTAAAAATAATATATAAGCTATATATATATATATATATATATATATATATATATATATATTTTAAAATTAATTAAATTATATATAAAACGAGGTTTCAAATCAGAAAAATTCAGAAGCAAGCGGCGACGTTGCGCTACATGCAACTTGGTCCATTCAAAATTTCAAACCCATCACACTCATACGTAGACGCTATGTATGAGTTTATCTTTATCTTCGTCTTCATGTAATACACCATTCAAAAACACTCTTTTTTAATACCAAATATTACCTATTTGTTAATGAAATCTAATTAGTTGTATATTTTGTGTTTGCTGCCATGATATATAAAATTGCACGATTTAAGATCTCATAATAATATATTAATTTTTATATAATTAAATTAATATTAAAATAACATGTTAATTATCAAAATCACGAAATTTGTTTATAAATTTTTTACAACATCAAAACAATTAGTTATTTCTATCAAGATGTGGAAAAAATTGATAATATCACGACAATATCAAGGATGTCGTTGATTTTTTCATTCTTACAGGTACATATATTATATGTACATTTTATTTACAATTAACATGCCGTTTTTCTTAATTGGCCTCTTAAAAAATAATATTTTAATTAAAAAATTATTACAATCATGTGTTTTGTCTTTAATTTGCCTTTTTTTTTAAACTAAAGAACCAAATGACATTACTTATAATCTAAGAGATCAAATGACATAAATGACCTAAAATGGGGACTTTTATGACACATTTCTCTAAAATAAATTAGTAGAAACCTCCAAATATATATATATATATTTGGTGAAAAATATTTTATATTAATTTTAATTTTATCATTGTTAAAGGTTCTCATTTTAATCCTCTTTAAAGCAACCACTTGCCAAGAATAATATTTTAATAAAACATATTAAATATGATAATTTGTCTTGCATTGATCATTTTTCAAGTAAAGATTTTAATGAAGCAGTTTATAATATAAAATAATAAATGATATCATGGCCTAATTTAAGGTTCAATTTTTCTATTTTTGTAAGGACAATTTTTAACCAATTAAGTATAAAAAAGTCTTTCTAACGTCCCTGCTGCATAAAGCGTCTAGCATGCGGCAGCTCGATAAACTGTGTGACTTTGATGTGTGAGGTTGAAGTGGATCTATGGATGATCTTTAAAAACAAACAAAAAACCAAGTAAATGATATGTGTATTGAAATGTAAGAAATCGAAGGTAAATTAATTGTGAGAGTAATAGTTGAAAGTCATATATTACATGAAAGCTCAAAGCTTTAGTAATTTTGATTAAGAAACACACATGTAACTTAGGAATCATAGCTATGTATTATCCATTGGGATAAATACAAAAAATATGGTTGTGCTTTGTTTTCTAGCTCTTTATCTCTTTGTTAATTTTTTCTCTCTAAGTGGGCGGGGTCTCACTTCGTTCTCAATTAGCTAGATAGCTGTTGTTTTCCCATGAGTCCACTAATTAAGCTCATGAGTAAACTCTTTGTAAAAGCTAATTGAAGCAGTGAGCAAAGATTAACAATATTACTGAATACTTTCTTGTATTATTGAAAATAAAGAACAACCTTTTATAGGCAAAGTACAAAACAAAAAAGCGAAATTGTAGCCCACTCTTAGCACGTTTGAATGCTAGTGGTAAACATAAACATGAATGAGTCAAAGCCTAACTACAATCCTATAAACTAGGGATTTATTCAAAGCATAACAAACTTGCCCTACATGTAAGCAACTAACAGAAAGAGTCTCAACAAACCCTCCCTTAAACTAAATGCAGTTTTAGCAATTAGTTTAACACAGGTACCTCGCAAACACCAAGCTGCTTACGAAGATGCTGAAAAACTTCCAGTTTCAAAGGCTTGGTTAGCACATCTGCAATTTGATCATGCGTACCACAAAACATCATCTTAATAGTGCCTTCATTAGTTAGATCTCTTAGAAAGTAAAACCTCATATCAATATGTTTGTTACGGCTATGCATCACTGGATTCTTGGCAAGTTTAATGGTTGAGCTATTGTCACACATGATGACTGTTCCTCCTTCTTGTGCATACCCCATTTCTTTTAAAATCCTTCTCATCCAGATAGCTTGACAAGCATAACTAGCTACTACAACAAATTCAGCTTCAGTAGTGGACAGAGTTACAATTGGCTGTTTTTTCGAGGACCAAGCAACAGCAGCACCATTCATAAGAAACACATATCCAGAAGTACTCCTTCTTCCTTCCAATTCTCTAGTATAATCACTGTCGGTGAAGCCTACTAGTTCCTCAACTCCTCCTCTTCTATACAGAATTCCATAGTTGATGGTTCCTTTCAAATACTTGAGAACCTTCTTTGTAGCCTGATAATGCAACTCAATTGGGCTTGACATGAAATGAGCAATTAAACTCACCACAAACATTAAATCAGGCCGAGTAGTTGTGATGTACATCCAACTACCAACTATTTGTTTGAATTGTGTCTCATTCACCTTGACTCCTTCATCTTTATTCAACTTGTGGCCTGGTACAATGGGATTGCAAACTGGATTACTGTTTTCCATGCCAAACCGTCTCAAAACTTCCATTGCATACTTTCTTTGACAAATGTAGATTCCAGTAGGGCTCTACAATACTTCAATTCCCAAAAAATACCTCATTTTTCCCAAATCTGTCATGTCAAACTCTTTTTGCATTGACTCTTTAAAGTTTCTTATCATCAACTCATTATTCCCAGTATAAATAAGATCATCAACATATATACTGATAATGAGAATTTTACCTCCATTGTTCTCCTTGAAGAAAAGTGTCTGCTCACTTTGACTTTTATGGAACCCTTCTTTGAGAAAATAAGACTCAATACGGCTAAACTAAGCTCGTGGAGCTTGTTTTAAACCGTACAAGGCCTTGTGAAGTTTATAGACCATCTGTTCACACCCTTTCTTCTCAAAGCCCTTCGGTTGATCTACATACACATCCTTATTCAAAGTTCCATGCAAAAATGCAGATTTGACATCGAGTTGAAATATTGTCCAACCTCGTTGAGCAGAAAGAGCTAATACCATTCTCACTGTGTACATTCTTGCCACTGGTGCAAACATCTCCGTATAATCTATCCCATACTCCTGTGAATACCCCTTTGCCACTAGTCGTGCCTTGAATTTGTCAACTTCACCAGACTCATTCAACTTTGTCTTGTAAATCCATTTGACATCGATTCTCTTTGCACCAATTGGCAATTCAGTCAGCTCCCAGGTTCAATTTTTTTCAATTGCTTTGATCTCGACCTCCATTGCTTGCCTCCATTTTGCACTCTTCACTGCATCTTCAAAACTAATAGGGTCTGTGGAGTCCACCAATACCATATTAACAACTTCTTCATCTTCTAAAAGGCTTTCACCTGAAACGTAGTTGTCCATCCATGTTGGTGGAGCTCTAACTCTGCCTTCCTCTACTTTTGATTCTTGTCTATTAACAGTATTTGATGTGCCAATACCAACCTCTAAAGTCTCCGTTTCAGCTGCCTATGCTTCTTCACCTTTTTCTTCATTTTCTTCCTCTCCATCAGCACCAGTTTCTTTATCTCCCCATTCCAAGTCCATGATTACTTCTTCTCGGTGACTTGAATCCCAATTCCACAAACAATCTTCTTCAAAAACAATATCCCTGCTTACTATAATCTTCTTTGCATTAGGATCATACATTTTGTAACCCTTGGACTCCTCACTGACACCAAGTAAGACACAGCTCACACTCTTGTTCTCAAACTTCGTTCTCCTTGCATCTGGAACATGAACATGCCCCACACATCCAAACACTCTAAAGTATTCTACAAAAGGCTTCTCACCACTCCATGCCTCTTTTGGTGTCATCTCCTTAACAGCTAAAGTAGGAGACCGATTCAACACATATACCGTCCACTTCATAGCCTCAGGCCAAAAGGTTTTAGGAACCTTTTTCTCAAACAACATTAACCTCACCAAATTCATAACAGTCCTATTCTTACGCTTGGCTACTCCATTTTGTTGTGGAGTATAAGTCGTAGTCAATTGTCTCTTTATCCCACTCAATTTATGAAACTCATTAAATTCTACAGAATTGAATTCCCCTCCCCTATCTGTACGAAGACACATAATAGGCAAGCTACTCTCTTTCTCAACTAACATTTTAAAACACTTGAAGTAATAAAATGCTTCTAACTTCTCTAACAGGAAATATATCCATGCTTTTCTCGAATAATCATCAATAAAGCATAGAATGTACCTCTTTTGGCTGTTAGAAGCCAGAGTAATGGGATCGCAAATGTCTGCATGAATCAACTGTAATTTTTGAGTAGCCCTCCACTGACTTTTCTTTGGAATTGGATCACGATGCTGCTTACCTTTCATACAGTCCTCACACACAGCTGTAGGCGCTGGTAACTGAGGTAGGCCACGGACCATTTTCTTGAAATGAAGTGTTCTTAGACCCTTGTGACTGAGGTGAGCATATCTACAATGCCATAGATGTGCTAGGTTCGATGTAATGGCCTGAAAGCATGCTTCCTTCCTTTCTTGAGCTTGAGCAAATAACACAAACATCCTGTTTGTTGTCATATTCATTTGGATGATCAGTCCCTTAAGTGGATGGTAAATTCGACACATCCCTGATTGAATCAAGATAGCCAAAACCCTTTCTTGTAGTTGACCTATACTCAAAAGATTGTTCTTGAGCTCAAGCACATAAAATACATCTTGTATCACATGATTTACTCCTCTTACATTCAGCTTTATACTCCCATTTTCGAGTACATTCATCCTCAAATTGTTGCCAAGCTTCGCCATCTGCCGAAAAGCTCCATCCATCTCTTTGAATGCTGACTTATCTTCAGTCATATGATTTGAGCAACCAAAATCTAGGAACCAAACTTCTTCATTTTTTGCATTAGCCATTTCAACATAAGACATGAGCAGTTATTCTACTTCTTCGTCAAATTGAGCAAAGTTTACCACATTGTCCCATGATGGACATTTATATTGGTAATGACCGAGCTTGTGACACTTGAAGCATTCAATTGTAGCACGATTGTAGCTCTGTCTTCCTCTTCCTCTTCCTCTATAAATACCCCTACCATGTCCTCTTTCTCCTCTGCCTACTTCAACAATAGCTTTTAAGACCTGTTCTTCACCACTAAAATTCCTTTGAAACTTCTGCTTATGTACTATTAGAGAACTCTGAAGTTCATCCACAGAAAGACAATTGATGTCTTTCGACTCTTCTATTGAACACACGATATAATTGAACTTCTCAGTAAGTGTGCGCAAGATATTTTCAACGATCTTCACATCCTGCATATCTTCCCCAAGATTGCACATGCTATTAGCTACTAACATGACCCTGGCAACATAATTAGTGACTGACTCACCGATCTTCATCTCTAGCACCTCAAATTCCCTTCGAAAAGCTTGTAGTTGCGCACTCTGGACTCGCTCATTCCCTTGATATTTGCTCTTCATCGAATCCCATAATTGCTTGGCAGTATCCTTCTGAATTCGTCTTCAAAATTGACTTGTCGATTGCTTGGAAAAGATAATTTTTAATCTTCAAATCTTTCAGTTTCAACTCTGCTAGGGTTGTTCTTTGTTCAGCCGTCAACTCCTCTTCTCTGGTAGGTTCAGTGTAGCCAGTTTCAATAGGATTCCACCATTCTTTTGATCTGAGCAGGTTTTCCATCAACATGCTCCAGTAATTGTAATCGCCATCAAACTTGGGAATGCTTAGCAGGTTCTGTCCTTCGTTCACCATCTCCAGAAAAACACTATTTTCTCTCCCTCTCAAAGTGTTTCTCTCAACCTCTTGTTCTTTCTAGTTTAGGAGACTGCGATTTCCAAACTCTCTCAATCAGGTCCCTATGCGGGGCTCTGATACCAAATTGTAAAAGCTAATTGAAGCAGTGAGCAAAGATTAACAATATTACTGAATACTTTCTTGTATTATTGAAAATAAAAAGCAGTCTTTTATTGGCAAAGTACAAAACAGAAAAGCGAAATTGTAGCCCACTCTTAGCACATTTGAATGCTAGTGGTAAACATAAACCTGAATGAGTCAAAGCCTAACTACAATCCTATAAACTAGGGATTTATTCAAAGCATAACAAACTTGCTAAGCAACTAACAGAAAGAGTCTCAACACTCTTTATTAATATTGTTTCATTAATAAAATAACGTAGAATTACTAGACATAGTTGTCCTTCCTTTTCTTGGTATGGTATCCCACCATATAAGTAAGGAGCTACAATTGTGCCCTTAAACAGAATAATGATTTTGGTAAACTACTGTTTATTGTATACGTTGAAAAATCTACATATGTTTAGTTAAATAAAACAAAAGTACCACTAATTTGGGTTCTTTGATTTTGCACTGATGCCTCAATAACTTGTGATCATTAGGGTTCTAAAAAAATTTCATATCTACGTGAGATACATAAAAAGTGAGAGTTAGCCTTGAACATTCATTCTCATTGTCGTCGTCTAGCTTTACTTGTCATCTCTTTTTTTAATACTAGTTTTGGACCCATGCTTACATTATTAAAAGTATTTATTTTAAGAAAATTATTTAAATTAACATGTAATTTATAAATAATTTATTAGTTATATAGTAGTGTTGATTATCGAGTAATATTGTTCCGCAATTCTTTATTTAAAAAAATATTTTTAAATACGATTTTTCAAATTTGATAATTATATTGAAAAATTTTGGTATTTTTTGGTATATAAGAGAAGCAATTCATAATAAGTGTAATTATTGTACAGGCAATTTGATGTTTATTAATATAATAAAAAATAACCAAAAAAAAAAAAAAAAGTAGAGAATAACTAAAACGGTACACAACATAGCTAACAAAATAACTAAGTTACATAATAAAATTATCTAAATAATTATTAATAAGTAGTAAATTTATTAGTGTAAAAATAATAATTAAAAAATAAAAAAATTTGAAGCTAAAAATAAAAATATAAAATATAAAACAAAATAAAAGGCAAAATAAGAAAAAAAAATGTTGGAAAATAAAGTAATAGATTATTGGTGTATGAGAGAAAAGGAGAAAAAAAAAAAAAAAAAGGCCCAAGAAGAGAAGCTTTTATATATATGTTCATATAGATGTTAAAAATTTACTAAAAAAAACAATTATTGGTGTATGAGGGAAAAAAAAAAAGGAAAAATTATCAAAAATAATATCTTTAAAATTTATAATAATAAAACTAACATCATAATAATATTGAACGTTTAATTTAAACGTGTAATATTAAATGTTTTGAACGGGTCTAAATTGTGGTCGTTTGAATGGGTGTTAGAAGAAAAATGATATGTTAATCATTTTTTTAATTGTAAAATTATAAATTTGAATACAAAAAATACTATTTTTGTTATTATAAATTTTAAAAAGTATTATTTTTTTATTTATTTTTTTTTAAAAAAAAAAGCCCAGCCAGAGAATCTTTTATATGTGTACGTATAGTAATAGTAATAGATTATTGGTGTATGAGGAAAAAAAAAAAAAAAAGAACCAGCAAGAGAAGCTGGGGCATTTTTGTAATTGGTCGGTAGGAGGTATTTTCTCTTTTTTATATATAATAAATAGATACTTTTTTCTCTTTTATTTTTACAATTTTTTTGGTGTTGAATATTACCATAATTACAATTATTATCAGAATATTTTTTTATTAATAATAATTTTATTCAATAATAATAATATTAAAGTGTAACAATGATGGAGCAAAAAATATTTTATAGGGAGAATTGAAGTCTGAATTAATCCTAAACATACTAATACGAAGTACAATTATAAAAAATTTGGAAAATTACAAAAAATAACACCCCTTAAAACATATTATAACAAAACTAACACCCCTAAACTGTATGGACAAAAATGCTCCTGTGTTATCCTAAACTAACTCCCTCGCGTCGCGCCTAACCTAAACCCCACGTTCTCCCTTGCGCCTCGACAACTCCCTCTCGCCCTAAGCCCCAAATCGTCTCTCCATATCTTCCTCGCCGGCCCGCACCGTTCTTCCTCACCGACAAACGCCGTCCAGCTTCTGAAGTCGATCGACGTTGGTGAACAACCTAATATCGCAACTGAGTTCGTCTCTTCCCCGCCCCCGACACACACGAATAGGTTGACGATCTACTACCCTAAATCTTACTGTTGAAAGTTAAGCGAACCAGTCTCCAGTCGTCGTTGGTATTTCCGGCCGTCGTTGATATTTAGTTTCCTCTGGTAAGTCATATGCGCACTTATATTTGAACGATAATTGAAGAACAATTAACGTGAAAAATTGAAGAACGATAATTGAAGAACAATATTTAACGTGAAAAATTGAACAATAATTTTTGAACAAGAAAAATTGAACAATAATATTTGAACGAGAAAAATTGAACAATAATATTTGAACAAGAAAAAAAAATCACAAAATTCAAATTCAAGGAAAAAAGAACATTCAAAATCCAAATTCAAGGAAAGGAGAACATTTAAAATCCAAATTCAAGGAAAGCAGAACATTCAAAATCCAAAGGAAACTAACCTAACTACTCAATTACGTTAAAAATTGAACAATAAGTGAACAAGAAAAATCAAACATTTGAACGGAAAAAATCAAACAACAACAATTGAACGATAAAAATCGAAACATTGAACCATAACAATACATTTTGAGTCAAGAATAATTGAACTATTAACAAGTACCTCAAATAACTCTATAACATCTGTCCACTTTCATGTTAAGCAAATTTGTTAAACCAAACAATTAGTATTCAAATTTTGTCTCCAAGTTCATCTATATAAAGAAAGCTATTGAAGAGGAAATGACGAAGCTATTATTTCAAATCTAATTCAAGAGGAAATGAGGAAGCTATTGAAGTTATAAAGAATGCATTTGTCAAAAGTGCTTGTTAAAAAAATTGAACAAGAATAATTGAACGAAAAAAATTGAACAACGATAATTGAACAAGAAAATTATACAACAACAATTGAATGATAAAAATCAAAAAATTGAACCATAAGTTGAATTAGAGTTACTTGTCCAAAACAATTTGTACTTATTCCAAATAAATTATGATCATAATATTCAGTCCTAGTTAAACTTCTTAGCTTGATCTTGATCATAATTTATTTAGAATATGAATAATATTAAAATCAAACAAGTACAATCAAACAACAATAAATGATGAACAAATCAAATTGAACAATGAAAATCATAATATATTAAACTACTAAAACCAAATTAGTTCAATGCAATTCAATTTTTTGTTTTTACTCCAAAAAAAAGTTTATTATTTCAAAAGGCAAAACAATTATAGGTACAACACTAGAACAGTGAAATTTGTCTAATTCCAGTATAACCTAGATACTTATTTTGAAAGCATAGAACTATAAACAATAGGCTTTGTCATATAAAGATCATCAAACAAATACTGTTCACTTTTTCTTCCAATTGAATTAGAAAAATTGAGTCCTACAATACTAATTGAACAAGTTGAACTACAGTTACCTGTCCAATAGAATTTGGACATATTCCAGTCAAATGCAGGAAATTAGCCACAACACAATAACAAAATTAATTGCAAGTGAAATCAATAACATAAATATTAAAGAGATTTGTTAGCACTTACAAATTTCAAAGGAAGTCATTGTTAATCAGTATCAGATTTTTCTCAGCAATGCAGGCTTCAAATTTGAACGAAGGAATAGCTTAGAATCTATCTGAAAAAACACATAAATTTGAACGAAGGAACATTTAATTTCTCAACAATGCAGGCTTCAAGTTCTCTTTATCTTAAACGAAAATAATTTGTAAGCATTAATTTACTATTCCTTACCTTGTGCAATTTTAGGATTTTCTCCGCTAAAGTTGAAGGAATCTGGCGACTTTACGTACGCCGGCGAAATCAACGAATCTGGGGAGCGCCGAGTGAGGAGCACACAGAAACTCGGCGAGAGATGATTCGTTGAAACTGGCGAGGTGTCTCCGATGAAGGTGAGGGGAAGCGATGCTCGTGACGAACGCCGGCGAAGGTAACTAATGTCGGACGAGAATGAGGGCGCCTGATTCTGTGGCGAGCAAGAAAAGCGCGGAGTGGGAGAGAACTTGAAGACATACGGGGTGTTATTCAATGTTGATTTATCATATATGGTTTAGTATTAGGCCAGGGGTAGTTTAGGTATTATCATTTTTATTTTACTTAAAATTTTTTTAGGGGTGCTAGTTTTACAATAATATGTTTTAGGGGTGTTATTTATGTTATTTTCCCAAAAAATTTCATAAATATCATAATTTGTTAATAATAATAACATCAACAATATAAACTAACTGTATTTAAGTTTTATCCGATAATGATTCAAACTTATGAACACTTGACAATAACAAGAAATATTATCTATTAAAATGCTTCTATTTATAACTAAATCTTAATCAATACTTATAGTAAATTCTCTTCCAAAATAAACAATCATAAAAACATTCATTTTTGTTAGATTCTCTTTCATTTTCTTTAAATAAGTAAATAAAATGTTTTGATTGGCTTTGAGCTTTTGTGTTAATGTTCTATTATAACTTTATACAATTTTACACTACAACAATAAATTCATTCAGGTACGGTTCTATTATTAAAAAATTAAAAATAATTATACATAAATAATTATAGATATAATTGTCCACATTATTTGAAAGAATTAATTTTAACTACAATTATTGATCATACCTAAAAGTGAAGCAAAATACCAAATTTTTTGAAAACTTACGAAAATTTTTAATAAGTAATTTAGGTACGGTTATCAACTGCACCTAAAATATTTTAGATATAATTAATAACTGTACTTAAAAGTGCAATCTGTGGTGACGGTAGTTACCAATACAGGCATGAGTCTAAAAACAAATCGTATCTAAAAAATTTTAAGTACAATTAATAACATTAACTCACCCAAAATCCTTTTTTCTTGTAATAATCAATGCTTATTTAATGTACAAAAAGCCTCAACCAAAATAAAAGGTTATGATTTTGATTCATAAAATCGTAAATCATAGTGCATTCCAAAAAATATATGCTTAAAGGCATTTTATACCCAAATGAAGTAGATTTTTAAATTACAAACAAACATTAAACAATTAAAGTAATTATCTCTTTTGTACATTTAGAGCCCCTCTCTGATGAAGAACCAAGGAACTAGTACTAAAATTGTCAAAAGTAAAAACATTGTGTACAAGAAAACAATCTTAATCTGTTAATTTTTAGTTCTAAAATTAATAAATTTCAATGCCTATACCAAAAAGAAAACAAACAATAAAATTATAAATAACACAGAAAAACAATTGAAACTTAGGAAAAAACAAATAAGCGAAGAAACTTGCAGAGTGAGAAACTTTAATACTTAGGAGTTGGGAAAAAAACACCAACAAATATTTATTTATTACTTTATATGTGTCCTAATGTCCATGAAAAACAAACAAAATATTATGCGAAAATTTAATTTCTTAGATATTATACTATTAAAATTAATCAAGTAAGATAAAAGTTTCAAGCAAACACCCAATAAAATTATCAATCTAACAACAATCATTCTTAAGTCTTAGATATTTAATGAAAGTAAGGAAAAAACATACTAAAATTACAGTGGTTCAACCCAATCAATGTAGTGAGTTTATTCCACTTCTTCACCCCTTTAATGAGATGAGTTCAACTAGCTTCAAAGTTGGAGATACAAGTACAAATGGAGAAATGCTTGAAGAGAAAACTCATAAGGAAGAAAAACACTTAAAGAGATACTCAAAATTTTTGCCTCACAACAATGGTGAAAAATTCCTCTTCTTCTTCTTCTTCTTCCTCTCTTTTCTATTTCTTCCTCTATTTTCTAAGTACACAAATCCTCTCTTAGAAACTCTTAGAGCTCTTAAATGTGTTTATATAACACATTTGCATAATTACAATAATGCCCAAACTATTCCTAGCTTCCTATAACAAAGTCCATGCCCTTAAAAGTTATTTATCCTATTTTTTGCCAAAAATAGAAATTGTCCGTAAGGGGCAGGATCGATCCGGCCATAGGTGGATCGATCTGTCTTGAGGTGGATCGATTCGGCTCTGAGGGAGATCGATCCGTCTTCATGTCTAGGTATTAGTTTTCCAACAGAAAGTCCCGAATCGAAACACGCTTGGAGGGGGATCAATCCGTCTTCTTATCTGAGCACCAGTTTTCCAACAGAAAGTCCCGGATCGGATCACGCTTGGAGCGGGATCGATCCGGCCAAAAGAGGATCGATCCGTCTTGAGAGGGATCGATCTTGGATGCTCTGTATCCCTATTTTCTTTCTCTTCTTTCTCCACACTTGATACCATGCAATGCTCCTAGTTCAACCTTTGATGCTTGATAACCAACATTAGTTTTCAAGCATCCCTATGAATTTACATCATAATATCACACAAAGAAAACAAAGTGGAGGGGGGCAACTTGTTGGCTGTCGCTGGGAAAAAAAGAAGAAGAAAAATTTAAGGGTAGGGGGAGCGAAGTGAAACAATAATCAAAATGGGGTATTGAAAGACTACTCACAATGGGAAACTTGGACTGCACCTCCACTGCTCCAAGCGACCAGTCTACCTTTCGCATTCGTCTTTGATCATTGAACAAGTTGAGCTGTTGAAGGCTTGCAACATATGGAACCTTCCACACCCTTAACAAACTATAATATCTTGCAGAGAAAAGTGGTATTGTCCTTAGATTTAACTATTTGTATCATTTAATCTTAAATTATAAGTTGCATTTGATTTTTTAGTTTAAAGAAAGGCAGACAAGTTACATTTTAATAATTTTTTAATTAAAATATTATTTTTTAAGAGATTAATTAAAAATAAATTATATTATTTCAATATTTTTAATATTAAAATATTAATTTAAAAATAATATTTTAATTAAAAAATTATTAAAATTATGTATTTTATTTTTTATTAACTCTTTTTTTCTTTTTTAAATTAAGAGATTTAATTATATTATTTATAATTTAAAAAATTAAATAACACAGAAAAAATAACCCCTGATAACTCTAAAACCAATTAAGGGTTAAACTGTAATACCCTGTTTCACGTGTTAAAAACATAATAATTAGAATGTCAGAGGGGGCTGTAAGCCAGAGGAGACAATATATGTATTTTGTAATATCTTTTCGGTAGTAATGTTATCACAATTATAATAATAATATATAGAAATATAATTAAATATAAATATTTAATAGATATATTAACAAAATGTATTTTAATAATAACAAAACTCTCTCTCTCTCTCTGTTTTTTTTTTTTTTTTTTTTTTTGAATATGTTAACTCACGTAGGAACAAATTGTAGACAAAAAAAAAATAAAAAAAAATCTTACTTTATATTTGAAGGGCCTCGAATGGCTATGGTTTTTTCAAGTTAAGATTTATTTATGGCTCTTCATATTAACAGAAATGAACAAGACTTTTATCTTAAAGTATGTATTTAATTGAATTTTTTGAATCGACAATTCATGTACTCTGATTTAAACATGATTGATCAATCAGAATATTATGTGCTCACAAATAATTTGACACAACACAATAATTTACTTACCGGACTCAAATGAATTAAACATAATTTTTAAATTAAAAAATCCATTTTAGTTTACTATTTTTAATTTATAATTTATCAACCTAACACAGATACATTGATCAAATAAAATTTTATATATTTATAAATAATTAAATACTACACAACATAATTATTAGATAATTCCACACAACTTAAGTAAATTACCTTAACAAATAAAATGAAATGATGCACCCGCCTTACAGGTGCCACCTGTCCAATTATTTGTTAAATAGAACAATCATATCGGGTTCTAAGTGTTTGAGTTGCTCTTATGGTTTCACTTTTTTGAATGGTAGACGTATAGAAGCTTACAACTTGTTGGACTTTAACAAAGAAATATTAGAGCTTATGGTTCAGAGTTATCATATGTGAGGACACAACAGGTATGAATAAAACATTCGATATAAAAGATATTTATATTTAATAATAAAAAAGGGATATTTAAAAAATATAAAACATATATTTTAGAAAACATAACCTAAAATATCCCTCTACTGATTAAAGTTAGTAAAATAAATCGATTTCAATCCTAATTAGTGAAGATATATTCTAGATAAAATAATAACATTACTTTTTAAAATAGGTTCTATATCAATACACATCAAAGCTCCGACAATATTGTTAAATAAAAATATAACATATTACATACAATAATAAAGATGGATGTAACATATTATATAAAAAAATGAACATACAAAAATTGAGTCCCTTCTTTCAATTATCCAATATGAGTTCCTCTGTTTCATCAACTAACATAACAAATTGGGGCTTCTTGACTGCAAAGAAAGATTCAACGTCATTTTGGCAAGTGAGATCAAGGTTGGCATGGGTTCAAAGAATCAAATTTGTAAAGCCCAACTTTTGAAGCTTGCAAACTATGGCAGAACCAACCAACCATTTATGTCTGACAACGAAAACTTTAATCGATTTGTCCCATAGGAATGAGCTAGGTACACTTTCTATATTAAAGAGATAAAAATTTAGAGTTAGGATTTTGAAGATCTAGAAAATTAGTTTGCAAAAATGTGTCGTGAGTATAAATGCGAGTGGAGTAAAACCAGTAATTTTGGGAAGAATTTGTAAATTCAATTCTAAGTCTCTTTTAGTTTTCTTGTTTCCTTTCGCAATTGCTAATACTCTAATACTGATTATTTTGTGTTGCAGCTTATACACTACCTTCAGTTATTAATTAGTTATGTATTGATAAAAAAGTGATCAGATTGTATCTTCTTAGCTAGCTCTTCTAGCTAATATATCAGAACACACGTACCTGAATCTAAATAAATGAATCGATTGACTTTTCGTCCTGTAGTAATTTTATTTTAAGTTGTTTCTATTCCAGTGATTATGCTTTCTAAGTCACTTTACTTAATGCTACAAATGATCCATAAATGATAAAATTGAATAGCATAACTAATGTACACCAATGTACATAGTATGTAAACTGGTGTACATACTATGTAAACCAATTTACATACTAATGTACATAGTATATAAACCAGTTTACATACCTGTATGTATACATACTTGAATGTATACTCTGTTTTGCCTAGCAAAAACAGAGCATACCCAATTCCTTCCAAATTGTTAATGACCAATATAATTTCCAGCAAAAAACCAAGAAGTATTCATATGATTTACAAAAGAATGATTTTTTTTCCAAATTGTCAAATAAATAAGTAAATCTAAATGTCTTGGTGAAAATGAAAATGAGGTCACTAAATTTCCCAGAATAATGATCATACATATTCTACAATATGCAAAAGAATTGAAATTAATTGTCAACGACGACGAAAACTGAGAAAGCAAAGAGAGAAGGAGATGGGGACTGTATTGAATCCCCGAGAGTGATTGTATTGAAGTTTAATAAAAAAGGACAAAAGGGTAAATTTATTATATTAAAACGTTGTCGCATAGCGATTTATGTAAAATTAAACTTGATGCTTAAATTGTTGCTACAGTTGGTCATTAAATCCAAAGAACTGGATGACCTCGTTCAACTTTACTTCTTCTAGAATGGCTAGTTCATCCCGTTTTTGGCCCATTCACTTCATTTCAGGCCCATTCCCCTCATCACGTTGCTATGCGAGATGACATCCATTCTCTTACATCCAATGACCTAAGCCTTTTCAGAGACTTATTTTAGCCCAGTCCACCGTTTTTATCCACTTCTACCTTCATTTTCACCTTCTATCCTATCCATTTTACCCTTCTACTCACAATTTTCCACCATTAAAACACTATTTCAATTCTTTTTTTTTTTTTTTTTTAATTCTTTTCATATTTTTGAAAAGAAGAGAACTTGATAGACAAGAAGATAAAAGGGTTGGAGATGCAAATGAGCTCACTTTGGATTTGGATTGAAGATTTGTGTCTTTCAACATTTTGTTTCCGTTTCTCTACTCTTCTTATTGTATTCTTTGTATTTATTATTCATTTTTCCCTTGAACTTGTTATTTCAAATATGAGTATTATGTGATAGGCTCTCTTTCAAGGGATTCAATGAAAATTATTTTATGAACATGATTTTATTATATTAATTTAGTATATTGTGAGTGTTTGATTATATAATTTAATGTGTTTAATGCTCACATTCAAATTGGTCATTTAATGAAGGGATTCATTAATTTTGTGCACAATTAAAATATTGATATAAAATTGTGAACGTGCATTAAATGGACATATTTGTAATACGGCTAGAAATTCTCATTATTATGTGATTGATTAATTTTAAGTTTTAGGTGCTTAATTAATGTCACATGTATGCTTATAAGATTACCATAAATATATGGGCTAGCGATATATGGATTAAAATTACTATGACAATACATGATGATTTTTTGAGTAAAATTTGATTAATAATCGAATAAATTTATTTTAATATCAAAGAAATCTATTAAATCGTTGTATTAAAATTGGAGAATTTTAATTTCTTAAGTTTTTTTTATTATGTAGTGAATCTATTTTATATTTTTTAATTAATCAAATTTTTTAGTTTAAGTTTACTCTCATTTTCGATAGTTCAAATAGAAAGGAAAAATACTTATTTCAAAACTTAATCCTTGTACACACCAAACCTAATTTCTTGTAGGTATGACATTCCCAGTTTTAAAAATATTTATTATTTGTACGTAATCCGTATACTTGCATAATTCATGTCAATTTTTTAATCTAGAGATGCATTGAAGAGAATCTGTCTTACTTTGAGTAGAAGCAACTACATACTCTAGCTGGTATAACTGATCCTCGGACAAGATGATCCTCTCTGAGTTAGGGTTTCTTTGATACAAAATTAATAAGGATGAAACTCATCATAAACATTATTATAATACACAAGTTATGCACCGATAATAATAATAAGTTAGAGGAAGCTTTTGGTGTATGCAAAATATTGGCAAGAACAACATGATGATCACTAAGGTCAAGAGTAGAATGCCATATTGCAGCAATAGCAATTTTGGCTCCATTTCTTACTATACTATAATGCCTTATGTAATTAAGTAAGGTGCTGAAGAATCCATGGTAAAAGAATCTGCTGACACATGGTGGGTAGCTCCACTATCCATGACACAGTGCTATTGACATTGTGCATCGTTTCCCCAAGCTACAATCATAGCTGAAGGTGAGTTATTGGAACCATGACTCGTCTTTCCCAAAAGGAGATATCGCAATTGAAAACAATTGATTGCAACTTTGCCTGGTTTTGAGCATATTGAGAAAAGGGAAGGAGGAAAGAAAAAAAACAAAAGAGTATCAAATTGGTTATATATAACAATCCTCCTTGCTTTATAAATTCATGGATACTCCTCCAATTGAGTTAAGACTTTGGATTGACAACTTATAGGAAGATTATGGACTTGTTATGTGAAAAGAAAAATGGTAAAAAACTAAATACGGTTTTAATGACTGCCAAACTAAAATTTACGTAAAGTAAATTGCATAAAATAATGGAGATAAACTAAGTTTGATAGTTGTTTGATGATTTAGTGGTGCTTAAAATAAATAGGGACATTTATTAAAATCTCGAATTTATCTTTTACAAAAATAATTTTTCTAAGAAACAAATAAAAAAAAAATACCATAGTCATCATCTACACTTTATTTAGATGAAGTGTATATATATATATATATAAAATTGACTTCATTTATATTTAACCTATACAAAATTAATCAACTTACGTAAACTTAGTTCAAATAAACTCAGACTTGATCTATATACAATTAAATGAAGATAGCTTTGTTTATTTTATATTATATGAAGTTTATTTCATCAAATATTCATCTGGTGGTCAATAGACAGTCATTAATTGACCAACCGGCATCCAAGTCTAAAATGTCTAAAGGATTTCTTAAACATGTTGAGAATATGAGAGATGTATCTGATGCATTCGAGGTGAGTTTTAGGTATTTTGTTGGCCTTGCAATATAGGAATATTAGGCTTGTATTAGTCTTATTTGAAGTTTATTAGTAGTAATTTATACGTTCTATACTTCATTAGTAACACGTTGTGATATGATTGAAAACTTTATAGGCACTTTTTGTTCATGATCAGAACTTTATTCACTATATTCATGTGCTTTTAATTTCAAGAACTACTTTAATATGAGTTATGCCCCCAACAACATTATCATATATTTGGAGTTAAAGAGCTAAATGTACCAACCTAGAAGAAATAGTACATTAATTAATTGTTCTACCCCTATATGGGCAAATAGTTTAATGTGTGAATGATAGCTAATCGGAATTGATTTTACTTAACAATCATGAGCCTGCTATGTCTGAAAAGCCTATAAATTCTTCTTCAAAAGTTCAAGTTGTATCATTTCATTTAATAACTGTTGCATATAAAAGTTAATCCATTTGTTTAAGGTCTGCTTCCGATGAGCAGCAGTGGTTGGGAGGGACCTAGACTTTGGGCTTTGAAACGTCTATTTATAGGTTTGTATAGATAGGCCTTAAGAATTAGATGAATGGGTCGGCCCACATTATAGGTGTAGTTATTTGAAGATGGCTTCTTTAATAAAAATGTGAGTTAAATGAGGTTTTTTTTTTTTTTTTTTTTTTTATGTTTTATTTATAATTGTTTTTGTTCTATATTTTTAAGTTATTAAATGCATAAAAATTTGATTTGGTAATAAATTTTTTTTTTTTTAGTTTTAATTATTATCAAAAGTACCTTCTTTTTTTTTTTTTTTTTTCAATTTACTACTGATATGTAATTATGTTTTATATAGGTATTTATTATCCATATGACCAATCGTCCAATAAATCAAAGCACTTGCAAGCAAATTAATTATGTTTTATATAGGTATTTATTATCCATATGACCAATCGTCCAATAAATCAAAGCACTTGCAAGCAAATTACTCAAACCTCAGCTTATTACTTTTAAAATTGGCTTAGCCTCAATTTTTGGTTTAAATAGCATTATTTTTGATAAATTGATCAATTTTTCCTAACTAGCAACAATTCATCTCAAACTTCACAGTTTTATATCAAATTATTCAATAAATAAACCAAAATACCCTCATTTTATAACTTTATTTAAATTGGGATCATAACAAGGCCTAACTATATCTTCGACGAGCTCATCGAAGCTCCGACCATCCCACTGGAGGTCTGGCAGTCTTGCCAACAAACTCATTAGAGCTTCGACGACCATTACCAGTGAACTCATCGGAGATAGATGTGTAACATATTACATCTAAAAGGATGTGTAACATATTACATCTAAAAGTAGAGTTGAAAGTAATATGTTACATGCTCACTTGAGCTTCGAAGATCCTGCTAGAGATAAATGTAATATATTATATCCAAATGTGAAGATAGATATAATATGTTACATACAAAAGTAGAGTTAGATTCATAAATTGTAGAGTGAAGCTGAATCAATCAACTTATAGATTTGAATGTAACATGTTACATATAAATATACAGGTAGATATAACAGGTTACAAAAATACAAGTAGATGTAATAGGTTAAATACAAATATAATAAGTTACATCCGATGGGTCATCGATGAAGGTCACTAGAACTCTTATAGGTTGCTAGAGATCTTGTGAGATCTAATTTTTTTTTTATTTTACTTGAATTTATGTAACAAGGATATTTTGGTATTTACGTGTAAGAAGTTATTAGTTTTGAGTTGAGTTTATGCTAGTTTGGGAAATATTCTCACTTAATTTTATATTAATCAATATTAGATTAAGTATCCAACAAATTATGTATTTTCTTTTTCAATGTCAAAGTAAGAACTTAGCTTTTCATTGTTAATTTTTCAAGGTTCAAAGCCTATAACTGAATGTGGTACCCAACGTCAAGTAGCCAAATATTTTCTCATTGACATATTTGTAGTTAACATTCCTTGAATTGCCTACTCTCATTAATTTGTGTTTTTCACATTTGTAGGATCAATCTCCATACATATCTAGGTAAAAATATTAATAAACAAGAACTGAAGACAAAGGCAAAGCGAACTCAACTCAAGTATAAAGATAGGAACAAACAAGAACATGATCATATTGAAGTTTTTAATGGCAACAACGTAGATGCCTTTATTAATTTTATATTTTAGGGGGTGATATATAAGGAAAGATTGATACCATTCTTTTGTATTATGAGAGCATTTATTGAGAGAGGATGCTATGTTCACCCAAATAAGAGTAATCATAGAATTTATATTTTACTGTATGGAAAAATTATCTAAAAAAAATGGATTATTTATTCATTTCTCAAAAATTCTATTACTTGGCTGATATAAGTAGTATCGGTATAAAAGTAAGTTCAAATTTATGTAGTTTTGTCTTTTATCTTGATAGAGGAATGGTACTATCATTGAACTAGGGGTGTTCAAAAATCGAACAAAATTGATTAAAACCAAAAAATTGTATCCGACTAAACAATTTTGTAAATCAAACGGTCTGGTTTGGTTTTTATTTCTTCAAATCGTTTTACAAACGATTCGGTTCAGTTATACGAATTTTTAAACCGGACCGCACCGTTACTTATAATTATTTTTAATATATTATTCTTTAAAAAAAACCAAAAAATATATATTAAGTATATATCTTCTCATAATCAAAGTATGCAACCCTAACTCTAATATATTATTTATGGATTAATGTATTATTGTATTTTGTTATAGAATTTGTGAAAATATTTAGCTTTATATTATAATTGATTCTATGATTATTTTTAGGATGTTTATATGATTTATGTAGGATGTAATATGATTTATATTTGTAGTATATATTAATTAATTTGTTTAGATTAAAATATTTTTTTCTTTATATTATTTTCAATTTTTAACAAATTTGGAGGAAAAAAATTAAAAAATATATATATAAACCTTCAAAAATGGTTAACTAAATCGGACCAAATTAGATTAAACTGTTCAATTTTAATAATTTTATTAGATAACGGTTTGATTTTTTTTATTGTCAAAAATCAGACCGGACTGAACTTTGAACACTCCTAATTGATACTATATGGAAGGGAATTGCAAGTTGTGCCTATTGCATAGCTCGGGGTGGTCCTACACCTATCCTTAACATAAGTGTTTAATATCTTAGTAGTTATATAAAATGCTAAAATCTTATAGAACAAATTAGTATTTTGCCCCCACACCTCTTACATTTTTGCTCCTTTTTAATGTAAAATGTAAAGAAAAAAAAGCCAAAAGTAATTAAATTTGTATTTTAAATTTATGTAAAGATAATATAGATATAAACCATTATTAAAATTCTTATAAGGGATTGATTCAAAAGTTGAAATTAAATATATTTTTATTCAATCATTATATTTTTTGTGCATAAGATTTTATTTTATGTACATATATAATTTATAATATTTACTATATTATTTATATTAAAGCATTTAACAAAATATATTATAATTGGCCTATTAAGACTTGGATTTTGCTTCCGTACCTTATATATGCAGTATGGATTTACCTTGATATATTGTTAGGCTATTTTGGTTCATGTTGAATATTATTATTAATAAGAAAATCTTTTAAAGAAATGATATAGGCATTGCCTAAATACAGTTTTTTAACAAATGCCAATGTGATTACACGTTCTTACTTATGTTGAGAAACAAGCCACACTAAATTGATTTTCTTAAAGGCGGCTTGAACAAAGAGCGCTGAATTTTTTTTGTAAATTTAATTATTTAACTAATTTTATTAAATTTATAAAAACAAATATATTATACGTTATGAAAATATATACATATACTGCATGAAAAAAGTATCTTTTTATGTTGTAAAAATATATATATGCATCATGTCCACGTAAAGGAGGATTAAAAATAAAATTTTATGTATAAATAAAACGGACAAATATTTAATTTAATATTAAAATTATTAATTTTGTGTCAATTTATTATTAAATTTTTTTTTATCAATTTAATACTAAAATTATCTAATTTTATTTTAATTTAATATTTTTGCAAATAACCTTTAAATTTAATAGCATACAGCAGCTTGATACATGTATTCAATTCAAGACGTATAAATGTTATAGAAAAAATTTAGTATCCCTTTACTTGAGACATTCAAACTGATAGCATTTTCAAATGGGTTGATCACGTGTTAGTTACATAATTACATTTATAGATATTTTAGTAATTTTATATGTAAAATAATCGTATCTCATATCCTAATTAATTAAACCATACCCACCAAACCCCTCGACTAATAGACTCCAACCATTGCTCCATTAAGAGACCACTCGCCTTGCCGCTCATCACTCACCCAACTACCCATCGCCTCTCCCCACTCCATTAAGTGACGTAAGACCGGGTTGAAAAGTGAAGTAAGGTCATACTGTGGGCTTTGGGAAAAGCTTTTACAAAGGAAACTGATTTATGCAAGGATATATGTAGATTACCGAGTCACCCATACTAATGACCAAATAAAATCCATGGCCGCTATTTTGCGATGAGATTAGTAACGAATCAATTAGCACAAATCTATATTGTTAAGTGTAGTGATTGTTAAGAAAATATATACATATTTTTATTTATATTTCAAAATAAATAAATATTTATCAAGTGTTATGTTCATCGGTTTAAAATGTGTCTTTTCAAAAGAAACTATTTAAGAAAGAGTTATATTTCTTAAAAATTAAAAGACATGTGTGAAAAGATGTTATATATATCTCTTAAGAAAGGGATGTAACTTAAGAATAAAAATGTCTATTTTTGAAAGAATATGTTCATTTGCTTATATGTATTTGAAGAGAAACAACTTTTTGAAAAGATGTGGCATAAATAAAATAATATCATTCATGTCTCTTGAAATTGAAAAGACTTATACCTTGAATTAAGATATGATTCTTTGAAAATAAGTAATTTAAGTGAAGAAGCATAATTAACATCTTTTTAAACTCTATAAATATAGTTCATTCCATAGCCAAAACATATATTATCAAAACATTTCAATTTCTATGAGAATTATTTTCTTAAGTCATCATCCTCTAACATTCTTGTTTCTATTTTTATTGTGAAGTTCAGACATTCTGTAATACGTGTAAATATTACAGATTGTAACAAAAATTCTAAGTCTATTGTATCTTGGAGATATATTGCCAATAACCCTATTTGCATCCTAAATTATTATTGAAGGGTGGCAAAATTTTCTTAAAGATATTGTATTTCGATCGAACCTTGTATTCAGAATTTTATTTTTTATTTTCTCTATTATTATTTAAGAAAATAAATTTTCTACATATTTTCTTATATCCCTTCCTACGACAAAGTTTGTCATGGAGAGTTTGGCTTCAACTATTCACTCCATTAAAGTCATGAACCAAGATTTAGTTCACCTTGATCGTTTTGAGGGTCAATTCTTCAAAAGATGACAATAGAAAATGTTATTCTCCTTGACTACTCTAAAGATAGCATATATATTATGTGATGATTTGAAGCCTTTACCAGATGATATTGCTAATGAATCTGAAGAAATCATGAAAGAAAGAAAGCAGTGTCCCTTCTGCAAAGAAACTTTGGAAAATGATACAAAGTAAATATCAATCTGAGGAGGTCAGTGCCTGAAAATTCCTCATTGATAATTATATTCATTTTAAAATGATTGATGAAAAATTAGTAATTTTTAAAGTTGATAATCTTCAACTTTACATGAATAATCTTTTCTTTGGTGGCATCAAAGTCGATGAGGAATTTCAAGTTAGGGCAATTATTTCAAAATTTCCACCATCTTGGAATGATTATAAAAAGAAATTTAAGCTTGATGAGAGGAAATACACTTTAGAATATCTAATACGTCATTTGAGAGTTGAGAAGGAATATCAAAATCAAAATCAAAATCAAAGCAATGACAAATTAGATCATTTCTCTAAAGTAAATATTGTTCAAAGAAAGTCTAGTGACAAACCTAAAAAGAACAATATTCTTCCTCGAAAGAATGATTTTTAGAAAAAGAATTCCAAAGCTGTTTGTCACCATTGTGGAAAATTCGGTCATTCAATTAAATATTGTCTACTGAAAAAGAAGACAATGAATCAACATGTGAATATAACCGAAGAAAATTATGTTGTCGTCACTACCGAAGCAAATAATGTTGACCTCGATGATGGATGGTGGATTGACATTGATGCAACAATTCATATGTTAAAGGACCGAAATGTTTTCAAGAAATATGAAAGTGTTCATAATGGCCAACATGTCAAGTTGGGAAACAATGTAATGTCAAAGATTGTTGGACTTGGTTCTCTTGAATTAAAGTTCGCATTTGGAAAGGTAATTTACCTTGATGAATGTACGCCATGCTCTCGAGATAAGCAAAAATCTTATTTCTGGTGACCTTTTGAACAAGGGTGGGTTCAAAATGGTATTTGAGTAGGATAAGTTTATCTTATCCAAGAATGAGAACTTTGTTAGAAAAGGTTATTCACGTAATGGAATAATTAAATTAAATATTATCAATAACGATGTTATTTATTCTGTTTATATGCTTGATTCCTCATGTTTATGACATAATAGATTGGGTCATGTAAATTACGAATCTATTAGTAACATGTCTAATTTAGATTTAATTTCCACATGTTTCATGAATAATATATCCAAGTGTGAAGTGTATGCTCATAAGTTCTGGATTCCCCAGATAACCTTTGGGGAGAAGTCTTATTGACTTCTTATCATATTCTTAATCAAATACCATACAAGAAATACAATAAACTCCTTATGAGTTGTGGTTTAACTGAAAACCTAACTTGAGTTCTATAAATGTGCTTTTATATGTTATTGTCAACATAGTAAGGCATATCATTTCTTAAATCTCGTTATTAACGAGATTATAGAATTAAGAAAGTAGAATTTTTTGAGCATGTATATGCTAAATACAAGTTAAAGGTTCAAGAATTATCTTATAGTCATGAGCACACTGAGAAACACATGGATGATATTACTCATGAAGATACAAATTAAAATAACACTATATATAAAAGAAATCTACAAAATGATCCCAATCCACGACATTCAAAGAGGGCTAGAAATATTACTTATAACCCTATTGAAACTGATTTTCATCTCTATCAAATTGAAGGAGATAGGAACAAAGTTAAAAAGGAAGTTAAGTATGTTTTAAATACGGAAAATGATCCCACTAATTACTAGAAAACAATGAGTTCTTCTGATGTCTCTTTGGAGAGAAGCTATTGAAGATAAATTCAATTCTATTATCTCAAATAGAACATGGATACTAGTGGATCTTCTTTTAGTTTCTAAACCCATTGATTTTCGGTGGATATTTAAGAAAAAGAATAACAATGATAGTTCAATCAATAGGTTTAAAGCCAAGTTGGTTGCCAAAGGCTTTAAACAAAGAGAAGAGATCAACTATTTTGACACTTATGCACATGTTTCTAAAATAAGCATAATTCATTTTCTTATTGCGCTTGCCTCAATAAACCATTTAATGATCCATTAGATGGATGTTAAAATAGCTTTTCTGAATGGAGATCTTGATGAAGAAATTTATACTGAGCAACTATAAGGTTATGTACAACTAGGCCAAGAAAAGAAAGTTTATAAACTTGTTAAATCTTTGTATGACCTAAAGCAAGCTCCTAATTTAAGCAATGCATGAGAAATTTGATCAGGTGGTACTATCAAATGATTTTTCTATAAATGACACAGATAAATGTATTTATTGTAATTTGATAATAAATGTAGTGCTATTATTTTTTTGTATGTTGATGATATGCTTATATTTGTGACTAACCTAAATTATTTTGAAAAAATCAAGATATTTTTTTTTACTAACTTTGAAATGAAGAATAAGGGAGAGGCTGATGTGATCTTAGACATTAAGATAAAAAAGGCAAGATAATGTTTTGAGAATATCACAATCTCACTATGTGAAAAATGTATTGAGAAAATTTGGGCATTTTGGTGTCAAGCTAGCCTCTACTCCATATAATCCTAATAATAAGTTAGTAAAGAATATTGGTAGATTCACATCACAAATTGAGTATGCCAGAATCATTGAAAACCTCATGTATATCATGCATTGTACAAGGCCTGATATAGTATTTATTATTGGCATGCTTAGTAGATTTACCAATAATCTTGGACAAGATCACTGAAATGTCATATCTCATGTTCTTAAGTATTTGAAAGGAACAATAGATTATGGATTGCATTATTAAGGATACCCTTCAATTTTGGAAAGGTATAATGATGCTAGTTGGAATACTGATATGGAATTCAAATTTACTAGTGGTTTGATATTCACCCATGGTAGTGGAGAAGTTTATTGGGATTTCAAGAAGCAAACTTGTATATCTCACTCTACTATAGAATCAGAGTTAATTGCTCTTGGTGCTGCATGTAAAGAAGCAGAGTGGTTTAGGAATTTATTAATGGAAATTCCATTATGGAATAAGCCAACTCCATCGATTAGTATATATTATAATAGTCAAGCCACTCAAGCGTGTGCAATAAGTAAGACATACAATGGAAAGTCAAGACATATTGGTCTTAGACATAATTATGTCAAGAAACTACTCAAAGATGGAGTAATTAGTTTGACTTATGTGAAGTCAATTAAAATTCTTGCATATTCTTTAATAAAAGGACTTTCTCGAGAAATGATAAAGATAAAACATCAAAAGGAATGAGATTAGGGTCAAATATCGATCACCTTCAACAAAAACCCAACCTAGGTTTTGAAATACAGGTTAGGTTCAATGGGAAGAACAAGTTGAATGAGTGATTGGAAGATTGCTAAAATGAGTGATTGGAATGATTGCTAGAAATTTTATTGATCCTATTTCCTATGTTGTTGTTTCTAGCAATGTGGACCTACTTATTGTTAAGGATGAGTACAAACTCTTAATAAGTCTATAAATCATATGATTGGAATGTATGGCAAGAACATCTTTTATAGACTTGCCTAAAGTGAGTGTGAAAGTAGGGCCACTTCTTAAGATACTGAGACCTGTTCAACGACACTAATTAATGACTGGGATAGCACAATGCCATAAATGTTTGGGTTGAAGAACTTCAGAAAGGTCCTAGCCTCCTAGGATTTGAAAATAAATATGTATGAAAATATCTAGTTAATCACATAAGATCCTTGGTTCAAAGGTTGCGACCACCATAGCACCTAACGAAGCTTTGATATCTTTATACTAAATGTAGATTCAAGTCCAAAAGATACCTACAACTATGCATACATTTTCCTAGAATGTTAATATTTTCAAACTTATATTTATTTTGAAATAGAGGAGAATTGTTAGAAAAATATATACATATTTTTATATATATTTCAAAATAAATAAATAATTATTAAGCTTTATGTCTATTGGTTTGAAATGTTTCTTTTCAAAAGAAACTATTTAAAAAAGAGTTATGTCTCTTGAAAAGTAAAAGACATATATAAAAAGATGTTATATATGTCTCTTAAGAAAGGACCGTAACTTAAGAATAAAAATGTACTTTTTTGAAAGGACGTGTTCATTTACTTATATGTATTTAAAGAAAAACAACTTTTTGAAAAGATATGACACAAATGAAATAATATCATTCATGTCTCTTGAAATTGAAAAGACACATACCTTGAGTTAAAACATGATTCTTTAAAAATAAGTTACATAAGTGAAGAAGCATAATTGACACATTTTCAAACTCTATAAATAGATTTCATTCCATGGCCAAAAACATATATTATCAAAACATTACAATTTATAAGAAAATTATTTTCTTAAGTCCTCCTCTAACATTCTTATTCCTATTTTCATTGTGAAGTTTGAGCATTTTATAATTTGTATAAATATTACAGATTGTAACGAAAATTTTAGGTCCATTGTATCCTGGAGACATATTGCCTATAATCTTATTTGTACTCTAAATTATTAAAGGGTGATAAATTTATCTTAAAGATACATTTCAATCGAGCTTTATATCAAGAATTTTCATCTTTTATTTTCTCCATTATTATTTAAAAATAATAATTTTTCTACATATTTTTTTTTTTTTATGTCTTCCTACATTGATATATCATAAGAGAAATGAAAATGGTAGCAATAATTTGCAAGTATATAAAAACTACCTTGAATGGTAAAATCAAGGACAGTAGGTTACTTCCAGATCTTTAATTGCTTGAAATTTCTCTTTTGGCGAGCTCGTTTAAAGGGCCAATGCAAAGGATTTCCTTCAAAGTTGAAAAAGAGAACAAGTTCCACAAGCATTAGTTTTCAAATAGCTAGAAAACCTCAAAGTAGTAAAACCATAGATTAGAAAAGCAAACTATGACAGTTAATATATTTTAAAATAAGTTTGGTAAATAATTATAAGATTATTGCATCTTCCATTGTTGTCTGCTCAAATGGTAAAAATATAATATATTTTAAAATTTAAGGAGTTTGATTAATCATGTTTGTCATATCTATTTTTGTTATCCATGTTTTAATTAACACAAAACTTATGGTTAATGTTTTATTAATTATTTATTTATGATTGTATCATATAATTTTCAAACATTTTTTTTTAATTTTAAAAATGTTGTAAAATTAAAAAATTAAATTTAAAAAAAAAAAACTATACGAATTTTATGTACAAGACTTATTAATACCTCTTATGGGAGACGATCACGTCACTTCTCCCATGAATCATTAACACAAATAATAAAATTGGACTCATATATATGACCTAATTTGTAAATTTAATGGAACTTATACAGCCTAACCTAAGAACATTGATTCGGCGCGCAACCAAAACAAAAATAAATTAAACTATTGATTAAATTAACAACACAAATTGTTTAGCAAAATAGATTTATAATAAAACTCTTCCCTGTCCTAGGGATTAACTCACATTAATGATTTATATAATTGAACTCGTTGTAGTAATGAACTAATGGTTCTGTCATATTTATTAAGGGTGGTGTTAGTTTGAATTTACATAAAAATTAAAATTAATTCTATCATCGATTCTTTATAAATAAAAATTAAATTAAACTAATAAATTTAAAAAATTAATTCAATTAGAACAAAAAAAATTTAATTTGGTTTAAGTTGGGCCAATGAATTTTTTTCCTCTTTTGTTAATGAATTTTGTTTATAAATCTCACTTTTTAACTCTTGTGTTATAGTTTTCATATTTTCGATCTTAATTTTATTATAATAAGATTTAGATTTTAAATACCTATCAAATATTATTATCCATATTAATTATAAAATAAAAAAAAGATTTAAAAATAAAAATTAAATCAATCAAATATTAATTAATTTTTTGAAATTAAGAATTAAATACAAACCAATAATATAAATATAGTAACACTTTAAAATGAGTTTTAAAAAAAAAGGAAAAAAAAAACAGAAAAATATATTTGCCAGAGAGCCAACTCTCCTTTTTATTAGCATAGAGTAATAGGTATGGGCTCACATAGTCACATGCCCCACGTGTTAAACATCTATATGATATGAATAATGATATGAACATAATTTTTTTATTATATATATATTATATTTTTATAATTAATTATATTTGTAATATTAATTTAAATTATAATATTTTTATCTATTTAATTTATAAAAATATTTTTATAATATTTTTTAATTATAATTAAAAATAATTCAATTAAAATTTTATAAAGAATTCACACTTTCTAGTGGCTTTAATTTCAACACATGTCTAAAGATATCAAAATGCATTATTAATTAAGGAAATGTTTGCTAATTTTTAATAAATTTGAAAGCAATGAGAAAAATGATTAATTAAAAATTATTAGAATATAAAACAATAAGAATTAAAATTATTATTTTTAGTTGTATTTTATTTATAATATTATAGAATCAAAGTAAAAAAAAAATTTAATAAAATTCATGGTTAGTGCAATAGTAATTATTTTTATAGATCTCGGCTAAAATGATAAGTATAAATTAGTAAATTAAAAGAGAAAAAATAAAAAAAAATGGTAAACTTCAAAATAATTAAAATTTTAGAAAAATACATAAACTTTAAATAAAATTATATATGTTACTAAAAATTCAATAACTTTTGTATTCTTATTTTATTTATCTATGTACCGTTAAAAAACAAAAAAAAATTGTAGAACAAATCAATCTATGTTACTTGTTATTTTATATACAACCAATAATATTCAAATATGTAAACTATTTTACATTTTATTTATTATTATTATTATTATCATAATTTTAACAATTTTTTTGTCACATTTATTGTTATATTTTAATATATAATTTGCGTATAAATAATTATATGAGATAAAATAATTAATAAATACATAAATTGTTATATCTTAACTATGAAAAATATGTATGAATTGTCATGTGGATTGGTTAGATAAAATATTAATGAATTTTAAAATTGTATGGGTAAGATGTTAAAAAAATTAAATAAATAAATAAAAGAAAGATGAAAAAATAAGGGAAAAAAAAAAAAAAAGTAAAAAATTGGGGCTATAAATAAGGATATTTTAATATATGATAAATAGTTTATTTTATAATGTTAAATTTTGTAATTTTTAATATGTAAAATATACATTATTATCAAATTCATATCAAATCATTATTATGAAAATTTTATTGAAAAAGAAAGGAATAAAATATATGAGAATATTAATAATTGCCTCATTATAATTATTTAATATTTGCTTCTTTTTTATAAATTTTTATTTTTCATTTTTATTTTTATAAATTATTTACCTTATTATTTAGTCATACAAATTAATTATTTTTATTGAGTGAAAAATTATTTCAAAATAAAGGATACTACTCGATTAAAATAATTTACTTACGTGTTTGAATTTTGTTATGTTACATTAAATTAGGGTAAAAGAATAAAAAAATATAAAATTGTTGAGTGTTAATTATATATTTAGTTGTCTTATCAATAGAAATTACTCACTTTTTAACATGATCTTAAAATTAATATTACTCTACCAATGAAAATAACAAATTAAACATTAATTTAAAATATTAATTATTATAAATCAAATTATTATTATTATAAAAATAAATTTTTTAATAATAATTTTATTAAAAAATAATATTATTTAAATATAATTAATTAAAAATATAATAGATAATTCATATATTTTTATTATAATATTAATTAATAAGACAAATTTTGTGATTATCATTAGTCCAAATTTTTACATGTATAAAATTAAAAATAAATAGATAAATAAATGTAAAATAGAAAGAAAAAACGTGCAAAGAATTTCAAAACAAAAAAATCCAAAAGAGAATTAAAAGGTAGCTATAAATGAGCTTTTTATTATATATATTTGCTAAATTTATTAAATGAATATATTATTTATAAATAAAGATATTAACATAACTATTTTTTATTATCATATTAAAAATATACAATTTTATATTGTATTACATAATTTATTATATTTTGTTTCGTTATTATTGAATAAATTTTTTATTAATAAATAATAAGTATTAGAAAAATAATATAAGTAGTTAGCAATATATTAAACTTCTTAGCTTAAAAGTATTTTCATAATACTTGTTAGTTATAATTAAAAATGTATCATATATGATCAATAATTTTTAAATATGTAAATAATTACAAATTTTATTTATTATTATTTTTATTATGTGTGACATTAATTTTATTATCATATATTATATTACATTTTAATTTATACTTAGTACATAAAAAATCATACAAAATAATATAATTCATGCATAATTGTAATATATAAATATGAAAATGTTTCATAATTGTCATGTGTCTTACTAAAGTATATTACAAGTGAGTCATAAAATTATATGTTTAAGATGTAATCGTATTTAAAAAAAAGATAAAATAAAAATGATAAATGAAGAAAATAATAAAAAAATGCAAACAAATAAAGAGAGACTATAATTTAAGCCAGTATTTAATTATGTATTGTATATGAGTATTATTTTTAATATACGATGATAAAAACTAACAAATCAATTAAAAATAAAAAATAAAAATGTCAATATTGTTAACTTCCTAAAGACATGGATAATAAAGATAATAACAAATAAATAAAAGCATATATTAAAATTAAAAATAATAAAAATATGTTCATGTATAAACTTTCTTTTAGTAGAAATAAATATATAAGATAAATAAAAATATATTGAAAAACAAGAAGAAAAAAAAAATCAATTCCCTCTAATTTTTCATTTCTTTTCAATATTTTTTAAAGCTTTAAAATAAATCATCAAATAAATAAAAAACTAAATAAATACTATAGAGAAAACTCCATGTAGATAGTATAATAATTATTTATTAGCCCTAAAGTCATATTAATTACGGCTATTAAATATTAATTTTACATAAATATATGTATAGAAAATGGTGTGATGTAAATAATTAATATAATAAATTAATAATACCTGTATTTTTGGCTAACATTCTAACTATAGAATTGAGCCAATTAACACTTTAAAAGGACGGTGGCGAGTGGACTGGACACGGAACCGTTTAGGAAGCTACCAAGTAATTTCGTCGCACCAAATAAAAATTATTTATTTAATACGTCATAAATGATAAATCATTGACTCTGACAATGGATACATCACAGTCATTCATGTACCCCATTTCTCAAGAAAAAACCAAACAATAAAATATAAATAAAAAAGTTCATATAATATAAAAATATTTAAGATAATAATATCTTCACAATTATTTTTTATAATATTAAGATAAATATAATAATAAAAATAAAATAATTATTAATAAATTATTACTGAAAAAATATATTTTAAATTTATAAAAATATCATTATTTAATTATTAATAAAATATTTTACAATAATATAAATTTATATTTATTTATAATAAATAATAATTATTTTATTATATGTCAATATAATTTTAACATTAATTTATTTTTTAAAAATTTATGTTACGCAGGTGCAAATACATATATTAAAAATATATATTTTATATATAAATAGTTAATTTTTTAATTTTATTTAATTTTTATAATATAATGAAAATTAATCAAAGAATAAAATATAATCATAAATTTATTAAGGATATTGTAAATTCTTTAAGCAAATTATATATATATTTTAAATATGATTAATATTTTTTTACAAAAATTATCTATAAATTTTAAGTTATTATTATTAATTTTTTTTAAAATTTATTATTTTATTAATTAATATTTTTAAATATGAAAATTAAATAAAAATATATCTAATAAAAATTATAATTATATGATAATTATTAAATTAAATAAAAATTTTAAATAATATTTTATTTTTATAAATAATTTTAAATATATTGTTAAAATTAACGATAATTAATAATAATAAATAAACATATAATATACTTACTTTTAATTACTTTTAACTAGTATGTATAGATGTCATATTAGTTAATCTTTAATTTTTATTTTTTTTTGAAGTATAAAATAAAGTTTAAAGAATAAGATGTATTATTATCTAAAAATAAATAAGGGTATTTTAAAAATAAAAAAAAATTATATATATATATATTTGACAGAGGAATTTAGGACTTTAAGGAAGCTACGAGGAAGTTTCCTTTCCACCTAAAAAGAGCCGAAACGAAATTTCACAGCAAGTAGCTAATGTCATTTTTTTGCTGCTATATAGCTGTTGTATGTTTTCTTTGTTCAATTTGCCTGGAAGCAAACAAGCAACTTCTTTGCTCTATAGCCTCCATTAACGAATGACGAGTTTAGATCAAAAAGCCTCGAAAAGTTCTAAATGGTTTTCTAACAAAAGTCTAAAACTAAGTTTCAATCGTCGCCGTTCAAAATCTAACAACTCCGCTTCTTCATCCTCCTCATTAAGCTCCCCTGACTCATCTATGATTTGTTCTGATGTTATTTCTCATAGACATAGTAACATTGAAGATGAACTCAAACAAGTTTTTAGTTATTTTGATGGAAATGGTGATGGGAAAATTTCTGCTTTGGAATTAAGCGCTTATTTTAGATCAATTGGAGAATACATGTCAGAAGAAGAGGCTCAAGCAGTTATAAACGATCTAGATAGAGATGGGGATAACTTGATTGATTTTCATGACTTTTTGGAGTTGATGAAGAAAGAAGATGGGAATGGTGATGAAGATCTGAAACTGGCTTTTCAGATGTTTGAATTGGAGAGAGATTGTATAACCCCTAAAGGATTGCAAAGGATGTTGAATCGTCTTGGTGATAAGAGATCATATGAGGAGTGTAAGGCTATGATTCGAGTATTTGATACTGATGGTAATGGTGTTCTTGATTTTAATGAGTTTTATCGAATGATGGCCTAAGCTTTTGATCTATTTTGTAAAGTATATAATATGGTTCATCTCTTCGATCTATTGTGTTGAAAACTTGTGCTCAAGGGTTTTTCTGTTTTTTCTTTCTATTAATTAGGATTTCAGGGCATAAATACATCTGTATTCGATCTCTACCATGTTGTTAAGTTCTTGTTGTTGCAAGCGTAAATTTTGATGGAAACCCAATTGAAAAAACATAGATCTCTGACTATCATTTGCAAAAAAGCTTCATTTTTGTTTTTTGGATTTGGTTTGGTCGATGCTTGTCAAAAAAAAAATATATATATATATATATATCTTGTGTTTGGTATACTACTATAGAGAATGTTTCTTTTCTCCTATGTTTTTCTCTTATGCAAGTTCTCAAGGAAAATAATATTTATAATCTTTCAAATATGAAAATAGGATTAAAAAAATTTGGGTCAAGCTAAGAACCATTCCATGTTAGGCGAGAAAAATTAATTTCCAGAACATATCAATAACTAACAAAGGTGATTAATATACTCTCGGAGGTGTTTTTTTTTTTTTTTTTTTTTAACAGCTTGGTATGAGTTTGGGTTTTAATTATTTGATGGAATAAAAAGCGTATTGCTCTCTAAATAGCATATTTACAAAATATAAAATATATATTTTAAAAAATAAAATTATTATTTTATTTAAAATATTTTTAAAATAAATTTGATTATAATTTTAATTAATGAAGAGATATTTTAAAAAAAAATAATTATGTTTTTTAGATATATATTATATTAACTTTTTACTTATTATTGATACGGTAGATTTTGTGCACCTTAATAGAGATTAAAGTTTCATGATAAGTAAAATTTTATTGTTATTTTATAAATATTTGGATAAGTTTTCTTTCATTTTAATCTTCGAGAAATAATCTGAGAGAAATTATGGCGAGGTTTTCTCCATTAAATTTATTTTGTGATTTATTACTTTGTAATATAGATTAAATTAAATTGAGTAATATTCATGACTGCCTCAAGTTTTATGATCTTGATTTGTATTTTAATTTATCAATGAGATTAATAAAAAAAAAAAAAACTTACAGATTTGACTGTTAATGATAAGCTTAATCGTGATGATCATCGTTTCGAAACATCACTAGATAAATAGACTAGTATTAAAAGGTTTAAAATATTATCTGTTAAGCTTTTTGTAGAAATTCCGAATAAATAGGAAATTAGTTAGGATCAAATATTAGTTGGTTAAGAGATAAAGTAGAAATATTTTGTTCAAATCTTTTTGTTTATATTTGATTTAGTTTCGATTCAGTTAGTTGTATTATATATATCCGTGTAAGCGTACATATGTATTAAGTCAGTGAAATAAAAACAAAATACATTTTTATTTTCCACATGGTATCAGAGCTGCCGTCCAACAGCAACCATCCAACCGCAGCAGACCAGCACCGTTTCAGCAGCGCCGCAGTCCAGTCGCCGCAGTCCAGGCTTCATCAGTCCCGTCCCGCGCCTCCAGCAGTCGCGCGCCTCCAGCAGTAGTCGCGCCTCCAGCAGTCGCGCGCCTCCAGCAGCAGTCGCGCCTCCAGCAGCAGCTCCGACCAGCAGTTGCGCCTCCAGCAGCCGCGCGTCCAGCAGTTCGCGCCTCCAGCAGCTCACTGCCGCTGCCGCCGCTCAACACGCTGCCTCTCTCCAGATTCTGCCTCTCGTCTGTCGCATGCCTCCTTCCTTGCACAAAACAGATCTGGTATATGCCAAACCCTAGCCCACAATAATTAACCCTATCAGTTCACAGCCCAAACTTTCAAACCCACTTTCAAACCCAGCCCACTAATAGTACCTAAAAAAAAAAAAAACAATCTTAGCCCACAGCTAAAAAAAAAAAAAAAAAAAAAAAAAAAAGCCCCACTTTCAAAGCCCATTAATCCTGAACAAAGAGAAAAATTTAAAAAAAAAAAAAAAAAAAATGTTTTCACAACTCCAGGTGACCGGTCAGTCCTCTTATGTTTCTTTTGGCTCATTAGCTCATCAAGGTACTTTTTCAACCGCCCTACTTACTACATCCAAAACCTCTTGGATTATCGACTCTGGTGCGTCAGATCACATGACTGACAATTATCTGCTTTTTTCGTCCTATACACCTTGTGCTGGGAATTTAAAAGTCAGAATTGCAGATGGCACTCTGTCTCCAATTGCCGGAAAAGGAAGTATTAAAATTTCTGAATCTATTACTCTTGAGTCAGTCCTTCATGTCCCAAAATTATCCTGCAACTTATTATCTATCAGTAAATTAACTGCTCACACAAATTGTTCTGCTAAATTTGTTTCTTCATCTTGTATTTTTCAGGACCTATCATCGGGGAAGACGATTGGCAGTGCTAGAGAGAGTGAAGGACTTTATTACTTTGAGGCAGCCAATGTGAGTAAACAAAATCAAATTAAAAATTGTAATTCTGTTTCTCTTCCTAGGAATAATAATTTTTTGTTGTGGCACCTTAGAATGGGTCACCCTAATTTTCAATATTTGAAACAATTGTTCCCATCTCTTATTCAAAATAAAGAAGTATCTGATTTACAATGTGAAACATGTGAACTTGCAAAACATCATCGTACTTCGTTTTCACCTTCCAAATACACACCTTCCAAACCATTCGCCATAATCCACAGTGATTTATGGGGACCGTCTCGGCATCCGAGTCGCACTCATGCAAAGTGGTTTATCACATTTATTGATGATCATACTCGTGTTTGTTGGGTATATTTACTAAAAGATAAATCTGATGTTCGAACAGTTTTTATTAACTTTCATTCCATGATATACACACAATTTCAAACACGAATTCAAATATTGCGTTCTGATAACGGTACGGAATATGTTAACCATTCTCTTCAAGATTACCTTCAAACCCATGGAATCATTCACCAAACCTCCTGTGTGTATACTCCACAACAAAATGGAGTAGCCGAACGAAAAAACAGACATCTTTTAGATGTGGCCAGGGCACTCATGTTCACAACTAATATGCCAAAAATGTTTTGGGGCGATGCCGTTTTGACATCTGCTTTTCTTATAAACAGAATGCCCAGTCGTGTTCTATCCTATGAAACACCCATTGGTAAATTGAAACATTGTTTTCCAACTTCTCGCCTTATGTCAGATATTCCACTTAAGATCTTTGGTTGTACAACATTTGTACATGTTCATCCCCACGACCGTGGAAAATTAGACCCGCGAGCCATCAAATGTGTTTTTATTGGCTACTCTCCTACTCAAAAAGGCTACCGGTGTTATGACCCTACAACCAAAAATGTCCTCACTAGCCTTGATGTCACCTTTTTTGAGACCACACCCTATTATCCTTCCAAAACTCCTCTTCAGGGGGAGAATGTGAACTCGGAAGATCAGTTTTGCCTTTTTGACCTTTCATTTCCTAGTACCTCCTTCCATAATAATAACAATCTCCCCTTACCAAAAACAATTCCTACAACTCACCCAGAACCTGTTACACCAAATCATTCTAATGTGCCATCTACAGAAACCTATTTAGACTTAGGAGGAGACGCAGAGTCACAGATAGATAAGGAGATACTTGTTTATTCAAGGAGGCCAAAATCAAAGTACAAAGGGAAAATCACTCTCGACACGCTACAAGAGTCCAACCCGGTGATGGATCCTATCATTGAGTCCTCTTTGAATCCAGGTAACTCTAATTCTTTTGATGATTTACCTATTGCACTCAGAAAACAACCTCGATCTTGTACTTCTCACCCTATATCTAAGTTTGTGTCATATAATGCTTTATCACCCACATTCCGTGCTTTCACCACTAACCTTGACAGGATCGTAATTCCAAAACATATTGATGAGGCTTGGGAAATTCCCGAGTGGAGGAATGCAGTAACGGAAGAACTACGGGCTTTAGAAAAAAATGAAACTTGGGATGTAGTGGACTTACCTAAAGATAAGAAACCAGTTGGTTGCAAGTGGGTTTTTACTGTAAAGTATAAAGCTGATGGAACTGTCGAACGTTACAAAGCTCGTCTAGTGGCTAAAGGGTTTACTCAAACTTATGGGATCGACTACACCGAGACATTTGCTCCAGTTGCAAAGCTGAACACTGTTAGAGTATTACTGTCATTAGCAGCAAACTTGGAGTGGACTCTCCAACAGTTGGACATAAAAAATGCCTTCCTCAATGGAATATTAGACGAGGAAATTTTTATGAAATTACCTCCAGGATTTTGTGAAAGTAGTCAACAAAATGCGGTGTGCAAACTAAACAAGTCTCTTTACGGACTTAAGCAATCACCACGAGCATGGTTTGATAGATTTGCAAAAGTGATAAAGGATCAAGGCTATCAACAGGGTCAGTCAGATCACACAATATTTTTTAAACACTCCTCAGACGGTTTAAAAACAATCCTGATTGTTTATGTAGATGACATAATATTAACAGGAGATAATCTGCCCGAAATTGAAAGATTAAAAAAGGTCCTTGCCACAGAGTTTGAAGTCAGAGACTTAGGACAAATGCGATACTTCTTGGGAATGGAAATTGCAAGATCGAAAAAGGGCATTAGTGTCTCACAACGAAAGTATGTTATGGATCTTCTAAATGAGACAGGTATGCTTGGGAGCAAACCAAGTGACACTCCTATTGAAACAGGAAAGAGAATGGAACATGATGAAAAATCAGTTGACAAGGAAAGGTACCAGAGACTGGTCGGGAGACTAATCTATCTATCACATACAAGACCTGACATTGCATTTGCGGTAAGTGTAGTAAGTCAACATATGCACTCTCCGAAAGAAAGCCACCTAGAAGCAGTGTATAGAATTTTGAGATATCTTAAAGGCTCTCCCGGAAAAGGCCTTTTCTTTAGAAAAACAGATCAAAGAAGAACAGAAATTTTTTCAGATGCTGATTGGGCTGGTTCAATTGAAGACAGAAGATCCACTACCGGGTACTGTACCTTTGTATGGGGAAACCTAGTTACATGGAGAAGTAAAAAGCAAAATGTAGTAGCTAGAAGTAGTGCTGAAGCAGAGTTTAGAGCGGTTGCACAAGGAATTTGTGAAGGACTATGGTTGAAGAAACTTCTAGAAGAACTACGAGTAGAGGTTGAGGTTCCACTCAAAGTTTACTGTGATAATAAGGCTGCAATCAACATTTCTCTTAACCCAGTCCAACATGATCGGACTAAACACATCGAAGTTGATAGACATTTTATCAAAGAGAATGTTGAGAATGATATTATTTGTATGACCTACATTCCTACACGAGAACAAACTGCAGATATTTTCACTAAAGGGCTTCCGCGTCAGAGTTTCGATGATTTCATAAACAAGTTGGACATGATTGATATCTATGAACCAACTTGAGGGGGAGTGTAGAAATCCCGAATAAATAGGAAATTAGTTAGGATCAAATATTAGTTGGTTAAGAGATAAAGTAGAAATATTTTGTTCAAATCTTTTTGTTTATATTTGATTTAGTTTCGATTCAGTTAGTTGTATTATATATATCCGTGTAAGCGTACATATGTATTAAGTCAGTGAAATAAAAACAAAATACATTTTTATTTTCCACACTTTTTAGGTTACGCCTTAAAAAATTGAAGGTAACAATTAATATTTTTATAGTTAATGCCATTTTGTAAATTTTTTATTAATAATTGTTGTTATAATAATAATATTTTAATTATAATAAATATGGTATGGTTAGTAAGTCTATTTCTGTGAAAGTTGTGAATTTTATTGAAAGTACACGAGTTTGAAGTTTGGAATATATATATATATATATATATATATATATATTTTTTTTTTTTTTATGTTGAGCCTTTTATAATCAATTGTTACCGGCTTTTGATGGATACACTTTTTTTTTTTAAGATCGGACGCTCACTCAGTATTAATGACCTATAATATGTAGATGTATAACAGTTATTTTATTTTTTATTAATTTTTTTATTTGTAGTGAAGTATTTTTAAAATAAAATATCATGATCTAAATTTTAAAAAGAGTAAATAATTATTTTTAAATTATATATATATATATATATATATATGTGTGTGTTATATTGTAGTTAAAATAATTAAAAATAATTATATAAATTAATATTTAAAATTGTAATTATTGTATTTATGATATAATAAATTTTATCGTTAAAATTGGATTTTTTTGAACATGAAAATGAATCATTTATTTATGGTTAAATTATATTATTAATTTTTAAATTTTAATTAATTTATATTTAAGTTTTAAAATTTTATAATTTAATTATTAAATTTTTAAAATTTTACTTATAAGTTATAAATTTTTAAATTTTTAAATTTTATAATTTAATTATTAAATTTTTTATTAAAAAATATATATTTTAATATTTAAAATAATCTATGTGTAAATTTTTAAAAATTTAAAAATTAAATTATTAAATTTAAAATTTTAAAAATATATGGATAAAATTTAAAATTAAATTATAAAATTTAAAAAATAACTTGACTTTTATTTAATTAATTAATGATAGAAATATCAGAAAAGAAACAGTAGAATACCAGTTTTGGGTATATTCACTAAGTTCATAAACAGTAACATATTCACCCAGTGTTGGGTTTTGCAAACCCCAAAACTACCACCCTATACCAGTAGCCATGGATGGTGATACATCAGTATTAATTATTTAAGATAGTGAAAAAAAAAAAAAAAAATTTTTTACTCAAAATAACAAAACTATTGTATTTTAATAAATTTCAAATAACATTTTTAACTTTTAAATCTTTCAAGTTTAAAAATTTAAGTAACATTTACATACAAATTAAATCTAAATGTAACTTGTTGCTCACAATGGTGTATATGATTTAACGCAAGTGCACGTGTCGCAAACAAGTAATATAATGATAAGAAAGATCGTTCCCACGGAGATTGGAATACTAGAAAATATCGTAAAAATTAACTATTAAGATCAATGTTTTGTGTTTTTGTTTATTAAAATAAAATAAAAAAATAAAATAAAATAAATAATACGAGAGAACAAGAGTGAAAACACTGAAACAACGTTCAACAAGAAGAATATCACAAATCACAGATAGATAAATCAGTTAGGATTGCGAATATGACAAGTGATGTAGACAAACTGCTTTGCTACAGCAATGCTGTAGCAAAGTGATGCTGTAGCAATGCTGCAGCAAAATATACCAGTAACTCGAATTTCAAAAATTCACAAAGGATTCTTCCGAATCTGCAATGTTTATATATTCTATGACTCAATTAAACATATTCCTATGCAAAACTGAATCTAAGAACAACGTTCATGCACAAATTCTTTTGAGTTATGTGAGATAATTATATATTCCTATATCAATTTCTTCACACTATTCTAGCTTATTCTAACTTAAAATTGACCTTTCCAGATTCAATTTCAGTCTATTATCCTATCAATTGTTGATCAAGCAATCAATAAGAATGAATCAATTAATCAAGCGTAGAATAACTAGCATCCTTTACCAAGCAAAGCACATTTTTATGAAATTAAAGCACAAAGTCTACATACACTTGCATATCCACAACCCTAACTGAATGAGAATTTAGCCAAGCATATTTATAAAATTAAACATCAAATTATATATGCTCAAAATCAGATCCATATGGTTTAGAGAATTTAGAAGAATCAAATAATAAAGAAATAATGAAATAGATAAATAAATCCCTTAAATCAACCCTAAACCAATTGGATTATGATCCTTTGTCTCGTTCTTGTTTTCTCTTCAATGAAAGTCCTTGCAAATCAAGCTTCAATTGATCTCTTTCCAAAGTCAAATTGATGCTCTGTTTTGCCTCTCCTTCCTTGCACCAAATCTGTCCAGAATTTGGGGCTGCTATCTGCTGTGTTTTTCCTTCTTGCTGCTGCTGATTTGTTCTCTGTTTTCTATCGCAATTCTGGTTGTTCCTCCTGTCTTCGCTGCTGCCCAGATTCTGCTGTATATGTATTTTATTTTCTGCCGCAGTTCTTCATTCAAATCAGTCCCTGTTTTTGCTCTTTTATATTAGGTTTAATTGGAGACAAATTTTGGTGTGTGAATTTCCAATATTATCCCTAAAAAGGTGAGTTAATGGAAGCCCAAAATTGTCCTTTTGTTGAGAGTCCAAATCAGCCTTTAAATTTTAACTCCAAGTCAGCCTCTGTTTTCTGCGTTGATTTCCTGATATGATTTTGCTGCAGCAAAGCTGCAGCAAAGTTGTATTTTTGAATTTTCTTTGTTGTTTTCTTTATTTCCTGCAAGGGCAATGAAAATATAATGAGTGCACATCAAAATATAATTCTTTTTGACACATTTCATAATTATTTTGAATTTATTATCAAAGAATTCATTTAAATCACAAAATCCACAAATAGTGTATAAATGATTATAATGTGTGGATATTCCCAAATTAACAAGCAAGTATTTATGAATAAGAGCTAATAATACTCTAATAAATTAGAGTTATCAACTCCCCCAAACTTAGCATCTTGCTTGTCCTCAAGCACTAAATTATATGATGATTGGCAAGTGGCAATTTAAAACAAAGGTTTCAACTCACGCTAAAAACATAGTTGTCAACTAATAAATAAACTAAACTTGTTTCAAATTAGAAAGAAGAAATCTCAAATTCATGATCCAAATTGATTTTTCTCAAATGTTAGTTTCAATATCTCAAACTCATTCCAAAACAACCCCATGTGTGTGTGTGATGTCTCATAATTTGTTATTTGATACTTCCCCCCAAACTTAGGTAATTTATGTTCCTTAAGCTTAAAATCATGCCTCCATATGTTGGTCTTTTGAATCCCTCTCCACTAATGTAGATATTCACTAATTAAAGATCAAAAGGACTTAAATAAGCTTGAAATGTAAGGCTAGGGTAAAGGTAAGGTGAAAGTCATATTTAGGTATCATACCCCACAAGCACAAACACTATTCAAGAATACTTTTGGACTCTTTATTTACATTGCTACCCCCAAACTTCTCTTCATTCATTTTTTTTTGTTTGTTGTTGTGAATCTGTTTTGCTGCAGCAATGCTGCAGCAAAGTTGTTTCCAGATTTCTCTCTCTCTTTTTTTTTTTTTTTTTTTTTTTTTTTTATATGAAGGATCGATCTCAATATAATCAAACAAGAGTGATTTTCATCATAATCAAAATCATTTTCAACACCATAAATTTCTTTCTTCCAAGAGGCATAAACCTTTCTAACAACAATTCATAAAGATAGTAATGCACTTGTGAGGTAAAGGTCAAAGGATATGCAAATAAGGAAATGCTAAGTTTTTATGTGGGTGTTGACAAAAAGAATTTTTGATCATTCATGGCTCAAATCAGGTGTGCAAATGAAATATATTTTTAACCAAGGTTAGCATGAAAAGCACAATCGAATCCAAGGAAGGCCTAAATCATTTCATTGAGTTGTGAACCTTCTAGAATTTCGCTTTGAGCAATTCTCCAAACCAATTTTAGAGGCTCAAACTCTCCCATAAATTACCCTTATTCAAAGTTTATATCAAACAAACAAACAAGTAGACAGTGCAGTTAGAGTTGTGGGTGTATATTTCAAAATAAGTTTTCAACATTTTCCAACTAACATTTAATCAAATCAATTTTTCTCAATAAGCAAGATTTCTCCTCTAATAAATTGACAAGATAGTTTCCTTTTAGGACCAAGATAACAACATGAAATTAATGACAACCTTAGATCAAGCAAATCATAATAAAATCACAGCAGATTTCGCATCATAAATTAAAATTCAGCATAGAAATTTTTTTTTCAATTCCACAGTTCAACAGTAGACAGATCAGATAGCAAACAGCAAATTCCTTCCCCCCAAACTTAAAATAAGCACTGTCCTCAGTGCGCACAGTAAATAGATCAGTCAGCAAGCAAAAATGGCAGAAAGAGAATAAAATAAAAATGACAAAGTAACGAGACTGCCCTGTTATTGCTGCGTAGCTCCCTTCTTCTAGCTGGAAGTGAAATTTGCAGATTCCCCAAACAGAGAGGAATTACCCAGACATAAAATTTGACTGCGTGAATGAACAATTTGGTGAATATGAACCAATACTGCAACACCCAGTTGTTATTAGCATGGGGAGGACCTGAACAACATGAATTGCTAACCCGAACAACCATGAAAACTGACTTTTCGGTCCAAATTTTTGAAGTGTGAGCAGCGGCGATGGTTTGAAGTGTTGGGATGCACGGTGTTGTCGGTTGGCGAGTGGGAGGCTCGAGAGTTGTACGCTGGGTGGTGGTGTTTTGGGAGTGCGACGCTGAATCGAAAAGAAGTTCCTGGGAGATGCGGGTTGGTGAGGTATGGGTATTTGCAGCTTGGAGAGTTGGGTGCACGGAGGGGGGGGGGCGAAGGAGATGGAAGGCGAGAGGGTAACCGTGAGGCGTGGGCTTTTGTGGGGTGAGTAGGCTAATGAGTGTTGGGGTTGGTGTGAAGTAGTGGGCGACGGCTTGAAGTGTGAGGCTGGTATTGGTGAGGCGCGGGAATGGGCGCACGGAGGGGCGTGAAGGAGAGGGGAGGTGGCTAGGCGAGAAGGAAAGGAAAGGAAGATTGGATGGGCTGATGACCCGAACAGCATTTCCCGTTTGTTTTTTTTTTTTTTTTTATTTCAAAAATGGGTTGTGGGCCAACCTCCATTAGAGCCCAAACTAAAGCTCAAATTTTCATAATTTCCATTGAAGCCCAATCCACAAAACTGACTATGAAGCCATGCCCAACACGCCTAGTCTGAGATGAAAGAAGACAAACAGAACTTTGCTCTAGCTTTGCTGCAGCAAAGCTGCAGCAAAATTTTCCAGTTTTTGAATCATGATAATTTTTGGTTCTGGTGTACTTCTCCTCTGCTTTCTTCTCCCCCATACTTAAATCTCCATCAAAACTCAAAATTTAAGCACTGAAAATAAGCCCAACCAACGTAGAATTTTGCTCAAATAAAGGCAGTGTAGAACTTTGCTATGCTGCAGCAAAATTTTCCAGTTTGTTCACACTGCGAGGACATATTTGGTTGTTGGTTTTGCTTTGCTTTTCTCTTGCTCTCACTCCTTGGGAGGGATGACCTGAAAATGCAGAAAATAAACTTCTAAGCTAAAGAACTCATACAATTGAATTGAATTAAAAATTAAAAACTAAAAATTAAGAAAAACTAAGAAAAGTGAAGAAACATGGGTTGCCTCCCATGAGCGCTTGTGTTAGAGTCGACAGCCCGACTTTGCTTATAGTCATGGGTCTGGGAGTGAAGTGGAGGTATGCTCCCTGTCAAGAATTCCTCTCCAATAATGTCTAATGTGTTGGCCATTAGCTTGAAATTTTTTCTTGGACCAACATTTCTTTAAGATCCTCTTAATTTCTCGATAGGACTGACATTGTTGCAAAATATTCACCATCTCATCTTCGGGAATACACCTTCTAATCTTTCGGTCTGTATATCGCTTGAACAAGAATGGCCTATCCCAATAGTAGAACTTCAAATTATGGAAAAATTTCTTCTTTTGATAGGAATTTGAATCTGGTGGCACATCAACTGAAGACTTAGGAAGAATGAAGTCCTGAGATGACAAGTCTAGGAATTGAAATTTATTTTCCGTTTTGTATGTATTAGAACCTGCTTCTAACCAAGGTGATTTCTCCTCATATTTCTCTTCATTATCAGAATCATATTGCGATAGAATTTGTAGAGAATCATTATATCCACGTTTTTCAGGTTCTTTAAATACCAGAGAATCCACTACTGAAATGGATGAGCACTCTTCAACGTTATTGGGAGATTCCATGGTTTTAAACACGTTGAAAGTGACTTGTTCATCTTGAACTCTCATAGTTAATTCTTCTTTTTGAACGTCAATTAAAGTTCGGCCTGTAGCTAAGAATGGTCTTCCCAAAATAATAGGCACTTCTCTGTCTTCTTCATAGTCAAGTACAATAAAATCCGCTGGGAAGATGAATTTGTCTACTTTCACCAAGACATCTTCAATTTTTCCTTCAGGATGAGCAATGGATCGATCTGCTAATTGTAAAGAGACTGTAGTAGGCCATGCTTCACCAATCCCCAACTTCTTAAAAATTGACAAAGGCATCAAATTAATGCTTGCTCCCAAATCACATAAAGCCTTGCCAAAATATTGATTACCTATAGAGCATGGAATTGTGAAACTCCCAGGATCCTTGAGCTTAGGAGGAAGTTTGTTCTGTAACATAGCACTGCTTTCACTTGTTAAGGCAACTGTCTCAAATTCGCCAAATCGTCTCTTTTTGGTCAGGATGTCTTTCATGAATTTGACATAATTTGGCATTTGTTCCAAGGCTTCCACCAATGGAATGTTGATATGAAGTTGCTTAAGAACATCCAAAAATTTCCTGAATTGAAGGTCTTGTTGCTGTTTCTGAAATCTTTGAGGGAATGGTGGAGGTGGTTTGTGTTGCTGCGAACTTTGCTGCAGCAATGCTGTAGCATTTTGGGTACCAGAATTTTCTGAGTTTTTCAGAACTGCTTCAGATTTGTCTTGCTCTTTTTCCTCCTTATCTTGGGTTGAAATGCTTCCCTTTTGACTTATTTTCTACCCACTTGGTCCCTCTAATTCTTTTTCACTCCTTAGAGTAATGGCTTTGCAAAATTCCTTTCTTTCTCTCATTGGAGTTTCGGTATCACTTGGAAGTGCACCTTGTGGACGGTTCCTAAGTTCATTAGCTAGTTGTCCCACTTGATTTTCTAGATTCCTCATTGAAGCAGCTTGACTTTGAAGGATTGCATCATTCTTAGCCATGTATTCTTTGAGTAAAGATTCCAACGAGCTGGATGGTTCATTCGGTTGATTTCTCTGTGGCTGTTGCTGAAATCCTGGTGGGAATGTAGGTCGATTAGGCATGGTATGGTTAACTTGACTACCACCTTGATTGTTCCAAGAGAAATTTGGGTGTTGCCTCCACCCTGGGTTATATGTGTTGGAGTACGGATTGTGGTTCCTGTTTACATCACTCACAAAACAAATTGATTCTGGATTTGAAGGACAGTTTTCAAACACATGAGACCCCGAACAGTAGACGCATGAAATTCCTGAATCTTGGATTGAATTCACATTTACTGTCATATGCTGATTCTTCAACAAATTAACCAAGGATGAAACCTGAGCTGTAAGTGCCGTAACATCATTAACTTCATGCACACCAGCCACTCTTTTTGCAGTTGCTACTCTGTCCATTGGCCATTGGTAATTATTGCTGGCCATCCTCTCAAGTAGATCATAGGCTTCATTGTAAGACTTGGCTAAAAGAGCTCCATTAGCAGATGCATCAACAATAGTTCTCGTTTGAGCATTGAGACCATTGTAGAAAGTCTCCATTTGGATCCAATGAGGTATACCATGGTGAGGACATTTCCTTAACAATTCTTTAAATCTTTCCCAAGCTTCATATAGAGATTCTCCATCCAATTGTTGATAGGAGGTGATGTCATTCCTCAATTTAGCATTCTTTGTTGGTGGGAAGTATTTCATCAAGAATTTCTCAGCTAAATAGTTCCAAGTTGCAATAGAGTCAGGTGGCAAGGAGTTAAGCCATGCTCTAGCACGATCTCTTAAGGAATAAGGGAATAATTTGAGCATAAATGCTTCTTCAGTTACCCCTGTCCATTTAAATGAGTCACTGACTTCAATAAATAATCTGAGATGTATATGAGGATCTTCTGTAGGTAATCCACTGAATTGCCCGACTGTTTGTAGCATCTGAAACATCACTGGTTTTAACTCAAAGTGAGTTGCTTGAATGTTTGGTCTTGTGATGCTTGGATTCAACCCTTCTAGCATAGGCAATGCATATTCATTCAAAGCTCTGTCCCTATCATCCATTGGAGGTATCACATTGATTGCATTGTTTAAATTCTGTTCATGGCCATTGTTTCCGTTCCCTACTTGTGCCATATCTTCAATCTGAGCGAAACCTTGTTGTTCTCTTCTTCTTAGTCTGAAAGTACGTTCAATTTCGGGATCAAAGGGTAGGATATCCTGGTCGCGAAATCTGCTCATACAAAAGACACAGAAGAGATATTAGATAAACAAAAATTAAATAAAAACAAAAGTCGATTTCTACGAATAATTTCTAACGTTGCCAATCCCCGGCAACGGCGCCAAAAACTTGTTGCTCACAATGGTGTATATGATTTAACGCAAGTGCACGTGTCGCAAACAAGTAATATAATGATAAGAAAGATCGTTCCCACGGAGATTGGAATACTAGAAAATATCGTAAAAATTAACTATTAAGATCAATGTTTTGTGTTTTTGTTTATTAAAATAAAATAAAAAAATAAAATAAAATAAATAATACGAGAGAACAAGAGTGAAAACACTGAAACAACGTTCAACAAGAAGAATATCACAAATCACAGATAGATAAATCAGTTAGGATTGCGAATATGACAAGTGATGTAGACAAACTGCTTTGCTACAGCAATGCTGTAGCAAAGTGATGCTGTAGCAATGCTGCAGCAAAATATACCAGTAACTCGAATTTCAAAAATTCACAAAGGATTCTTCCGAATCTGCAATGTTTATATATTCTATGACTCAATTAAACATATTCCTATGCAAAACTGAATCTAAGAACAACGTTCATGCACAAATTCTTTTGAGTTATGTGAGATAATTATATATTCCTATATCAATTTCTTCACACTATTCTAGCTTATTCTAACTTAAAATTAACCTTTCCAGATTCAATTTCAGTCTATTATCCTATCAATTGTTGATCAAGTAATCAATAAGAATGAATCAATTAATCAAGCGTAGAATAACTAGCATCCTTTACCAAGCAAAGCACATTTTTATGAAATTAAAGCACAAAGTCTACATACACTTGCATATCCACAACCCTAACTGAATGAGAATTTAGCCAAGCATATTTATAAAATTAAACATCAAATTATATATGCTCAAAATCAGATCCATATGGTTTAGAGAATTTAGAAGAATCAAATAATAAAGAAATAATGAAATAGATAAATAAATCCCTTAAATCAACCCTAAACCAATTGGATTATGATCCTTTGTCTCGTTCTTGCTTTCTCTTCAATGAAAGTCCTTGCAAATCAAGCTTCAATTGATCTCTTTCCAAAGTCAAATTGATGCTCTGTTTTGCCTCTCCTTCCTTGCACCAAATCTGTCCAGAATTTGGGGCTGCTATCTGCTGTGTTTTTCCTTCTTGCTGCTGCTAATTTGTTCTCTGTTTTCTATCGCAATTCTGGTTGTTCCTCCTGTCTTCGCTGCTGCCCAGATTCTGCTGTATATGTATTTTATTTTCTGCCGCAGTTCTTCATTCAAATCAGTCCCTGTTTTTGCTCTTTTATATTAGGTTTAATTGGAGACAAATTTTGGTGTGTGAATTTCCAATATTATCCCTAAAAAGGTGAGTTAATGGAAGCCCAAAATTGTCCTTTTGTTGAGAGTCCAAATCAGCCTTTAAATTTTAACTCCAAGTCAGCCTCTGTTTTCTGCGTTGATTTCCTGATATGATTTTGCTGCAGCAATGCTGTAGCAAAGCTGTAGCAATGCTGTAGCAAAGCTGCAGCAAAGTTGTATTTTTGAATTTTCTTTGTTGTTTTCTTTATTTCCTGCAAGGGCAATGAAAATATAATGAGTGCAAATCAAAATATAATTCTTTTTGACACATTTCATAATTATTTTGAATTTATTATCAAAGAATTCATTTAAATCACAAAATCCACAAATAGTGTATAAATGATTATAATGTGTGGATATTCCCAAATTAACAAGCAAGTATTTATGAATAAGAGCTAATAATACTCTAATAAATTAGAGTTATCATAACTCTTACATACAATAAAAATATATTGTAAAATGACAGAAATCATAGAAAATTAAATGAAAAATCAAAACATAATAAAAATAGAGACACAAAATATTTCAGAATGTTTTTCTCAAGAAATGTTTTTTAGTAAAAAGAAATTTGAAAAGATTCAAAAATAATTGTATGTTATAAATTAAATTGTAGTTGATTCATTTTGTCTTTTAATATTTCATTTATTTTAATATTCAATTATTGAAATGCATTTTCTTTTTATGTAATACTTTAGAATTGAAACTTATATATATACGGATATATTAATGTAATGTATACATATATATTTATTTTGTATGTAACATGTATATTTAGATTCTGTTATAGAATGCGATTCTGCATAATTTGATTTTGTATGTAATATTTATATTTATTTGTAATTTGTATGTAAAATTTACATTTTATATAAATAAGTAATTATAAATTAGAATATAATTGATTCATTTTGTCTTTTAATATTTCATTTATTTTAACATTCAATTATTGAATTGCATTTTCTTTTTATGTAATATTTTAGAATTGAAACTTATATATATACTGATACATTAATGTAATGTGTACATATATATTTATTTTGTATGTAATATGTATATTCAGGTTCTGTTATAGAATGTGATTTTGCGTAATTTTATTTTGTATGTAATATTTATATTTATTTATAATTTGTATGTAAATTTTACATTTTATATAAATAAGTGGATATTATAAATTAGAATGTAGATAATTTATTTTTTCTTTTAATATTTATTCATTTTAATATTTAATTATTGAAATACATTTTCTGTTTATGTAATACTTTAGATTCAAAATCATATATGTAGAGATATATTAACGTAATATATACATACACATTTATTTTGCATATAATATGTACATTCATTATGGTATAAAATGTGATTCTGAGTGATATGATGTTGTATGTAATATTTACATTTATTAATAATTTGTATATAAAATTTATATTTTATATAAATAAATAAATATTATAAATTAAATTGTAGTAATTTAAAACTAAAACTTATAAATGTACAGGCACATTTATGGAGGTAATCGATTCCGTTAATTTTGTATATTTTATTTTAAAACTAGTTTTATTAATATTAACGTGAGGATAATTGTCTAATTTTATTATTAAAAAAAATATTAAAATTATGAATTTCGTCAAATAAATTTATTAGTCAAGTAAAAATGATAATATTCTCAACATCTGTTCTGTAATTCACCGGATATATCATCGTTGGTCTGCCATTCCCAATTCGCCATCGTAGCCCATTCAGTAACAAATTCCGTCCTCACAGTAAACTTCATCAAACATAACTAAGATAGGAAATCACGTTTCGACGACATATAATTCTATATAATTTTAATTAAATTATAATAATTATTTAATTTAATGAATTAATATGTCTATAAATTATTCAATTTTAATATTAATTAATTAAACAAATATCAATTTTATTCTAATTAAAAAATTATGAAAATCTGATTTAAAACGATATGTAAAGATCCTTTTTGGTTATAGTTCCCAGTATGCTAAAATAATAACACAGTTTATTTTTTTTTTTATCTAAAATAGAGATAACGACAGTTCTATTGAAAAATTAAAGCGATTTTATTGAAGATCACAAACTACTTTGCTATAAAATCAATTGACTGCTATAGATCCAAGTATATTTTTGCATATTTATCTTAATTTTTGATTATTATAAATAAATATTTTTAGATTTATTATTAGTGATAATTTTCATCAAAAAGTTAAATTCTTACAAGTAGTATTATTCTTCATGTTGAATTGAATAATTAAGAATTAAATTTATTTTTAATTTATAATTATTTTGGTATTTTCATATTCAAAAATTTTGGTTCTAGGATTGGTTTTAGGATTATTGGATTTAAAAATAATTGATATTATTTTGTAGAATTAAGTTTCAATAATAATTTGAAATTGTAATCATTTGAGTTTAGAATCGAAAATTTTTGTTTAAATTTTGGATCTGGCAATCACATCAAAGTCTTGAAATTAAAGGTTAATTACTTTGAAAGGGACAAAATTGTTCATTCTGTTCACAGTTATATATATATATATATATATATATATATATATATAAAGAAAAGCGGCAAAGGTGGTTTGATAAAAGGCGGCTCGACTATTGTTTCATATTTTTGACAAAAGATGGTTTGAAAATTTTCAATGCATTCAAGAGTCAAGTTTATTTTATTTTATTTTATTTTTTTGAATCTAGTGAATAATATGAACAAAGGCCTACCACAATAGTAGTATTTTATTTGAGATAAACGGCCTAGATTTCTTTTGATAGTATTATTATTTTTTTATATTTTTTTTTATGGTGTTTGATTTAGTTAGGGTTATTTTATGTCCCTTTTATCTTGGTAATTTTTTTTTTGTCGGAAAGATAAATTTTATTCAAATCGAAAGAAAATACAATCTAATTATTCCAACATCAGCTATACACATCACATAGCTTACAGAATAAGCTAATCAAATGACTAACAATACAGCTATCATAAATTGGATACCATAAGCAATAACAAATTCCTTCCCAAACTGTCCAGTTAGGTAACTCGGAAAAAAAGTTATTAAACTTATGGTATTGATACAGACGACAAACACTCATCGAATCAAAAAAATAACTAGAGTAATAACAAAGAAATAGACAGAAACAACACCAATATTCAAGAAAACATAACAATTAAAAAAACAAAATAACAATCATCAAGATCCAATCCACTATCCATAAAATCTTTCCTAGATCCTACACTATTCTTCCACTGAATATTTGTAAATATTCATAATCCACAGCCAAGCAAAACTGAACCAAAACACCTCCACTTGAAAATAATTTTTGCACAACAATCAAAGAGTAAGGAGCTTTCTTTAAGACGATCTCCATTTTCTCATAATCCACAGCCATGTTTCTAGCTATCCAGCTAGATAACATTTTTGAACTTTCTATAATCAGGCAAGTTCCTGCTTCAACTTTGGGGATAGAGGCATCAATCAAAATCTTCCTCACATAACCCCTAATTGATGATTTCCATTTTTCAAATACCTTATTCTGTTGAGAGCATAACATAACATGAAGAGATCCTTAAACTCAAACATTAGAACCATCTTACCCAAACTAATGAACATATATTCCAATGCAATCCTCAATAACAAAACAAAGCAGCAACGGTGCACAACAACTCGCAAACTCAGTGTGAAAACTTGATTCGCCATACTCAATCAAATATAAGAGAAGTATGGAGAAAAACAAACAACAGATATTCCAATGCAATTAAACCTTCCTCAATCACCACTTCAACACTATTATATGTGGCGAGTTTCAAAGATCGATTTACAAACCAGAGAAATCAACAAGAACTAACACAAGGTTGGGAGGGGAGTTCCAGAGAGCGATTTACAAGAGCTCTCGGAGGAATTTTTACAAATATAGTGTTTGAAAGACTCGAAACAACATGATAAACAAAAACTAACTTGTTAAAATGAAGCCAACAAGATTAATAGAGCAAAGAAGAAAACAAACTAGTAACAGGACTGATAGAACAGAGCTGAAGATCGGAGAGCTAAGAGCTGAGATCACAAACAAAGATCCCGAACCTCCAGGCTAAAATAGAGACAAAGATTGGAGAGCTAAGAACCTCTTGACGATTTTCTTTTACTAACCTTCGATACAGATCATTGTTGCCTCAAGCACCATGGCGAACGATAGCAAACAGGTGACGAAGAAGAAGACAATCTCAAATCAAAGAAATCGCAATACCAATGAAGGATCAGATATAGCTAGAAAGGTCAAGAAACGCTAAGGCTCGAAAAATTTAGAGAAGAGATCAGCAAGAATGGTGGAGGAATTGATGAAGAAGAAGGGGAATTTGAATAAAATTGGAAACCCTAGCAGAGCTCGAAAGCTTTCAGAATACTCTTCTTATCTTGGTAATTTTTGTATTATATCTTTTAAACCCAAAATTAATTTTTTGAAAATACGAAGATATTTTATGGACTTAAGAAAACTTTAAGCTTAAATTTTGAAGTTAACTAGTCTTGACTTTGACTTTAAAAAATTATTTAATTAAAGAAACACTACATAATTGGACCTATTTTCTTGAAATTTCATGTCAAACATTTTTTATGTAGTTGTTTTATCTAGTAATTTTAATTAAATTAATTGAAATAACATGTTGCCAAAGTAACCTTTGTTGTGAAAATTAATTTAACTAAAAATAAATAGAAGTTTGTGTGGAATTATTTATGTGAATTGTGCTCAGCTAAAAAAAAGACCCAATTTGGCCAAATTACAACGCGCCTACTATAGTAAATATGTGACAATTATAAGGACTTTTATTTTTCATGTAAGAAGCAATTGGTCCAAAGAAAGGCTATTATTTGACAGAAGTAATTATCAATATTTGATCATTGTACTGAAAGTATCACTTATAGTTAATTTTTTCATCCAAAGATTAGGAATTAATGTTGTGCTAACTATCTTGAGATGGGTCTCCAATTTGGATTATTTGTTGACATGCTTCTTAAATGTAAGTATGCTTGTTTATTTTGTTCTCTATACAGTTTCTATTACTACTACTACTAATGTTTCTGCCTAAGTAAGCAGCATCCCAATGCTGAGTGGGACAACTTTAAACTCTGGAAAGAAATCGTGGAGATTGTCATTGGTTGTATAGCTTTGGATCTTGCACTTCGATCAGATCGACCCATTGCTACTCCAAAAAACTCTAATGAGGTTAAAATTGAAAAGTGGGATTGGTCTAACCGAATGTGCATAATGATCATAAAACACTCCATTTAGCTAAGAAGTTTCTTGAAGAAATTGAGTAATATTTTGCCAATAATAAAAAGTGGGAGGCGAGTAACCATTTAGTTAAACTTGTCGCAATGAAGTATAAGGGAAAATGGAACATAAGGGAGTACATCATGGAGATGTCTCATCTCGCTTCAAACCTCAAGTCGCTTAAGTTGGAGCTGTTTGAGGATTTGTTTGTGTACTTGATTTTGATTTCTCTTCCTACACATTTTGGACAATTCAAAGTGAGCTATAATACGCAGAAGGACAAATGGTCCCTTAATGAGCTTATATCTCACTGTGTATAAGAAGAAAAGAGGCAACAGCAGGATAAGACTGAGAATGCTCACTTGGCCTTAACCTCTCATAACAAGAAAAAGTAGAGAGCTATGGTTGGTATGGAAGGATCATTCTAAGTATGTCGCCTGACATGTAAAGAAGGGTATGCTTCTAACTTTAGTTTGTTCTAAAGTTAATTTAGCTTTTGTACCCAAGGCTTATTGGGTAGATTCTGGTGCTACTACTAACATAAGTATGTCTATGCAAGGTTGCTTGTGGAGCCGACTGTCAAGTGATGTTGAAAGATTCATCTTTGTGGGCGATGGCAATAACATTGCAGTGGAGGCTATAGGGACTTTTAGATTAGAATTGAAAACTTGATTTTATTTGAATTTGTTTGAGAGTTTTGTTACACCGTCTTTTAAACATAATTTAATTTTCATTTCTAGTTTGGGCAAACCACGATTTTCTTGCTCTTTTTAAAATAATAAAGTTAGTCTCTATCAAATTTAAATTTTATTAGTTCCGGTTCTTTAATTGATAATCTACATATGCTTGATGTTGTTAGTTCCTATAACGAAATACTGCAAACAAGTTCACGTGCTACAAAGCAAAAATTAGGAGAGAATTCTGCCACCTAATGGCATAAGCGTTTAGGTCATATCTTTAAGAAGAGAATTCAAAGGCTTATGTCAGATGGAATACCCATCGATTTGACAGACTTCCAAGTCTGTATGGAATGCATCAAAAGGAAACGAACAAAATACAAAATTAGGTGCCGAGAGAGCCATAGACGTTAGAACTTATACATACTGATATATGGGCATGTTTGGTTGACAGTAATCGTAATCGTAATGAAAATCATTCAGGATATTACTGTGTTTGATTTGACTATATTCTGTAATGAAATGTAAAGGAATTACAGCAGTTGCAGTAATCCTCGTTATGCCTTCAGCCCTCTCTATTTTTCTCACAATTTGTATAATCATTTATGATTTTTTTACTCATTCTATTTCTTTTAGTAATAAAAAAGTTTATTTTTTAATTTTACTTCATTTATAATTTCATAATCTTTATTTTAATATTATTATTTATTTTGATTACATTGCTTAAACAAATATTGTAATAGTAATATTGTTTTCTTTACATTCAATTTCATTGCAATTATCATTTCTAGTACTTTTACATTCAACGAACCAAACGTCACCTATGTGGTCAATTACTTACAACTTCATGGAATGTTCAACTACTCATTACGTTCATAGACGATTACTCTAGGTTTGGTTACCTATATTTGATACATGAAAAGTTGCAATTCCTTGACGTTTTCAAGTCTTTCAAAGCTAAAGTTGAACTTCAATCTGGAAAGAAAATTAAGGGTTTCAGATTAGACCGTGGTGGTGAGTACTATGGGAGGAACGATGGATCAGGAGAACAATGCCTAGGACCCTTTGCAATTTTCCTCGATGACTGTGAAATTGTTCCACAATACACCATGCTAGGTAAACCCAGCATGAATAGTCTTGCAGAGCGACAAAATTGAACTCTTAAGGATATGGTAAGGAGTATGATTAGTCATTCCTCATTCTCAGAGTAATTAGTCATTCCTCATTCTCAGAGTCATTTTAGGGAGAAGCTTTAAAGAGCAAAGTGTATATCCTTAATAAGATACCAAGCAAAGCAGTTTTCAAAACTCCCTTATGAGCTTTGGACAAGGAAAAAGCCTAGCATTAGGCACTTGCACATTTGAGGTTGTCCAGTTGAGGCACGGCCTTATACGCCATATGAAAGAAAAATGGGCTCAAGGACAGTTAGCTGCTATTTCGTTGGTTACGCTGAGAGCTCTCGGGGCTACAAGTTTTACGATCCCACATCAAGATCTTTATTTGAAATGAAAAAATGCGAGATTCCTTAAGAATGTTGAGTTTTGGAGTATAAGAAATGTTGTCTTTGAAGAAAAATCTATTATTGATAGTGATCAGGTCTCTATACTTGTTGCTATTAAAGATGCAGATCCAACACTAAATAACAATGTTAAGGCTCATATTCCTGACATTGTTCCAGACCAAGACAACAATGAGATTCTTCCTCAAGAACCATCCATAGAACAAACTCAACATCCTCAAGCAGTGCCATTAAGGAGATCCAGTAGGGATAGGATAAGTGCAATTCTAGATAATTATATCGTCTTTCTCGAAGAACATGAGGATGATGTTGGTTTAATAGAGGATGACCCGATCAACTTCTGTCAAGTCATGCGCAGTTCTAACTCTCAAAAGTGGATTGATGCCATGAATGATGAGATAAAGTCTATGAGAGACAATGATGTTTGGGATCTTATTGAGTTGCCTGAAGGCGTGAAGCCTGTTGGTTGTAAATAGATATTTAAAACTAAGAGGAATTTGAAGGGTAATATCGAGAGATATAAGGCACGTCTAGTTGCCAAAGACTTTCCTTAAAATGAAGGTATATACTACAAAGAGACTTTCTCTCCGGTATCTTTGAAAGACCTATTTCGAACTATAATGGCACTGATGGCTCATTTTTATCTAGAGCAACATCATATGGAAGTCAAAATTGTGTTTCTCAATGGAGACATTGACGAGACAATTTATATGGTATAGAAGTCTATGGTCTGTAAGTTGAAAAAATTCATCTATGGTCTCAAACAAGCTTCCCTTCAATGGTATCATAAGTTTCATTAAGTCATCACCTCGTATGGTTTTGAGGCGAATGTCGTTAATGACTGTGTATATCATAAGTTTAGTGGAAGTAAATGTATTTTTTTGGTATTATATGTAAATAAAATTCTACTCGCTAGTAATGATATTAGCTTACTGTACGAAACCTATATTTTTAGCAAACAAAATTCGAGATAAAAAATCTTGGTAATGTCTCTTTTATATTAGGTATTCAGATATTGAGAGATCGCTCTCAATGTATGCTTGGGTTATCACAAAAGAGCTACATCGATAAGATTTTGAGTAGATTTGGCGTGAAAGATAGTAAATTAGGAGACATGCCCGTAGCTAAAGGAGACAAGTTTAGTCTCAAACAATTTTGCAATAATGATTATGAGAGGAAAGAGATGTAGAAGATTCTTTAAGCGTCAGCTAGGGAGTCTAATGTACGGTCAAGTTTGTACTCATCCCGACATAGCATTTATAGTGAAAATTTTAGGCAGATATTTGAGTGATCAAGGTATGCAACACTGAAAGGTAGTCAAACTCGTGTTACATTACTTGAGGAGAATAAAAGCTCACTTACTAGAGATCAAATAGTTTAGAGGTCTTTGGGTCATTGACACCAATTTTCTAATTGTTAAGGAAAGAGTTCAGGATAAACAAATTTCCATAAAACATATAAGAATAGTATCTATGCTAGCAGATCTATTAATTAAGGGTTTAACACCTAAGGTCTTTCATGAGCACACTGCTCATATGACTATTATTTATGATAATACCTTGGTTTAGGGGGGGTTATTTTTGTTCTATATGTTTTACTTTAGACATTGGATTATTTAGTTTTCTGCATAATAAAATTGATGGTTTATGATTCTATTTTTTAGTTTACTTATGTTTTTTAACATGCAATGTTCACATTATATTAAGGAGTTTGGATTGATTTTATTAAAGACTAAAGAAGGACCAGTTGGAAATAGGCATGTTCGAGATAACATTGCATGTAGTTTTCATGCTACTTATCCACATTTGATCTATGTTATTAAGTGTATTAGTATATTGATCATCGTGGTTTAATCACGACTATATTGTAATAAAAGTAGCGGTGGTTCAATTACTAATATATTTTGTGGACCATATTGTTTAAGGAGCAGTCTAAGGATAAATAGCATACAAATACGCGCTTAAAGAATTTTGTGATATAATTATTTCATGAATAATATGTGCCCAAAGTGGGAGATTGTTAGGAAATCATGTTTCCTACCATATTAGGCACCATATAATTCCTATTAAATTATATTAGCTATTTAATTTAATAAGTGAAAATTAAGTGTTCTAATTTTGGTAGGTCCACAGATTGCACACTTTTAATATGGGTTAAACTGAGTATATACTAGTTTTGTTTTAATTAGGAGATTATGGTAACCCTAATTAAAACAATATATAAAGATCCTTTTGGTTATGGTCTCTAATATACCAAAATCATAACATAGTTTCTTTTTTCTCCATCTGAAATAGTGATGATAGTCTCATTGAAGAATTAAGACGATTTGATTGAAGAATATCATAAACCACTTTGCTTCAAAATTAATTTGCTATAGATCCATGTATGTTTTTTCATATTTGTCTTAATTCTTGATAATCTGACATAAATATTTCTAAATCTATTATTGGTAATAGTTTTCATTAAAAAATTAAGTTCTAAGAAACTAGCCCTTGAACTACAACTAAATTATAAAAAAATTCTTTAAATTTTAAAAATTAAATTCTAAAGCATAGAAATAAATAACAAAGGTGATTTAATAATTATGAAAGAATTACAGGATCCTGTAAGTTTTTATCGGATGGATACGAGGATTTGATTATAAATGTGATGCTTAATCGTGATCATCATTGATGAGAAACATCACTTGGTAAATATTGTTTCTAGGATTTTGCACGATAAAAATATTAAAGTAACTTTTTTAAAAAAATAAAAGTTTCCGTTAAAAGTGTAGTTTATAAATAAACTCACAATACAATAATATCAAAAAGATAATCATAAAAAAAAAAAAAATTAGAACATTAAACAATACCTAATAATAATTTAAAGGTAAAAAATAAAAGCACATACATATAAATTAAAAATTACTCCTATTTAAGCATCCATATTCTCTTAAACACTAACCTGACAAACGTACTAAGATCTCGTCACTCTGATAGCCATGCTAGTTAGATAAATTTAGTCATTTGTTATTTTATGTAACAATTTGGTCATTTTATTATGAAAAGTGATGGCAAAGTAACAAGTAACCAAATTTAAAATTTTTGTTTTTATTTTATTTTATTATCAATTTTGCAGTTTATTTATTCTAAAAGATAATATATAAAATTGATATCTCAAAAATAATTAAAAAATTTTGAAAAAAAAAATTGGACATTTATTGTTAAGACTAAAATCTACTGCAAAAATAATAAAAAAATGTTAAACTAATCGTCTTAACATAACTAAAAAACTTATTCTATCAAGCAATCACTCATCTTTAGAGTATTTAAAGTGAACTTTGAAGTACAAAGTCATTGTACTGTACAGCTGACAATTTATATTCATAAGACTTAAGAGCCCAAAGAAACTTTATTTTCAAATTTTCCATTGCATTATCCCACTTATGTGGGAGAAGGGTTGACCATCTCACGTTGTCTATTCGACCTAGATTGGTCTGGCGACAGGGGCGGAGCTAAGTCATTGTACTGTACAGCTGACAATTTATATTCATAAGACTTAAGAGCCCAAAGAAACTTTATTTTCAAATTTTCCATTGCATTATCCCACTTATGTGGGAGAAGGGTTGACCATCTCACGTTGTCTATTCGACCTAGATTGGTCTGGCGACAGGGGCGGAGCTATTTAGGGGCTGAGGGGACTGAAGCCCCGGTCGAATTTTTGGAATTTTTTCCCCTCAGCCCCGGTCGAATTTTTGGAATTTTTTTTCATCTGTCCTTCCATTGCTGCTCCAGCCTCTGTCTTGAACGAAATCTTTCTAAGTTACTATCAAAAGGGAAAAAAGATCCAAGAATTTTTCAATATTTTTTGAACCAAATCTTTAAAAATTACTATCAAAAGAAAGAAAAAGATCCAAGAATTTTCAATGACACTGAGAACAAGAAAGGCGGCTCCGAAAGCCCCTCTTCCAATTTGCCCTATTACCTCATAATCATCCATCTTTAACTTCAAATCACCACCATTATCACTCTTCAATACTGACCCAATTCCGTCAATACCCAAATTTTTATACAGCTTCAATAGTCAATTAAGAAATGGTAACACCAAGCAAAATTGGATAATATCAAAAACTCACTTTCGAAAACTAGAAAAATCAAAGTGAGTGCTCAACAAAAATCCCACCAAAATGTTTATCTTGAAAAGGAAGAGATTTTGAAGACACCCAGATGAAGGGGGCGGAGCTATTCAGAGGTTGGGGGAGACTGAAGCCCCGGCCAAATTTTTGGAATTTTTTTTCATCTGTCCCTCCATTGCTGCTCCAACCTCTGTCTTGAACGAAATCTTTCTAAGTTACTATCAAAAGGGAAAAAATATCCAAGAATTTTTCAATATTTTTTGAACCAAATCTTTAAAAATTACTATCAAAAGAAAGAAAAAGATCCAAGAATTTTCAATGACACTGAGAACAAGAAAGGCAGCTCCAAAAGCCCCTCTTCCAATTTGCTCTATTACCTCATAATCATCCATCTTTGACTTCAAATCACCACCATTATCACTCTCCATACTGACCCAATTCCGTCAATACCCAAATTTTTATACACCTTCAATAGTCAATCAAGAAATGGTAACACCAAGCAAAATTGGATAATATCAGAAACCCACTTTCGAAAACTAGAAAAATCAAAGTGAGTGCTCAATAAAAATCCCACCAAAATGTTTATCTTGAAAAGGAAGAGATTTTGAAGACACCCAGATGAGACACTGATCGATTATTTGCAGAGCACCAACTACCAAAATTCTTCAAATAATACTTTTTGAGACGATTGAAGCTCTCCAAAAACAAATAGGATCTTGTCGGTAAGAAACTTTTTTTTTTTTTGAGTAAAGTTACATTTCACAATAATGATAGCTCACCTCTACGTGTGAGAGAGAGAAAAAAAGAGCTGGAAACACAATTTTGTAAAACTAAAGATTTTACTTTGTAAAAAAACAAAAAGATTTTTCTGTTTGTATTAAGAAAAAAATTGATGCCATTACTTGTATATAAAATTTTATTGTAAATTTTTTTAAAATAAAATAATATATATTTATTTTCTAATAACATAAATAAATATATATTTTTTTAACATTAAAATAAATATATCTTAAAAATAAAATTAATTAATTAAATAATGTGGATTTCATTTTCTTCACTCTGTACCCAGGTTCAGTAAGGTAAGTTTCCCGTAGGCCATTGTTATTCATCTTAAGTTGTGGTTTGTTAGTTATTTTAAGTTGTGGTTTGTTAGTTATTTCAAGTGTCTTCTATTTTTTCTTTTTTGGGTGGAAAGTAATGCAGAATGTCCTCCTCCAACTCCTACGAAATGCCATAGGCAATTGTTATTCATTTTAACTTTGGTTTGTTAGTTATTTCGAGTGTCTTCTCTTGAAGTGCCTTTAGTTCTGCGCGGTTGCTCCAGACTCCAGTGCTCCTGCCGGCTGCCGTTCATCGTCCTGCGTGCTGCTCCAACTCCACTGCTTCAGCCTCCCTTATAATAAATTCCTGGCTCCGCCCCTATCTGGCGAGCACCTATTTCATCCGATCAATCTTGTCTCGATGACCATATTTTTGTTTAGAAACCTTTGTCTAGCCAGGACATGTCTATTTACATGCTATCTTTATGTTATATAGGAAACCTTAGTCAGGCCGGCATATGTTTGTCAAGCTGGCCATCTTCCTGTTAGGAGACTTTTGTTTGAATAGCCACCTTTCTGTTAGGCGACTTCTGTCTAGCCAACCTTGTGGTCTCCTGGCCTGTGCGTTCATCTGGGTATATCGCTTGCTGTTAGGTGAATGGACCATGTTTATGTGGTAAATTTTTTGTTGAGTTATGATCTCATCACTTATATATGAACTATATAATGTGAGTATATATAAAAGATAAAATATATTTGATGACGAACACTTATTAATTGTGGAAACAATTACGTAAAAGTAGATAAGAACGAGGTTACCAATTTACTGAAATAACTGCTTGGGTTGAGTCGCGGACTAGGTCGCTCTCTTTAAGACATTTTGTGGCTTTGTCCAAAATTGTGCAAGCAAACACAGCCTCGTTGTCCCTAGGATAAAACAGTCCAGCAAGATTCTGTCTCGGAGTTACACTGCACTGATGAACTCCGGAATGCTACACCCTCTATAATAATTTGTTACTCGGAAACTAAAAATTATATTAATTTATATACTGGAAATGTTTCTGATTTTCTGGCTTTCTTTTCTGAATTTTTGTGTTGCTCAATTGTTAGAACGAGAGAGAGAGAGGGAATGAGAGAGAGCTGAAGGTTTTGAGTGATTTGAAACTGAGAGCTGAGAGCTCTATTTATAGCTGAGGGAAGTCACAAATAACGGACCCAAAACGGTCGTGGAGAACGTGCAACGTTCAGAAACGGTCGTTCCGTAATACTCGGTCCGAAATGGAACGGAACGGTCACCTGCAACGGTCACGACGTGGGGTAACGAATTCTGTGAGACTCGGTCTCAACGGAACGGAACGTTAAAAAGTGGACCCACAATTGCCTAGGTCCTCTCCTCTTCTACAAAATTGAGTGCATCTTGGGGCCCAATCCCACTAGCATATTCTTTTATATATATATATGCTTCTAAGGAGAAGTATAAAAATAATGTGGGACTTAAAATTTTTTTAGTTTTTGCACTTTTTCTCTTTTCTCCTTTTTTATTTAAATTCATATTTAATAATTTTAACATTAATGTATATAGATTTAATCTAAGATCCAATTTATTTCTTTGTAATTATCTGGTTTCAGATATTTAAGGAATATTTATTAGTTCTTATTTGTACACTTAAAGTAGTGAAAAAAAGTAATAATATTATTAAAATAATTTTTACTAATTTTATAATAAAAATGTATAAATTATTTATTATATTAATATAATTAATTATAGTCATTATTATTGAATAAAATTATTATTATAATAATAATTAATTGTGATAATATTACTCTGCCAAAAATTCATGTATTAATTAAAAGGTCGATGATACCTAGAACAATCTTTAGTGATAAATCTAAATACTGTATTTACTAATTTACCCCAATAAATTATGATTAATTATCGTGTCGTGTTCAATGATATTTATTTTTTAGTAAATACTTTGAGGATGTAGTTTAAATCTCAAATATGTGTTAGTAGTTATATAAAAAAAAATTATGATTAGTTATTGAATCAGAATTTTAAGCAAAAAAATAATAATAATAATTATCGAATCAGAATATAGCTTAATAATCAAGCTAAGATATAGTCCATTGATTAAGGATATGGTCTCAACTTATAGAGATAATATTGTGTTAAAGTCACTTCTTGTTTAAGAGGTCCCACGGAGACTGACAGTGTTAAATCAAGCTCCAGTTTAAAGCTGATATACATTAATAACAGAGTAATGCTATGAGGGGTAGTAATTTGAATCTAATGAATTAAATTTGGGTTACTTTGAATAATAAGAAAAAATTATAATTAAGTTAGATTTATTTTAAAATATAAAAATAAAAAATAATTATAATAATAATTATTATTATATATTATTTTTTTTTAATAAATTGAATATATTAATTTATGTCATAAAAATTTATTTTATTGCACAAATTATTTTTTTATAACTTTTTTTATCATTATATATTAATTATTTCTTTATTAACAAAAATTATATAATATAACGTGATTAGTCATATGAATATTTATAAATTTCATTTAAAAATAACATATATTTATTTTAAATTTATAAATTATTTTATATAATGTACTTATGATTAATTTATTGATTTATTTGTGGGTATATTAAATTAACTTATAATTTTATTATTCTTAGCTATAAAAATATATTATGTTATCAGTAATCATAATTACAAAAAGTTTAAATATAAAATATTCATTTACTTTAATTTTAAGATGTGGTTATTTGAAGTTGTTTTGTAATATAATTATGATTTTAAAATTTATACTTTTTTTTTAATTTTGTGAAATTTATAACAAAATTTTTATTTTTATTTTAATATTATTATAATGCATTAAATTTGATTCAAAATTTTTATTATTCTAAAATTTTTAAAAATTATAAAAAAATTTATAATATTTTAAATTAACATTGGGTTAAATAGGATAAAAAAAAAATCAATTAATACATATAAATAAAACTTGGGCTTGGGCTAGTTTGAACCAGCCCAAATTATTTTAGTTTGAATTAGGATTAACAATTTATGACATGAATTAAATTTGACTTGAGTTAGAATTTGACTAATTTGGAATGAGTTAATTTGGACTAGCCTAAACTAGCCTTATCTATACGAATTATCACCCCTAAGTGCTATGGAGGAAAATATTAAAACTTTAATATTACGAAAATATCAAAATATTATTGATAGGGGAGACAATTTCTGACATGATCTGATAATAAGACAAAACAAAAATAAATTTTTATTAAGAATTGATTGATAATTTTTTTTCATGTTTTTAAAAATTTTATTATTTCTTACTATTACAAATAGGCAACACAAAAAAAGTGGAGTATATTTTTTTATGTGTCAACTAACACGAAAATTTAACACGAAAAATACCAAAATATGATACGAATAACACGAAATGAATACAATACGAATATGACTAAAACGATATAATTATTACCCGTAATTGTTGATATTGATGAATATTTGAAGAAACTATATTAAAATTGTAAAAAATTATATTTATTTTTAAATTTTATATAGTTTTTAAAACTAAAACAAATAATAGAGATTAATTAACTTTATTGTTTATTTAAATATTATATTTATGATTGAAATATACATATATTATTAAAGTATTAAATTTTTTTAGTTCATGATATTTTTATAAATTATGTTAAATTAAATAAAAAAGTTGAATAATAATAATATAAAACTATTTTAAAAATAAGAATTACATAAATAAAAATACAAAATAGTGTGAGGGAGGATAAAAATATAATCGAGAATAATTCATGTAACAAAATATATACAAATGTATAAAAATTTAATGAGTTGTGATTAAATAATTACTATTAAGAAAAATATTAAAAAAAAATTAAAAAATAATATTGATTACTTTACATAAATATTAAGTTATATATAATACTAATAATATATTATGTACTTTTAATTTGATATAGTTAAAAAAATTAAACTAATATTTTGAGATATACCATGTCGATTTTTTTTTAATATTACTTAAATTTTTATCAAAATTTTAGAATATTATAATACAACTTATGAAAATATCAAAAAAAATTGATATTATTCGGTATTTTCATAAAAATATTGAAAAATATTTAGATACTATAGGAAATATTTTTTAAGCAACATATCAATACTTTCACTTTGAAATTTTTTTTGATAGAAATATCGCAACATATCGGGATATCTTCATCCATGAGCAGTGCTATATGTGTTAAAATATTATATCTATCAAATAATATTATTAATTAAATATAGAGTTAGAAATATAAAATGATGAAATGATTATAAAATCAATTACAAATAAGAATTAATTATATTATATTATATAAATTAATATAAAATATACGAAAATATAGGTGTAAGAGATTGAATTGTGCAAAATAAAATTTGAAAGTACTTTTATCATCCTTAAAATTATGTGTCTAAGACACTTTAATTTTTTTAACTTTTAATGCTTTAGTTGCTACATTTACAAAATTTTCAAAGCTTTGAAACTAATTTTTTTTTTTAAATTAAGTATGCAAGTTAAAAGTTCAAATGTTAAAGTATCTTAAAATATAAGTTAACTGCCTTGAGTGTACAAGGAAAAAATAAATAAATTATTGAACCTTTTACAAATTTTATACTTTGATCTCCCTCTTTACTTTTTTTCGTAACATCATATCCCTACTTCTTATGTTTAACAAATTTTGGATGGTTTATTCGATTAAAATCTTGAGAGTCTTTTAATAAAGAGTTTAAATTTTTTTTTTTAATAAAATTTTAAATGAATATCTAAATTTTTGAAAATTTTTATTAAATATATCTAAAAGTCTACGAAAATTTTAATTGAATAAACTTGAATTTTAAAATTTCATAAAATTTATTAAAAATCTTAATTGAATATAACTTTTTTAGTCTAACTTATAAATCAAGTTAAAAAAAATTATGAGATAATATTAAACTAGTATTGTGACCAAGGTTTGAAATGTCAATCTCAATCAAGATATTGAGATATAATTTTTACGAAAATGTAGAAAATATTATCGTTGTCCGACGAAAACTTTGAAAATTCTATAAAAAATATGATTTTTATTTATAAAATTTTATAAAACATCAAAAAAATCAATTACTTATACTTTAAACTAATTTTTTTTATTTAATAGTTATAATATTTATATTAATCATTAAGTTAACCTACTAATTAATATGTTATATAATAAAATATATATATATTTTTTTGTTAAATATTGTAGAATAAGTACTTTGAAAAAAAATTTAATTGATTAATTTTTTTTTTAAATACTCATAGTTATAAGGGACATAAAAAGTCTTACATTTTAATGCTATCTACATATTATAACATTAATATAAAATAATAGAATATATTCTTCTTCTTCTTCTTTTTTTTCCTTCATAATTTACATTTCTTTAGCTGTAAAAGTGGGAAAAAAATATGATTGAAATGATTGATAAGAAAGAAGAAGAAGAAAGTGAAAAAAATTCAATATTCATATTCTTAAAATTTTGATGACATTTTTCGATATTTTGACAATATTTTAGCGACAATATCTAAGATATTTTAGTCAAAAAAAGATATTTATGTGACAATTTACAACAACAATATTTTGACAACATTTTAGCGACATCTTAACCATAAGATATAGATATCACATTTCGATGTTATGATGTACAAAATATAGACATTGTTAGGACAATATCGACGTTGTCACGATAATGTCGACGATCTAGCGACAATGTTGACGATGTCGTCCACATTTTTATCCTTGATTGTGACAATGTGCCTGGCATGTGTCATATTTTTCTAAGGGCAATTTTAAAATTAAAAAAAAAAAAAAAAAAAACTTTCAAGCCCCAACCTTAACCCAAAAAAATAAAAAAAACACTTTCTATACCTGACTAGGATGTCAAGTGGGCTGTCTCATCTTACCTTATATCTTATTTAGTATTTCTAATAAGTTCATGATGTAATATTATCTCATTTTAATCTTAGTTCATTGAATATATGTTATATTATTTTTCTTATTAAACTAACAAATAAATAATAATACATCATATTTTTTATTATTTTGTATTTTTACTTGCACAATTTAGGTCCATTATGGATAAATAAGATATCTTAATTAATACTGTCTCATTACCATCTTATTTCATTAAAAATTAAGTGAGACAAGATAAGATAAAATTTTAAAAATTAATGGGTTATACCATAGATCCCATTAATATCTCATATGAATTTACATATCTATACCTCACCAAACCCACATGAGCCCCAACCCAAACAAAGCTTGATATTGATTCTGTTGGAATGAACCCCTAAACCCTAAAAGATCCCTAGTTTTAGGAGGGAAGCACAAGAAGGAAAATTGAAAACAAAAAGGGGAAGAAAGGGGTAGGCAATGAAGGTGAGGAAAATGAGGGAAAATTGCTAGTTTTAAGGGTGAAAATGGGAGAAAAATTGAGAAAAGGGGGCTTTTTGGTGGGAAAGAATTATTTTCGAATATTTCAAAATTATGCCCCAAATAAAATGGTCATGTATCAAACACATGATCCAAGTATGACGTTTTGTCCTATTTTGAAATTTTATGAAATTGTTATCTTTCTATTGTATAATAAAAAAATTACAATAGAAAATTATATTTATGTTAAAGTTATAGTATTAGTTAGGAATGTCTAAAAATAGAACCAAACCATTTTAAATCGAAAAATTGGACCAGACCAAACAATTTTGTAAATCAAACAGTCCAATTTGGTTTTTGTTTCTTCAAATTGTTTTACAAACGGTTCGGTCCGGTTATGTGAATTTTTAAACTAAACCGGACCGGACAGTTACTTATAATTATTTTTAAAAATATTTTTAATATATTATTCTATATGTTCTTTGGGTCTTGATAGTTTTTGTGCCCTCCAATTCTTATCTTCCGGGTTTTGAGCGATTGCATAAATAAATTCATAGGTCCTAAATGGTTTAGTTCTTTAACCTGATCTTATAAATTCACATGGCATTTGGTTAGTTAGCCTTCAGACTTTAGGCGCAAGAAAATGCATTCAAATTAAAAAGCAACTTGAAAGTGAAAAATAAGGAAAATTGTGAGGTAAGTGGTGACAGTATTAATTTTAATTGATAGTATTTATTTCCTTGATGTAATTTGCTAGCATAAAGTAAAACATTGACTTGTGTGTTAATCAAAGTACTGGAAGTGTAATTTGAGGATAGAAAGTGAGTCCATTAGGTTAATTCATACTCAAAATCAGTTTAATATATATATATATATATATATATATATATATATATTAATTTATTTATTTATTTCAAAGAGTTTTTTTTTTTTAATGTTATTTTCAAGTTTTAATAAGTTTAGAGAAAAAAAAATTTTAAAGTAAAAAATTGTTAACCAAATCGAATTAAATTGGATTGGACCATTCAGTTTTAATAATTTTATTAACTAAATGATTTAATTCGGTTTGGTTAAAGTAATATGTCAAGTTAAGTTTGATTTTTTTTTTTTTGCTAAAAGGGGGACCGAATCGAATCGTAGACAAGCCTAATTTGGCACCAAATCCAAAATTTTATTATAACAAGCAAAATTATGTCTTATTTATTTATTTTTATTTTTTTGTGGTTTAGTTTACAGGCATTTTAATTTTAAAATGATAAAATTAAAATGTGAAAATAGTAAAAATTTGTACGTAGACCATTAATTATATTTATAATGACATTACTCTACAAATTACGTGTATAGTAGTAGTGGTTGGCTAGCTCTAAAGGTTACAATTTTTTATATGAAATGGCTCAAATATGACACAACTTATTTTAATTTATTTGTTAAATGAATCAAACAATACACAAAATGATAACTTAAAGTTAATTTATTAAATTATTTTTTTAAAATTATTTTATCTATTAAATTTGATACAAATACTACATATTCTAGATAAATTTATTAAATTATATTTAGTTAAAATAACATATTTTTGTTAAGAAAAATTTCAAGTGGACAATACCATAATTCAAATAGGACTAACTAAATTCAAAATGACCCTACATCATAAAAACACTTACATTAATATGTTGACTTATGCAACTTATTATTTATATGGCCAAATATAATTAACACAACTATCAACATATCACGGATTATATATATGAGATCATGTATTTAAAGAATAAAAAAAAATTATAATTGTATATAAAGACTTCTATGATGAAAGTCTTAATTATTAGTTATTGTTGGTACTCTCAAAATAAGGCGTTGATTTTAGTGAATGAAAATTAACGGACATTATTTTGTTTCTTTCTGGTAAAAAAAAAAAAAAAAAGTACAATTGACACAACTTACCAACTGGCGGATACGGTTTCACATTGGCATCTTACTCGTGTAATATCAACCTCACTTTAAAATAATGTTGATTTAAGTCTTCCTATTTTTTTTTTCTTGTATCTTGAGTCTAGTGGAAACAAGTAGACCCTTCCTTTTGCTCTCTGAGCACGTAGGCCCTTTTTCATAAAGGTTTCGAGACGTGTTTTAGCTTAGCAACTTTATCCCTTCTTGCCCCTAAATATAGAGCATTGTTGTTATGGTCGGTAATTTGTTTCATAATTTAATTAATTGAAACAAATTTAAATTAAAAGAATATAGAGAGTTTTATCTTCTAAAAGAATAAATATTTTAATTTAACGGTAATATAATATATATTTTTACTTAAATATAAAAAGTAAAAAATTTATAGTAAATTTTTATATTTGATTAGAGATCATATGAATACTTATAATACTTATTCTTTGTTAAAATCGATATATAAGTTTAGAGAAGGATCCATAAGTTTAGGGAAGGAGACAAAAATAGATATTTGTCTTTGATTTCGTCCCCATTTTTTATTTCTCATTTTTCTCGTTTATATCATTATCTCCGACTAAAGAATCTCATGCAATTTAGGCATTTTTTTTAATACGTTTTTAGTTTATTTGTTTGAAATAATGATATTATGGTAACAAAATATATGAAGTTAAAAAAAACTATTAATTGAAGTAAATACGGTTATTATTAACGCCAAAATAATATTCATGTTGTAGTATATTTATGTGTTATATTTAGTTATGTATATTGATTCTTCACGTCAAGTATATTTTATTTTAATGAATAAATGAAATTTTTATTTAAAAAAAAACCTAAAGAATCCTAGCAAACAACTTTAATCATTAACTTATATTAAAAGAGAAGGTTTCGACCTTCGTTGTCGTTGTCGTCGTCGTCCTCCTCCTTCACTCTTATATTAAAAGGGAAGGTTTCGACATTCGACCTTCGTTGTCGTCGTCCTACTCCTCCTTCACTTTTTATTATTTATCATTTTTTTATTTTTTCTCTCCGATATTTCTTTTAAGAATTATGATATATATATATATATATCAAATTATTGTATATATTGATTGACTTGTTAGATATTAATTAAATATAAAAATTAATGATATAATATTATGAAATAGTTGCAGATTTACTTACTAACATAAACTAATTAAATTATAACATATAAATTAATATATATTGATAAAAAATATTTTTTTTTAATAAAAAAAATGTCTAAACAGATAATATAAAATTTTGATAATATAAAAAATAATACCATACTCAAACTTACATTTTGTGTGGGGATACTTAACAATTATCACTTAAGTATAAAATTAGGAATATATATTACTCATGTGAAAATCAAATTACACTTAATTATGTTCTTTGATTGATTTATGTACAAATTAAATTATTTTAAATAATTTTTTTATTTATTATTACATTATAAATACTTAAATTTATATTTTTAAATGTGTCATTCTATACTTATTATTTGACTATTATGTTATAATTATTTCTTTTGTATGACTTATTTACAAACTAAATTACATTTAAATAATATTTTCTTTGTTAGTTATATAAATAAGTTTTATTTATATTATCTAAGTTTAGTAGCACAATTATAATATATTGACTTGTGTACGAACTAATCTATAAATAAATAAATTTGATTTTTAAAAAGCTTAATCATATAAATAAGTTTTTATTTTTATTATATAAATCAAGTTGCATAATAAGAATAATACTTGCATGTAATAGTTTATACATGAGTTTATATATTTCTTTTGAATGAACCCAACTAAAATATTCATCTTACATATTTTAATTCATACAACAAGTATTATAATTCATTTTTGATCCATAATATTATTATAAATGAAAAACTAAAAATACAATTGAAAATGTCAAATTCAATTTTGTATGTTTATATAATATTTTAAATTAAAATTTTCAAATATAAGACTTAATACATAACTAATAATTAGCACATAATATATTTATAATAAATACACATATATTTTAAATACATATATTAAAATTGTTAAATTTAAAGAGTTCATTATTTATAATTTAGTCACATTATAAAATAATTTTAATTTTTAAGTCAATTTATATTTTTAAATTTAATATTTAAATTTAAAAAATAAGAAAATTATGCATAAATATCATCCAACTTAGTGGTTTTATTTATTTATTTCTTTTGAACAATTAAACACTTGCACAATTATATTATTACACATATGTACATACAATTTAAACATATAATTCAAACAGAAAAAAGTTATACTATCAGAAAATTGATAATTTTTGTATTTAGATTTCAAATTTGTATTAATTCATTGCAAGAAATTTAGCTTTTTGTAATATTGAAGAATGACATATTTGGTAGGATTAAATATCTTAAAAGTTATTTTATTTATGTCAAATAGACGCTTTAATCAATTTTCTTTCACAAAGGATATTTAGGTCACTCTCTCTATAAAATGGGACACTTTAGTCACATTTTAATTAATAAAATATTATTTTATTAATAAATTTTTTTGACATAATGATAAATATAATTTAATAGAAACAAATTTTTTATTTTATTTTAAAAATTTAAAACTTATTTGGAAAAATAACAAAAATAACACTTCTCAAAACTTGTAATAATAAAAATAGCACATATTGTATTCAAACTTATATTTTCACCAATAAAAAAATGATTGATATATCTTTTTTTTTTTGAATCACGGCTTAGCCTAGATGGATCTCTCATAGCTGCTCTTAGATGTGAGGTCTCTTATGAGCTATGAGTTTATGAGTTTCCCGTATCTTTATGACATATGGGCCATGAATGAGCCGTCTAGCTAGTGGGATTTTAGGCTCTGCTTCATTTCCGTTGCAGATTTGAGATAGATCCCTTCCCTCCAAACTTCCAGAAAGACCAAACTTTGTACCAGGAAGCTAAAAAGCAATTTCTTTTAAAAAGGTTTGCAGACATTTTCCTAACCTAAAAGGAGTTCCATTTCAGGTTCAGGGACCTTGACCTTAAATCAAAAAGGGGAAAAAACATGCCATTGAATCCCAAAGGGCGTAGAGTAGAAGTTAGATCTAGTATCGTAGTACATGGAGTTATATGAGTTTATGAGTTTCCCGTATCTTTATGACATATGGGCCATGAATGAGCCGTCTAGCTAGTGGGATTTTAGGCTCTGCTCCATTTCCGTTGCAGATTTGAGATAGATCCCTTCCCTCCAGACTTCCAGAAAGACCAAACTTAGTACCAGGAAGCTAAAAAGCAATTTCTTTTAAAAAGGTTTGCAGACATTTTCCTAACCTAAAAGGAGTTCCATTTCAGGTTCAGGGAGCTTGACCTTAAATCAAAAAGGGGAAAAAACATGCCATTGAATCCCAAAGGGCGTAGAGTAGAAGTTAGATCTAGTATCGTAGTACATGGAGTTATATATTCTCTTTCTCTGAAGGCTAGCTACGATTCTTCCGCACTTGTCTTCTAGCAAGGTGAAGAACTATAATAACATACATGATCTTTGCGGCCAAAATGGAATGAATATGAAATGACTACAATATTTAAATGCATTTTCATAGAAAATGGAATCAATTAGTCCAGCTGCTGGTGTAGGGTTGGTGTTAGTGGGCTCACTAACACCAAAAAGGGGGTGTACTCTTAGATTTCTGTTGATAGGAGAGGCAGATGCAGATTCTGTATCTAGTCTGCTTCTTAAGAGAAAACCCCGAAACCTTCAGATTAAGAAGCTAAGGTATAGGAGCAACGAAAAACTCTTATTTAACCTATTTATGGACCCTATTTCAACCTAAAGTCTTACTAAAACCATAACATAAGGGGCCTAAGAGATCTAGAGATGTCATCAGCAGAACGAATAAGGAGAGATAGAATGGAGTTCTTCACGAAGTTCGAGAAGACAAAGGAATAAGTTTCTCTATGGCGGCCTTTGATACATTCACTACTACAAAAAAGAGATTTAGGGACGGTTCCGTTTCGAGTCGTAACCACCACATATGCAGGCGTCCCAAAAAGTCACACTTTTAGGGACGGTTAAAGTAAAATGTAACCGTCCCTAAAAGTCTAACAACCATCCCTAAAATTATTTTACTTGAACTTTTTGGGGACAGTTAATAACCGTCCCTAAATGTTTTTTTTTTTTTTTTAAATTTCAATATTATGCTGATCTTATATAAATAATTACCTGTAAAATGCTGAAATAATATATATATTCAAAATCACAAAATGACAATATTACTATTTAAGTATAATTACTAATTAATCATTACAATATAATTAGTGATTAGTTACAAAATAATTGGAGTCATTCTTAATATATGTCTCCAATATATACATTAAACTAAACATATAACAGACCTAGCTAGTTAATTACTAACAAGTAGTAATTAATTACAAAATTTGGTCTAATTCTCACCTAAAATATTAATAATCGTCCTAATATAAATTATATATCAGCAATTTCAAGTTCTACTTATTCTGTTAATGATAAACGTATACCATTTACTTCGACAAACATCAATATCTTCTCTTGTATATGTCTTTTTTCTTGCAAACTATATAAATAAATATATAATATTCAAATCAGAAAATAATTACATATTTAAAATCTTGAAAGGATTAAAATATACATATGAACAATATAGTTAATACTTACCAACTCTTGACGATCTCTCATTGGATTGAATATAATGTCCCTCATGTATCGCATAACATAAAATCCACATTCAATATTATTAGGTTGTATTGGAACCTATGAACAGATTATTAGTTAGATATATTAAAAATATTGAAGTCACATGCCATAAGTTCTAGTAATACTTACTTTAATAGGTCGAATATTGGGGAGGTGGTTTAAATGAGCATGTAATGGTTGTGTACCATTGAGAGATAGCACTATAAGAATCATACATTTATGTTTCAGTATATCATATATTTTAAGTAAACATATAACAAATGTAATTTGAAAATACTTTCTTACCCAGATACTAATTGTACAAATCTTTCTAGTGGACTATTATCAAGTGAGTCTAGCCATTCAATTACACCACTATATGGATGTACAATTCCAAGCATCCAATGATTCCTACAAATAATGTCACATATCATAAATTTTAACACTTAATTAAAACACATAATTAAATACTAACATATTGTAAATTACTTACTCTATCCAATAAGGTACTATAACTCGTTTATCCTCACGAATATTAATCATTCGTTGAGCAACAGCATCAACTTATTTATCTAAATTGGAACTCCATGCATTAGATATCAAAGCAGGATGCACAAAATGATATAAAGTTCTAGTACCAAAACTTCTCATGTGATCATACAATATTCTACATGAATACAAGAACGAATTAATAAGTATTTAATATCATATCATAGTTTAAAACTAGTTAAGTAAAAAAATTCACTTAAATAATATGTATTACCTCTCATAAAGAGCAATAGCAGTTGATTGAATCCAAGTAATTGTGAAAATAGGGACAACATCTTCATATTTAACAACCAAAGGAGCCTCAACACCCAACGCATCATAAACATCAATTAAGAACTCAACTTGATTTGTTAACATTTTAGTGTATGCATATTGTGTCAGGACATGTATAGGTCCCAATGCATCCAGATTAGAAGAATCAACTTGTCGCTTACCTTTATCATGCAACCCAACTTTTTCGCTCACCTTAGCCACATGACTTGCATTTTTTTTTTGGATACAGACCCAATATTGGATGAACCAATTTTTTTCTTGATTGGCATCTTCTTTCGACTTGCCTAAAATCATGTAACATATTCATTGTCAATGTACAGTAAAAATAAATAATATTCAATTGATGAAATTTTAAACTAACCCATTCATCCGATGTAATAATCCAAGTTTTCGGCCAAGCTACAAAACAACCTTTAGCTTCACCCACATATGTGTACTCATCCTTAACTAGAATAGGTAAGAACTCGTCCGGTATGATTGGTTCATCTACACTTACTCATGCATTATATTTACCAAGAGATATATGATGCACTACCTCCAATGGATTACTTGTTGGATAAACTGTGCCCCTAGCAACAATATTATTCACATCCCCCAATGCTAAATTACAACCAATACCCTAACAATAATTATTTCAATGTTATTACTAAGAATTGATTTTATAATCATAAAGAATAATATGTATTTATATATTCGTACCTTTAACAAGTGAATAGGAGGATCTAAAATCGGAGAAGGATGAATGTAAGAGTTACTTCTTTGTGTGATACTGGGACTTTCTCTACCCAATAACTTAAGAGATTGATTCTCTTCTAATAATTGAGAAACTTGCTTTCTAAGTTCTCTTTTTTCTTCGTCTTCTTCATCATTTATGTCATTATTAGCCTCATCTTCATTGCTTATGTTAGTCTCCCCTTTTTTCCATCGCTTTGTTCACGTTAAAAACTGCTTGAGTAATGTCACTCCAAAGCTAGCTCCTCTAACATAGCCAGGGTGATCCTCCTTCCCTAATGCCAAAGCCAAAATGTCATGGTGATCATCTACTACCAATTGTCCTGCTTCTACTTGCCTCTGTAACTCTTCCTACAAAATAGCAAAAGGTTGTTTGTCCTTAATTTTTTTACTTCAACCACAAATATGAAACCAATATGTATAAATCTATAGTTTACCATTCGCTCCAATACCAATACTGTCATCTTATCATATGGAACTCCATCTTTAGAATGACCATCTTTCCAAGGAATGTGTCTCCCAGGAATAACTCCATCTTTATAATTTACCTTCTATAATAGCAAAAGGTTACATATGAACTTAACATCATATTAGATAACTATTAAAATTAACAATTTACTTACCAACTTCTCCTCTATATCGGCATAAGTAAATCGACCCGTATGACTTAAATAAACAACTTGAGATCTACTCTTTTGGCCACCTTTACTTCGTTTCTATATAAGACATTAATATTGAAACAATATGAAATATATGAAATTAAATAAACTTGTATAAACTAACATTTAGTTTAAATTCTTCACTTTGGGTCCAAGTGACAAACCAATCCCAATGTTCTTGATCAATATTTGGATACCCTTCAGGAATCTTGCTCAACATATCTAGGTCATCAAGATTAGGTTTCACAAACTCTGTATACAATGCATGCTTGTGCTTTTTCCATGAACATCCCATACAACTCATGGCATATATACGAGCAACGTCCAAATCAATACCAGGAAATGTAAGAGTTTCCTATAAAATAAAACAAATTGAAAGCATTAATAAGAAATTGTAAGTTATGTTTGCATTTGAATAATTATAACATATGAATATTTCATTACATACCGTAACATCCGCCCATGCCTTGTTTTTTAAGTCAATGTCTACTTGCTCCCAATCTTTAAAGTTGATAGGAATGTGATTATGTGCATGTACTCCCAAATAACTCTTGAATTTTGCACCATTTTTTTCCAATAGCTACACCTTGCTCATTGAAATGTACCTCGGTCCTAACACCCTCACTGCGTAACATTACTAAAGAGTTCATCTTTGTACGACCCCTTTTTTTCTTAACATTACTGTCATCTTGTGATGGATCCATCCTGTAATACAAAAATATGAAATAAAATGTTAGTCAAGAATGAAAATAAATTAGATTAAACAATAAATAAATATTACAAACAATAAGTATTAATACTTTGTACCTTTGTCATTTAGTAAGGTAAATCAAGTGTCACCTTCATAACGAGTATATATTATTTGATTTTCTTCTTCTTCACAATTATTGATGTCACTTGCAACTACAACTTTTTCATGTTCCATAACAATGTCACCTAAAGCATCATTATTTATGGTATCATTGTAATCCCGACAAGGAGGAGTTAAAACAACACACCATCGCGACTCTTGATCATCTTAGATATAAAATACTTGTTTAGCTTGTGATGCCATTATGAAAGTATCATCTTTATGTCCAATACGATTAATATCAACCAATGTAAATTCAAGAGTATCTTTTTTCACACCATATTTACTATCTACCCAATGACACTTAAACAAAGGAACTCTAAATTTAACATAATCAGATCCCATATTTCATGTATGACTCCATAGTATGAAACATCTCCTTCAATTGGCTGCATATCATTACAACTAGAAAAATGCATAGTTTTTGCAACAATTGAAACTCCACTATTTTGAGTAACACGATTATCGTCTCTTTCTTTTGTGTGAAAGTGAGTTCCATTTATGGTATATCCATGATATTTAATGACACTAAACTTAGGACATTGTGCTATCCATCGCAATTCTTCTGTGACCTTACAATTTGGTTGACACAATTCATTTGCAATCTACATAGTAAAATAGAGTAATATTATCAATGTATCTAAAAGACTAAGTTGAATATTATCATAGATTGATCATAACTTACTTGGATACGGAGCCAATAGATGAAAGTACGATTATGCTCATTCAAGATCCATTTTTCCCTCTTAGAGTGGTTGGTATCACGAAAATGTTTCATATGTTTTCTACAATATAATAACAATATATATATACTTCATAAGAATATTGACTATAACATTTCAAATATTATCAACAACTAAAAAGAAATAAATATGACTTACTCAATATAAGGTTGAACTTCTTCTATGTTGTTTAAAACATACATATGTGCTTGATGCCACATGATACAGTCAATTGTATCAACCAATCCACCTTTATCAGGTTTCCCTGATACATCTTCAATATTTTGTTGATGGTGATTAATTGAAAGACCAATCGGTTTCACACCAATTAAAAATTCAGAACAAAATTCTATTGCTTCATCAGCAACAAAACACTCTACTATACATCCTTCTGGACGACTACGACTACGAACATAACTTTTAAGAACTTTCATATCCCTCTCAAATGGATACATCCACCTTAAATACACTGGCCCACACAACTCTAACTCCCTTGTCAGATGCACAGTAAGGTGTATCATTATATCAAAAAATGATGGTGGGAAGTACTTTTCAAATTTACATAAAGTAATTACAATCTTTTTTTGGATATCTTCTAGTTTATTCACATCAATAGACTTTTTACAAATATCATTGAAGAAGCTGCACATATCTATGATAGTAATCATAACATCTTTAGGCAACATGCCACGTAACATAACGGGCAATATTTGTTGCATCAGAGTATGACAATCATGAGACTTCATTGCATTCAACTTGCCATCTGTTTTAGAAACTAATGATCGAATATTAGAAGGAACTTTAACTTTGGATAAAGTCTTTAAAAATCGCTTCTTTTCTTGCTTATTTAAAGTGAAACATGCAGGAGGAAGAAAAGTGCTCCGTTTGCCAACAATAGGATGTAACTCTGGACGTAATCCACTTTCTTGTAAGTCCAATCTTGCACCTAAACCATCTTTTGTTTTTCTAGGAATATTTAGCAAGGTACCCAAAATACTTTCACAAACATTTTTCTCAATGTGCATGACATCTAGAACATGTCTTATTGGTAGAGAACTCCAATAGTCCAAATCAAAAAATATTGATCTCTTTCTCCAACAAATTGAGGTATCAAGGAGCTTTCTTTGTTCTTTTGACTTACCAACTGGAAAGGTTATTCCATTGGTTGCATTTAAAATCTCATCACCTGTTAGTAGCAATGGATACGATTGAAGTTCTACTGTCCCATCAAAACATCTCCATTGCATTCGATAAGGATGATCAAGAGGAAGAAACTTGCAATGACCCCTATAACATGTTTTGTGAGAATGTACTAGTGAATTTGAAAATGTATTTTTGCTACAAACTGGACAAGCTAGTTTTCCCTTCACTGCATGACCAGATAAATTGCCATAAGCTGGAAAATCGTTTATAGTCTACATTAAAATTGCTTTCATTGTGAATTTTTCCTGGCGATATGCATCAAACACTTCAATACCCTCATTCCAAAGAGTTTTTAAATCATCAATCAATGGCTCCAAATACACATCAATGTCATTTCCAGGTTGTTTGGGCCCTGATATCAACAAAGTTAACATCATGAACTTCCTTCTCATGCATAGCCATGGGGGAAGATTATAATTGACCAATAACACTGGCCAACAGTTATACTTACTACTTAATGAACTATGTAGATTAATGCCATCAGCTGCAAGTGCTAGTCTAAGATTTCTTGGATCTGATGCAAACTCTGGCCAAGTTTCATTAACTACATTCCAAGAACGAGCATGTGATGGATGTTCTAGTTTTCCATCCACCATTTGTTGTGAAGCATGCCATGTTAAGTTCTTTGATGTCTCAGTGCTTCGATACATCTGTTGAAATTGAGGAATAGGTGGAAAATACCACAAAATCTTAGCTGATATTTTTTTCTTTTCCTCTTCATTTACAGCCTTATAATCCTTCCACCTCGATTCCTTACAAGTTGGACACACACTTGCATTCACATGCTCTTTTCTATCTAGTATACAATCATTCGGGTAAGCATGTATTTTTTCGTATCCCATTCCAAGCTCATTTAAAATCTTTTTTACCTCGTACATTGAATTAAGAAGTCGATGGTTATCAGGCAACATTTCACCAATTACACTTAAAAATTCCTTAAAGTTTTTATCAGACATTCCAAATTTAGCTTTTATATTGTACAATGTTACTAATGCTGATAGCTTAGTAAACTTAGTACAACCTTCCCATAATGGTTTTTCGGCATCTTTCAAAATCTTATTAAATTTTCCACCAAAATCTTCACCATCAACATCTTCATGCACAGCGTCTATTATTTCTACGGTGTTAACAAAAGCATCATTGCTACGCTTTCTTTTTGGGGTAGGAGACGCACATGATCGTTCATTACTATTTGTAATCTCCTCTCCATGCCAAATCCAATTCTTATAGCTTTTGTCTATACCATTCTCAAATACATGATTCCGAATTTCATTCACATTAAATCTATTTATATTCCCACACTTAAGACAAGGGCACCTAGTTTTTTCTACATTTTTGGCAATTTTAGTAGCAAATTTAAAAAAAAATTCAAGTCTTTCGCTAAATTGAGAAGACCTCCTATCCATATATATTCAAGACTTATCCATCACAATACCTAATTCCAATTTATACATAATAATGTCAATACTAAATTCAAATGAAGTTGTTATTAAAAATCAATTAGCAAATATAGCAATTACATAAATATTATCATATATAAATTTAATTTTTGGGATATTATGCAACACAATAAAAAACATATCACACATTAATACATATTCATACATTTGCATATACACACACTACAAGAAAATCAATTATTTAAGACGAAATTTTGTAACAAAACAGTAATTTGTTCTAAAAAATATTACATTTAAGGACAAATTTTAATTTTTCGTCCCAGATCATGTTGAGGAATAATTTCAATATTAAAAAACAAATAGGGACAAAAGATTATGACAAAAAATTTGTCCCAAAATGTTTAGCAAGGACAAATATGAGATTAGTCTTTGAAAATTCAGTGGGAAAACTTTGTGACAAAATATTTTATTCCTAAAAACAAAATAATTGGCGAAAATTTTCCGCCAAACTTTGCGACAAATTTTTTTGTCTTTGAAAATCCAAACATTTTGACAATTTTTTACTATATTTTGTGACAAAAATATTTGTTACAAATAAACAAAATAATGATAAAATACTTTTGTCTTAGATTGAAAAATTGTTTCAAGTTTCAAGACAATATTATTTGTCTCAAATTTTAATACTAATAATTTATCATTTGAAAAAAAAAATGCTATAATATTTATTACAACATATTAACAAATGAGACTACAACAATTTTGGTTTTCGAAAGCATTTCATGAATGCCCTTAAAAAGATAAAAGAAGATCGGTTATTTCGTAGCAAACGACTTGTATGTATATATTATAAAAAATTTCAATGTTAATCCGATCAATAGTAAAATTGATCTAAATCAATCTGGATCCGAAAAATTTGGATTAATAACGAATATGACTCAAATTCATCATTTCAATGTATAACATGAAAAATGACATAAAAATAAAGAAAAAATTAAAATAAAATCATTATCCATAAAAATTCAGCCGTAAATGATAACAAACATGATTAAAAATGAAAAATAATTCCTACCAATATGCCAAAAATGGCTTTTAAGGACGGTCAGCCGTTTTTTTTTAAATTGACCGTTATTTGAAAATGTGTATATGAAGTTACAATGACGGTAATAAATTTTAAAATTATGATGACTGTTATTTTAAATATGATTGTCATTAAAATTTTAAAATAAAGAATAAATATTTTTTATAACGATCGTTTATGTTACGATAGTTATAAAAAATTTTAAAATAAAAAATAAATATCGTAAAAACCATAAGATTTTTCCTTGCTCTCATTATATTAAGTATCACAGCAATAGAAAAAAAAAAAAAAAGGAACATCGCGCGTATTACTCTTTGGCTCTCTCAAGGCCTATGTCATCTCTTCAGCCGTTCACGGCCTCGGCAACAACGTCGTCTGTCAGCTTCACGACCTCTATCAGCACCACCAGATTCGGCCTCTCATGCCGCTCTCCTCGGCTGTCCCGAACCGCTGTCTAGTCGATCTGCCGCTGTCTCTCCGATCTGCCTCCATCTCTGGTCAGATCTGCCGATCTATCGCTCTTAGGGTATATATTGTATTTTTCTTTCTAGCCCAAAAATTAAATTGCCGTAGCTTTTGGTCATCGTCCTTGCTCTCAAGTTGCGTTCGTTGCCCACAACCTGCCGCTTGCTGCCAGTTCGTTGCCGTTCTTTCATTGCTCACTGCTGTTCGCTGCAAGTTCGTAGCCGTTCGCTGCCATTCCACAACTGTTAGCTGCCGTTCCACATCCGTTTGGCCATTGTCATTATCATTAACGGTTCGTTTGCTGTGCTGGTATGTTTTACATTGCTATAAATCTGTTTTTTTTCCTCTGATTTCGTTAATTAATTCCATTCAAATACTTGTTAATTAATTCCATTTAAATAATATTTTCCAGTTCGTCTGCTGTGCTGGTATGTTTTACATTGCTATAAAAAAATTGTTTTTTCTTCTCTGTTAAAGATCAATAAATATAGTACTGGAAAAGCCTTGTTTGTATTTGTGAATAACACGTTACTTCCAACAGGTGAGAAGAATATTACTTTATTTTTAAACATAATGAATATAGTACTTAAGACTCATGTTTAGAATTTTATGCTAAATGATGTTATTTATGTCTTTAACTACAGCTAGCCATTTTGATCATGTGTATGAAACTTAACAAGGACAAGGATGGATTTCTGTACATGTGTTATAGCACTGAGAAAACCTTTGGCTATTCTGTTGTTGTGTAGTATCAATTAAGTATTTCTTTGCTTATCTTGTAAGCAAATTGATGTAACTAGTTCATCGAGTACCTTATGTTAAGTGTGTGTATTTTATAACAAGGACTTGGTATCTTCAATATAACTTAATTCATATTCTGATGCATCTAGCTGACTAAGCTTGTTTGGAGGTCATTTGATGACTGACTAGGAATCTTCGCAATCCTGCTTAGCTTTTTCATGGAAGCTGTGTTTATGTTTGTAATCATAATCTTAAACTGACTGTTCATTAAGGTCTTTAAAGCTGGTTCTGTCAAGGTTGAGAAGCTCATGAACATAGTGCGGTATTCTCATGTCATGAACATTAGTTCCACTGTAAGTGCTTGCTTTTATTGTGCATCAGTTGAGGCTGTGACAAATGTTTACAGATGCATGATTAATTTGTTGGTATACCTTGCCAATTTTACAGTTGAGAGATGACTCCTTTGTCATTAATATAATACAAAAATCCTAAAAAGTATCAATTATGCTCATTGCTATTTTGTTATCATTATATTGTAGTTTTGAAAACTCTAAAGTGGATATTTTATCACTGATAATTTGCCTTTGCAGGTCACTGGAGAGTTGCTTGATAATTTAACAAGTTGAGATGTTTTGCGAGCTGCATTACCTGTTGGAGTAGTCAGTGGAGCTCCAAAGGTTTCCTCAGAAACCCTTGTACACTTTAGCCCAATTGTTTTTTTTTCCTTTTCAAATATTATTTTTATCAAGTCAGATATCCTGTATGTTGTTCAGATCATCACTTAGTAAAACCTGCTTTGCTGTTATAACATTAATACTTATTAAATCTTTGTATGTTCCTTCTTTGTACTGTTATTAAATCTTTGCTGTTATAACAGTAATACTTATTAAATCTTTATCAGGTCATCAAATCTTTGTAGGGATTTTGTCTAAAATGGGCAAATCTCATAGTTTAGTTTAGAAATGGGCAGATTTGTGTTAAACTTTACAAATGGGCAAATTAAAATTGGTTCTTCCAGTTGCCGGTTCCCACCTCTTATTTCCCACCAAAGTTTATTTCTCTCTCCTTCTTTACGCACTCTTCATTTTTTCCTCTTTCTTCATCTTCTTCCTCTTCCTCTTCCTGTTCCTCTTCCTTCATCTTCTTCTTCCCCTTCATCTTCTTCTTCTTCCTCTTCTTCAGAGAACACGTGGGTAATTTAACAGAAACAACGCCTCACATTTTTTGCACAAGTTGATGCTAATCAAATTGCACTGTTCATCATCTTCTTCAAGTTATCTGGCATACCAGAGATATAGACTATTGAATTAACAACATGCAAAAAATATTTGATTGGTTTAAATTCAACGAAGGAGAGGTCTTCATATAGACTATTGAATTTTAAATGAGCCAAATTTACGCAGCTCATACAAATATAATAGTGCTTACAATTTGCGTCACTATCTAACATTGAAAATCAGCTGCAAGAGGAAGAATAAGACTATATAAAAGAACTATCAATTGCAAAATATTCTCCAACTAATTTACCATTTAATTGGAATTTATATTATTCAGATTATACGTGCTAATCAAATTTAACCAGCATTGCACTATTCATCATCTTCTTCAAGTTGCATTGCATTGTGGTATATCTGTGGTATATCTCGATATACCTTGGTATACCAAGGTATATCTCTGGTATATCTCGATATACCTTGGTATACCAAGGTATATCTGTGGTATATCTATGGTATATCTGTGGTATATCTCGATATACCTTGGTATACCAAGGTATATCTGTGGTATATCTCGATATACCTTGGTATACCAAGGTATATCTCTGGTATATCTCGATATACCTTGGTATACCAAGGTATATCTGTGGTATATCTCGATATACCTTGGTAAACCAAGGTATATCTGTGGTATATCTCGATATACCTTGGTATACCAAGGTATATCTGTGGTATATCTCGATATACTTTGGTATACCAAGGTATATTTCTGGCATATCTGTGGTATATCTCAATATACCTTGGTATACCAAGGTATATCTCTGGTATATCTGTGGTATATCTCGATATACCTTGGTATACCAAGGTATATCTGTGGTATATCTCGATATACCTTGGTATACCAAGGTATATCTCTGGTATATCTGTGGTATATCTCGATATACCTTGGTATATCAAGGTATATCTGTGGTATATCTCGATATACCTTGGTATACCAAGGTATATTTCTGGCATATCTGTGGTATATCTCAATATACCTTGGTATACCAAGGTATATCTCTGGTATATCTGTGGTATATCTCGATATACCTTGGTATACCAAGGTATATCTGTGGTATATCTCGATATACCTTGGTATACCAAGGTATATCTCTGGTATATCTCGATATACCTTGGTATACCAAGGTATATCTCTGGTATATCTCGATATACCTTGGTATACCAAGGTATATCTGTGGTATATCTCGATATACCTTGGTATACCAAGGTATATTTCTGGCATATCTGTGGTATATCTCAATATACCTTGGTATACCAAGGTATATCTCTGGTATATCTGTGGTATATCTCGATATACCTTGGTATACCAAGGTATATCTGTGGTATATCTCGATATACCTTGGTATACCAAGGTATATCTCTGGTATATCTATGGTATATCTCGATATACCTTGGTATACCAAGGTATATCTGTGGTATATCTCGATATACCATGGTATACCAAGGTATATCTGTGGTATATCTCGATATACCTTGGTATACCAAGGTATATCTTTGGTATATCTCGATATACCTTGGTATATCTCGATATACCATGGTATATCTTTGGTATATCTCAATATACCAGGGTATACCAAGGTATATCTCTGGTATATCTCGATATACCTTGGTATATCTGTGGTATATCTCGATATACCATGATATATCTGGTATTTTTCTGGTATATCTCGATATACCAGGATATATCTGGTATATCTTTGGTATATTTGTGGTATATCTCTGGTATATCTTGAAGAAGATGATGAACAGTGCAATGTTGTTAATTCAAAGTTCAAACCTTTATTAAATTACAAAATATATTTGTTGTTTTGAACCTAACAATTGAGGATTTTATATTTGAAAACGTTTGTTGGTTTTACTTTGAACATATGTAACTCTCTTGAACAAAATGTCAAATACAAAGTCTACTGACATTTTACTTCAGACCTTGATTTTATCAAATTCTGTTCAATGTCGAGGACGAGAAAAAGGAAGACGAAGAGATAATTGAGGAAGACAAAGAGGAAGACGAAGAGATAATTGAGGAAGACAAAGAGGAAGACAAAGAGAGAATTGAGGAAGAGAAAGACGAAGACGAAGACGAAGAGGAAAGAGGAAGACCTGTTAACTTAAAAGTTTCAGGTTCTAAGTCAAAAGTTGCCCATTTCTAAACTAAAACTTAAATGAGCCTTTTTTTAAACTATTCTATACGATTTGCCTATTTTAGACAAAAACCCATCTTTGTATGTTCCTTCTTAATATTTCTAATTTCCATAGATTTTGCAATGCAGGTGAAAGCAATGGAACTAATTGATGAGCTAGAAGGGACAAGACGTGGTCCTTATAGTGGCGAATTTGGTGGCATTGCATTTAATGGGGACATGGACATTGCCCTTGCTCTGAGAACTGTTGTTTTCCCTAGTACTACGAGCTTTGATACAATGTTTTCATATAAGGATATAAACAAACGTCGAGAATGGGTTGCTCACCTACAAGCTGGTGCTGGTATTGTTGCTGACAGTGATCCAGCTGACGAGGTTTTTCTTTAATGTATTTTGCAATTAACGTGCATATAGAATAGGTTGAAGAAGTGGTTTGGGAACTGAAATGTTAATTCATGTTTCTTGACAGCAAATGCCTTAGTTGTGTCTATGTTCAAAGGGAGTCAAAATCATCAGACTTCAAGGGTGTTACTGTTAGTTAACCATATTATGTATTGGAGTCATATTAAAAATGATTCCAATAATTTTGTAAGTAATCACTAATTATAGTGATTCATTGTTAATGTTACTTAAACAATGATATTATTATTTTTGATTTTAAATATATATATATATATTGATAATTTTAAAATGATACAGGTAATTTTAATTATAAAAGCATTATAATAAAATTTATATATTAAAAAAAAAAATTTAGGGACGGTTATTGGAGTATTTTTTTAACCATCCCTAAAAGTGCTACTTTTTGGGACGCTCGCATACAAGACGATTATGCCCCAAAAAGGAACCATCCCTAAATGTCTTTAGGGACGATTAATAACTGTCCTTAAATCCCTTTTTTTTTTATTAGTGAATGTAATTTTTAAAGACAAAACTTTTGCGACAAATTTTTTACTTTTTAAGGACAAATTTTATTTGTCTTTAAAACAATTACAAGCATACTATCCCTTATTTCTGTAACAAATTTTGTGGTTTTTAGAGACGAAAGTTTCGTTCCTAATTTTTTTTTGCACAAAATCACATTTCGTCCTTGTTTATTTTTAAGGACGGTGTTTGAAGGACAAAATTTGCGACAAATTTTTTTTTCCTAAATTCTTTTCAAAGACGAAATATCAAGTTTCAAAGACAAAATATTTTGTCCCAAAAGGTCAAAATTCTTGTAGTGACACTTAGGAAAAAATATTATAATAAATTTTTACAAATTAATATTAATTAAAAAAAATAGATCTGCACAAAATTTAGGGACGTATTCATATATTGCAGGAAAAAAAATTTCAAGAATTTAATTTATGACCTAATCTGCGCTGCGGTGGAGAGCTGCTATGGAGAGTTGCCGTGGAGGGTTGGCTGCCATGGAGAGCGCTGGCTTGAAGGGCAGAGTTGTTTGGTACGATAACCGTTGCAGTGGAGAAGTACGACGTTGCTGCAGATACGGTACGAGGTGTCGCGCGGGCCGACACTAGAGTCGAGGACGACGGACGACGGCGAGCGCTGGGAATGGTTGACTGGTGATGTCGATCATGCGGCAGTGGAGGCGCTGTGGGGGGGGCTGGGATATCGATAGTTAGGGTTTTTAATTTTTATCGCGTAGGAGCTGGTGGTGATGGTTATAAAAGAGATTTAGGGACAGTTATTAACCGTCCCGAAAGGTAACACTTTTAGGGACGGTTAATAACCGTCCCGAAATCTTTTTTACGAAAAATTTCCGCACAACCGTCCCGAAATCACACTTTTAGGGACGGTTCACCGATTTTTTTTAAATTACAACCGTCCCTAAATCTATATATTGTTGTAGTGATTATGGCTTTGGGGTCTAGTCTTTCATACATAGTATGTACTCATACTCTTATAACTATGTACTTTCATAAGTTCATTTTGTTAACTAAAGAATTGTTAACAATTTAGTGTGTTAGGTTAACGGATAACAAGTGGAAAGTACACCACTTTCTAATTTTCATGTTAAGTGATATCAATAGTATTTGATAGTAATATTAGATAGTAATATTTGATAGTAGTCATGATAGTAATATAGTTTGATAGTAGTCATGATTGATATATTAGATAGTAATATTAGATAGTTTGATAGTAGTCATGAAAGATTATACTGAAAGCTATCTTTTAAGGAACAGCCCCACCTTCATAATATAAGCATTATAAACCCCAAAACGCTCAAGCGAATCTTGCTGATATTGCATCAAGAATCTGCATCAATCATCATGATGTTGTATATTGATAGGAATATAGGCCGATACGTCTCCGGCTTGTGTTTCAATGACGGGTAAGGCGATCAAGCTACCTGCACCTGTCTGGTCTGATCGTTTATCGGCTCTTTCTAAGAGACAGGAATGCAAATAGAAACCATCACCTGGGAAAGATTATTGTGAAAGCTATCTTTTAGTTAACGCAACAACAATGTTAATTAACCCATTGGTTAGATAGTTAGTTAAAGCTAGCTTTCATATTAACCAATTGTATTAAATATAAGCTTATTATACTCTAGCTAGAGTTAGAGTCTATTTTAGTTAAGTAAGCTTATAAAAATAAACTATTGAAGCTTAAAGAACCGATCCCCAATTCTAGTTCACCCCGGATGATCTGGGTGGGTGAAGTGTGACCTCGTACGATTGTTTCGGATGAGCAACAGTCGCGGTGATACATTACATATTGGCTAGGATAACGGGTCACACTTTGGCCAAGCATCCTACAAAGAGACTCCCAAGAGCCAGAAGTATTGAAGGAATGGCCATAGGAATGGGCGCATCATGACATCGTAAGATGTCTCGCCCGAATGAATTAGTTGGTAAAGCTAGCTAGCCCTAACTCTTAGCTAGAGTTAGTAATTAATATAGTAGGATTTGTGTTGCTTAATAGAAAGCTAGATATAGTAAAATAGTCACATAGTAAGATTTGTTTGTGTTGCTAAAGCTTGCTGCGTTTGTTGTGTTCTAAATAAAAGTTAAGGGTTTTGGATGGAATACTGGAATTTGCTGCTATTAATGAGAATACTGAAACATCAATATATCATGATGCCTTTGCAATGTTACTTGGTTTAACTCTATTTGTGACCTTTTCTCGTATGTGGGACTCTCTATCTTCTTGGGTAGCTAATCGATCTATTGAATTCACTCTTTATTGAATGAACTAAGCTTATAAGAATGAACTATTTATTGAAGCTAATACCATTAATTAATTAATACAATAAGAATAACTTGAAGTCTTTCATACATAGTATGTACTCATACCCTCATAAGTTCATTTTGTTAACTAAAGAATTGTTAATTCATGTGGCTTGGTCAATTCCATGACCAGACATAGAGACTCTATCCTATCTCTGACCAGGAATTTATATGTAGCTCTAACACCTCCCGCCTCATCTTGATTTGGATATACTTGTAGCTGCCATGTTAGCTCCACATGCTCAAGAGAGCCTTTAGAAAAAGGCACTCACAGCTCAGCCCCAACAATGAGTATGAGTACTACTTTATCATCTGAGGATAGAGGAGGACCTTCCTTGAATTATTCGGTCAGGCAATACTTATTGAATACAAAAATTTATTTCTTCCCCGTCATAGTTCTCAATCATTTCGTGGCTGAACCATCGGGGGGAGCGAATGCACATGCTTCACTTCGATTCAATGCAAGGGTGGTTGTTCACTTTAGCTTATTAAAAGCGGAAAGTAGTACCGCTTTTTGATTGTACTATGTTCTAACCACTTTTTCGTCAATATTGCTTTAAACTTAACTAAAGCACAAAGTTTGTTTGTAAGGTGTGAAGTTGTGAACAACTTAAATACAGAACGTGGTACGATGTTTACTAAAATGGGAAATAGGGTTCTCTATCATAGAGCTAGCAACAACTTGTCAGCTCGATAAGAACTCAACTTCATGAAGCTGCATCATTTAGTTAGGAAGATCATAGCTGTCTTCCTTCATCTCGCTAAGAACTCAACTACTTCATGAAGCTCATAGGACTGCATCATTCTAACTAATAGTTTAGTTAGGAAGATGATGGATGCATCAAGTATGAATTTGCCCCTTTCTATTCAACATGTATGTTATTAGAAAGATTGGCTTAATTAACCATTCAGCTTTCCATGCAGACTCAGTGAACTAGTTGGTATTTCAGCCTCGAGCTTCTATTTCTTCCGTTAAAGGAGATTCGGGAAAAGATGAAATAGGAAAACGTGTTTCTAGAACAAACAAGATACGGGTTGAGAAGGGGAAGTTAGCAAACGTAGACAAGATTGTAATGGGCTTAGGAGGATCTGATGCCTCTTTTAAAGAGACTTGAGGGAGGGTACTGGCTCCCTAAATTATTTATAAATAATCTATCTTAGCTATCTAATTCTTAGCGTCTAGTGAATAGTGCATTCACTAACTCTATCTAATTAGTACACTATTACTTAAGGTTGTTTAGCCTCTTTTGCCTCTTTAGTGGGATCTACTGATAATGCTATAGTCGGATAACACACTTTCTTGTAGTACCTACCATACTAGCTATTCTTATCCTCCTAGTTTTTACTCCATACATAATCGTTATTTCTTTAATTTGTTCAATATCAAACGTTCAATATTACACATTTAAATTGAACGTTCAATATTATTAGGATGCTAATTTTGTTATTATAAGTTTTAGGGGTGTTATTTTTTGTAATTTTTTTTAATTTAATTTGAACTACAATATTTTATTTTTTTTACAATATTTTTATATTTTATTGATTTGGTCAATTTTGTTGTAAATTTTATATTTTGTGAAATTTTTCTGTATTTTTAGCACTTTTTTGTATCACAATTTTTGTATGTATCGTATTTGGATAAAAAATGTATAATTTATAACATAAAACATAAGAGCTACACAGGTAAAAAAAATTATAAGATTATTGGTATTAGAACCACACTGATGAGTTTTTTCCGTTCCATCATCTTTGAAGACTACTATAAATTGAACTATACATCTCTTCTGTATTGCTTAGAGTTGGGCAGCAATTTTTTCATCTTTGTGATCTCTGACTATGGTGAAATGAAAATAACTTATTTATGTGGTTCCAAAGTTACTAATCTTGTAACTTTATGACCTATGTAGCTCCTATTTTTGAAATTGTAAAGTCTATAGTTTCAATCCAAATACGATACATATAACAAAATTATTACATAAAAGTGCTAAAAAAAATAAATTTTTTTATAAAATATAAAATTTACAAAAAAATTGACTAATGAAATAAAAAATAAAATATTGTACTTTTTAAATTAAGTTTTAAATTGTTAAAATAAAATAACAAATTTGTCTCTATTAAATTATATTTATTATTATTTTAAAATTTTTTATTAATAAAATAATATTTCACTATTTAAAAAATGACTAAAATATTTTATTTTTATAAAGAGAGCGACCTAAGTATCTCTTATAAAAATAAAATTACTAAAGCGTCGACTTGATACAAGTAAAGTAGCTTATAAGACCCCTAACATATTTGGAAACGTAGCAAATAATAAGTCACTTCTTTATTACATTTTTTGATGTCTTGTTTTAATTATTCTAACAAAATATAGCTCAGAAGTTGTAAAAAAAAAATTTACAATAATTTTTGTACATTAAATATTGTAGTACATGATGAATGCATTTTTTGCTGCATTTTAAAAACATGGCATTTGCATTGTATTATTTATATTTAATAATTATTACAAAAATAAAATTAATTTTCAAAAATGGAGCCTCCATACCTAGGAATAACTAAACTTTTTGGCTTAAGGTTTAAAAAAGAACGAAAAAAACTTTTACATTTAATTTTTTTGGAAGAAAACATCTTATCGCATTGGATGAGGCACTGTTGTTTCGTGCCAGGTCTCAGGTTCTGTTCCTTGCTTGGCCTTATTTGTTTATAAGAATACTTAGGTCCGATCCGTTTTGAACAATTTCAATCATGAAGAAACCAAACCAGACTATTATTTATCTCAAATAGAAATCGGACTGGATGAGGCACTTAATAAATTATAGATAAGATGATATTTTAAGTAGGCAGGTAAATGTTGCTAGAATGACTAAACTTGATTTTACCAGTGCCAAAGCTTGATTATGCCTAATGGAGTCATGAGTCATGATCGATCCTACTCAATGAATTTTACGTGGGCGCAGGGCTAAGAGAAATTATACAATCGTCCAATACTAATACCTTGGTGTAAATCAATGACAAATTAAAATTAAGTGTAAAAGAAAGAAAATTGAGGGCATTTGTAACTTTCCTTTTCTTTTCCCCGTATGATTATTGTACATTATTGACCTACATTATTAATCTAGGATTAATGAATAATAACTGTAAGGTTAAATAATTTTATTATGAGCTTAGCTCTAATCTGGCCTGAATTTTGAGTTAAGTTATATACCGCTGATATTTTATTGTATTATTTTTTGATTTATTGGATAATTTGAAATGTCACACTAATTTAAATTAATTCAAAATTTAATTAAAGTTAGTAAAGGTAAAAAAACTAAACTTATGGGAGTGTATTCAATTAAAACTTTTATTATGAAGTTTTAAAATTTAGGGGTATTTACGATTTTTTTAAAGTTCTTTAAAAATTTCAGGGCATTTAATTATAATTTTTTAGAAATATTTAAAAATTTATAAAATTTAGGTATATTTAATTATATTTTTGTATAAATCTTTAAATTATCTAGTTGTACTAAAAAGTCATTGATTTTAAAAAAAATTAAAAATTGAAGGATTTTTATGAATTTTTAATAATTTTTTTTAAAACTATATACAAATAATCTCCATTCTCTACCTTAAGATGAATTTAGTACTTCCATTATAATTCAAAATTTTACGTTAAAATCTACAAGAGTTATTAACAATTTTTAATTTTTTTTTTAAATTTATAACCCTTTAAAATTTATAATTTTTTTAAATCACTGTACCCTCCTTAGTTGAATAATTTTAAGGTCAAACTTTGATTTAACTTAAGGACCAAACTAATTTTAAGGTCAAACTTTGATTTAACTTAAGGAACAGACTAAAATGAAAATGTTAGGAGTGTTGAGTTTCAAATAACAAATAAAAGTTATTTTATTATATAAATAAATATTATTATATAAAAATAAAAATAATTTTTTTTAGGATTTTTATTTTTCTTTCATATTATTTGTGGTAGTATAAAGTGATATATATATATATATATATATATATATATATTAATGTACACAATAATTAATGGTCAAAAATATAATTTTAATTTAATTAAACATTAGTTTGCAGGTGTGAAAATTTAATTGAATATTTTATGAAAAAGTATCAAACTTTCACAATTCTAATAAATTTTAACCAATAATTAAAATATACAAAAGAAAAAAATTATTATAATATAAATTTTAAGTAAAAAAATACATTAAATATATATATTTAATATATTTTATCTATTATATTATACATATATTAGTTAAAAATAAGTGTATTGCACGTGAATTATTTTATTTATTTTAATTTTTTTGATTAATTTTTAAATCATATTTGAAATAGTTATGAAATTAATTTTCTAATACTTCTAAATTATTTATAAAAGTAAAATAATATTTAAAGTTCTTATTAGATATAACAATCATCATTTGATTAGAATGAATGTCATCCTCGTTCCAATATCATATTTGTAGTTCTTATTGATCATTATTAGATAATTATTAGAGTTTTTATTTAAATTGATAGTAAATTTTAAAAAAATAATTAATATCATTAATTTAAAATATTGTGATAATTTTATTTAAAATAATATTAAGTATGAAATATATATATATATATATATATATATATATATATATATAAAATGTTGTGAGTCAGGAGACTTGCAAAGCTATTTACATTGAAGGAGATGCAAAATTTGTAATCCAAGCTCTAAAGGAAGACACAAAGGACACAATATCCACTACAGCCGCGTCAATCATCCAGAACTTAAGGCAGCAGCTACCGTTCTTCTCTATGATTTCAATTCGATGGATCCCTCGTCATCTGAATAATCGACCTCACAATCTGGTTAAATCAAAGCTAGGAGCTACATCTACCTCAACTGTTCCTCAGAATCCAGTACGATTCACTTCCCCCCCACCCTTCTCCCCTCGACCCATACTTAGGCTTTTGCCTATCCCCTCTAGCAAAAAAAAAAAAAAAAAACTTCAAATTTCGTAGTCAGAATAGTATTTAGTCAGAATATTTACGATGATGTTTGAATAAATAACGGTAGCTATATATTTTTGAAGCATCATTATAATATTATAATGATAATTAATAATCATCGTTAAAATTATTTTTTGACGTAGTGCCATCCCAATTAATCTATTTGTAAAGAAAAAAATAAATACCCTACTCACCCATTAAAATTTACAGAATCTGTACTCCATCTACTTAATAACTTTATGATTTAGGGTGTTTTAACTTTAGCCTTTACAGTAAAAAAAATATTTTTTGTCTTATTATTTAAATTTTATTAGATAAAAAAATTTAAATTCGATAACTATCTAACATATATACTGAGTAGTGAGATGAACATACAAAATGTGTATTAAGTGTGATAGAATTTTCAATGATTAAATAATTAGAATGAATGCTAAGGTAAGCTGACACAAATTTGCATGCATCACTTATAATTACGTGCCATGGGGTAAAATAATAATAAATAAAAAAATATATAATTATTTTTTAAATAATTTTGCTCTCTAGTTTTTATATGACATAGATGTTCAATTTATTTCGCTTTTAATCTTTAAAAATTTTCTTTTTTATATTAGGAAAAAATATGTGAATTACATTAAAAAAAAAAAAACATATGTTTTTTACTTTATGAAAAAAAATATATGTACATGATGTAAAGAAGATTAAAAATTAAATTTTAAATATGAAATAAAGTTATGTTATACAATTAATTCATAATAATGTCACATAACATATCCTAAATAATTAAAGTGCAAAAATATATGAAATTATTTTCCTCATAGATTCTCATATTTTTTTTTCTTGTCTGACATATTGTTACTTAAAAATCGCATTTATTAAAATTACGCATTTGTGTTATAATACTATCATAATATAGTGAATTAATGACTTGGCATAGACCAGCTGTACAATTTTTTATCAATGTAACTAAAGTAGCAATATGAACAATACTGAAAATCAAAGAATAGATGAAAACAAACGGTATGAAAAAACTTAAGAAGATTATTGAATAATATTGAGATTTTACTATTGTATATAGAGCTGAACACACACTCTATATTGCTTTCAATTCAGTCTTATATAGACTAAGCAATATATCAGTTACAACAGAAATAGTTACAAGAAAATGGAATAGCTAACAGAAAATGAAACTTCAATTAAACGGTTTCAGGAATTGAAATAGCTAACAGAAAAATGAAACTTTAATTGTCTGCAACGCAACTACACTATAATATCTTGGGTACTAATCACCACGTGCCAAAAGGCATTTAAGCTTACTACTTCTTTTAGCAGTTCTTACAAAACTCTTGCAAACTTGTCCAATTCATGCTCTACTCTTGCTCATCAAGAATCTCTACTTCATTCTCTATACTAATATCCCCCCTCAAACTTAGCGGTGCGTAAGTAACGCTAAGTTTGCCCCTCAAAGAAACAAATTGACCAGTGGGAAGTGCTTTAGTAAGAAAATTAGCTTTTTGATCAAAAGATGGCACAAATTGCACAATTCGATCATTGAACAATGCTTTTTCCTTGATAAAGTGATAATCAAGTTGAAACTGTATAGTTCGAGAATGAAATATTGGGTTAGGAGTAAGAGCAATAGCACTAGTGTTGTCACACCAAATAATTGACTTATCAGGACAGGCAACCTTAAGTTCAGCAAGCATTATTTGCAACCATGTAACCTCTATTACAGTGGAGGCAAGACATCGATACTCAGCCTCAATGTTCGAACGAGCGATTGTAGGCTGTTTCTTTGTGGACCACAACACAGGATTAGCTCCCAGAAATACACATAGGCTAGAGGTCGGTCGTCTAGTGTTAATACAAGTTGCCCAGTAAGCATCAACAGAAGCACAGATAGACAACCTAGTGGAAGGTTTAAATTCAACCCCGTGCTCAATTGTACCAACCAACTATCGAAGAATTCGTTTAGTTGCCAACCAATGAGAGACCAATGGTTGATCCATATTGACAAACTTTGTTAACAGCAAACGATATGTCTGGGCGTGCATATTGAAGAGCACCTACAATGCTCCTATACAAACTGGGATTCTCATACAAATCACTGCCTGAACTAGACAATTAAAGAGTTGTAATCATAGGAGAATTAGCAGCTTTTACTTTAGTAAGTTTAGCCTTGGCAAATAGACTCTTAATATACTTGGACTGTTTAAGCAACAAGCTACCATTGAGTAAAGGAACAACTTCAATACCTAAGAAGTAGTGAGAGCCCATATCCTTGAGAGCAAAAGTCTCACTTAATGATGCACAAAAACTTGATAACCAAATTTTGTATTTGTAAAAGCTCGCAAGTGCACGAGTCACTTATAGTAGGTGACAAGTATACTCCCAAGATCGTCTCTCAAAGGAATTGCGGTGGTTTTTGAAAGAGTCAAATGTAATCTAAAACGTGACACTAAAATAAATCCTAAACACTCTAATCAAAGATTGGTGTAAAAATGGTTGCTAAAAGTATTAAAATAAACAAGAAAAATAAAGTGAATGCGTGAAAGTGTCGCTGAAACAATAAGATGAACGAGTGTGGGAAATTAGGTAGTGAACTAAGCATGGATAAATTAGTTTACGTGGTCTCCTCAATCAAGCGTATTAAGTGAATTTATTGATTCTTTTCACTAATCCTAGAAAATCCCAAATCAATGGTGATTTTCCCTTAATTAACTAATTAACTTCTTTGATCCGGACCGTTAATTAATTAATTAGCATTAATCTTAGAAAAGGTAATTCAATCACCTAAATTAAGACAAGTCAATGCACTCAATTTAAGTTCATACTCAAGAATGCCCAATTAAACTTAGATGGCGTTTCTAAAGTTTAATCCTAAAATAGTCTCAAACATTCATAACTAAATTGGCCAAATATAATTAATGAATGTAGATGTTAATAAACAATGAACATGAAATAAATCACTCAAATAATATTCAAACCACAGAAATAATATCCATTCAAAGTCACATCCCTAAATTCTCACACACAAGGGTTTAGTTACACATGATCAAACTCAAATCCAGATTCTTTATTATAAATGACATATAAAGAATTCTAATGAGGAAAAGAAGGATTACAAATAAGAATCTACCAACTTTCACTTTTGCAACAAGATCCTTGATGTTGGATGATCACTTATTTCAAGTCTCTTGATGAAGATCCAATTGAATAGTCTTTGATGAAGTAAGTTCTCTCCCAAAATTGTATGAAAAACCTGAATTTGGTACTGTTCACGCACTGTTCACCCTTGGAGTCTCGTGTGTTTGTTGTTTTGGAGGCTGAAAATCTTGTTTTCTGGCTGTTGGAGGCTGGAGAGAGTCGTTGGAGGCTGGAGTTCATTTAGGTTTTCGTATATGTAAGGGTTTCCCAAAGAGCATGTGCGTGTGTGGCTGGGGGGAATTGCAATCCGCCCACGCGGGCCGCAGCGCGCCTTTTTCCATGCCGCGGCGAGCAATGTTTTTCAGAATTGTGAACCAAAGCAGAAACCTCGTCGCCGCGGCGCACAATAACAATGCCGCGGCGCGCAATGTTTTCATGAAATTCTAGGATGCAACTTGAGAGCCTCTCGCCGTGACATATGGTTTCTTCGCTGCGGTGCGCCTTGTATGTAAAGGTATGTACATACATGTACATACTTTGTTGATTCTCGATGTAAGGCTTACGTCCCCTAATGTAAGGCTTACATTTTTAAACACTTTTGCTTCACTTTTGCTCTCTTTTTTCACATTTCTTTCCAAACCTACTTTGACCTATAAAACAATAAAATACCCTCCAAAACAAGATTATACTGAGATTAAATGCAAAATAGATACTTAAAAATATAACAAATAGTAAGTCAAAATAGTGTTCATCACTTAACATTCTGATGAACTCAGTAATCTTTAAAGAGCAAGTGCCTGTGACATTGATGTCATCCACATAAACAAGAACATAAATTCTATGTGTGGTAAAAACCATAAAGAAGAGAGAATCATCAGCCTGTGATTTGGAAAAACCAAATGCCAACAATGTAGTGCTCAATTTGTTGAACCAGGCTTTTGGCGCCTGCTTGAGGCTATAAAGAGATTTCAACAGTTTACACACATAAGAAGATGCTCTTTGCCAACAAACTCAGGTACTTGATTCATATACAACTCCTCAGTGAGAATGCCATTTAGAAAGGCATTATTTATGTCAAGCTGTCTAAGACTCCCTTTAGGAGCAAGAGCAAGTGTGAGAATAACTCTTACTATTCCAAATTTCACCACAGGGCTAAAGGTTTCAAGAAATTCAAAGCTAGCTACCTGTAAAAAAACCCTTGGCAACCACACGAGCCTTGAGCTTGTCTATAGTGCCATTTGCTAATTCCTTAACACGAAACACCCATTTGTTGTCAATGACTTTCCTTCCAGAATGAGGCAAAACAAGAACCCAAGAATTGCTCTTGATGAAAGCATCATACTCACATTTCATAGCTGCAAACCAACCCTTATCTTTGAGAGCTTCTTTGACTGTTTGTGGTACCGAGATAGATTGAGCAGCAAACATGGCCTTAGGCTTCTAAATACCATCCTTGAGTCTAGTGATCATTGGATATGTGCTACATGAACTGGGAATAGGAATTGGCACAGTATGATTAGTAGAAGATAATGAGATAGAAGAATCATGGGAAGTAGTATTAGAATTATCAAGAGAAGTTGAGGACATAAGGGGTGTAGGTGAATGTGAATTAGAAGGCTAATAGATAGGAGAGTTGGAATTTAAATTACTAGAACGAGAGGAAGATATATCTAAATAAGGAGAATGAAGCAAAGTGAAAGAGTCTATGAGTGCCAGGCTAAGATTGGCTAAGTTTGATGGTGACTGGTTATTTTAGGATCCAAGGTAGGTGCTAGGTGCTCTGGCTGGTGAGCTATGATATGTTTACAGCTTATTGAAATGTAAAGTACAGAGTATGTCTATGCCAAAACTGGCTACATAACTCTTTATTCATTTATGGATCTATTTTTCTTATTTGTTAGTGTTGACATGGCTGCGCAAGACCTCACCAAACAATATTCAAAGTAAATTACAAAAAATAAGAAAGGAAAAGATTCACAAGTTGCCAAGACCATGTTCCTATTAACACTAGTGGCCTATCTGATCACATCTTCTGGCCTTGGTGGATTCACACATAGTAGTACACTCAAGCCACCTTCTGTTCTTCAAAAACCATTCTTACTACCATATTAGTTGGGAACTTCAAGGCCAAGTGGTAAGTCTAGGATACCACCCTGACTGCGTGTAGGAATGGTCATCCTACGATGCCATTGTATATTAAGGGTAAGTCTACCACTAAGAATTTGACCATTAAGGTTCTTGTGGTGTGACCCTCCCTAATTGTGACTGGAAGCTTAACGTTGCACTCTAGGGTGAAGGGTTTTCCTTTGAAGTCGTAGAGTGGGAGTTCTGACAAGACGGAAAGGATGTTAAACCTTCATCTACTTCCAAGCATCCTTGCAAAGGATGTCCATTGAGCTTCTTGTGTGACCAACAATCGGTGGATCCTGTTGTTGGTGATTTACAAAGTCACAACCAGTTTATCATAATGTGGATGCACTAGCCGCCCAACTACTTTTTGGTGAAGACCAATTCCTCCAGTGCTATCCTTGGCTCTTTTCCCTTTCTTAAGGATTGCATGATGCTATAGACTTCTTGGCTTGCTGGGAGTCCCCCTAATATAAGCCTTCCTAGTATTGTTGAAGTCTCAACCGGTTGGTCTTCCTAGAATTGTGTGAACCTTATTGAGAGTTGAGGGTTCACACTCCTTTATTCGGTTTCCTGGATTGATGGATTGAGAATCCTCCTTGGCTAGGACAAAGTCCATGAGAAGGTATTCTAGATACAGCACTCAGTAGTCCTTTATGCAGTGTCCACAATCTCGGTGGAACTTGCAATATAAGGTCTGGTTTTATTTTGCTGGAGTACCCTTAATTTTTCTAGAGCGACAAAGGATGTTTGAGTCTTGGACTTGCATCAGTACTCATTCTGTCGATCCATCTCTACGATGGTTTATGTCTTCAACTGTTATAACAGTTGCCACCATTCTGACTACCTTGTATTTCAAACTAGGTAATTTTGCTGCCAACTTGTTCCAAAAGGAACACATTTGTAATCCTAGGAGGAAGGCATTGACAGCAAGTGAGTCTGAATTTTTTCATTGCTGGAGAGGTTGAAAAAAATCCTCGAGAGACTCACATTCTCTCTATATCACACACATCAAGTGAGTTGGAGTTTTAGGTAGCTTTTGCCCTGTTGAGAAGTGAATAAGGAACTGATTAGAAAACTCTGCAAAGTTTTCGATGGTTCCTAGTTTGAGGGTTCTGTACTAGACTCTACAATTGACAATTGACTGTGTTGTTGTAAGCGTAAAGGTTGACCCAATCCTTAAATAGGTCAAGGTGGTCTAATGGCTCAATGGACCCATCATAAGCCACAATAGTCGGCTGCTTGAACTTTCCCTTGAGAAGGGTTGATAGTACTTCTAAGCTGAATGGGGCTTGAGTTGAATCTGTCAAATAATGTTCATGTCTCTCACCATTTAACCTCTACTCCATCTTCCAGAGCTTGAACTCCAAGTCCCCATGGGTGGGGTTGGAGTAGGATGATCACCCACCACTAGATCTTTTGATTTAGCATGGACAGAATCAGCAGCTTTGTCAGTGTAGGTTTCCTAATCGGAGCGTGTAAGGGGTTTGGACTCAATGTGATTCCTCAAGTCCCTACGCCTAATGCACTAGCTCTTCAAGCCAAGTTGGCTGCTACTGGCTAGGCAGTTGGTCACTTGCGGTGGTGGTGAGGGGTCATCATCATTTTTATGAAGGGGATCTAGGTCCTCTAGATCCTGGACATAAGGGTTCAACTTGCTATGTATTAGACCTCTTGAGTTATGGCTGCATTGTGTGCCTATTGGCAGTCGTCCTATGTGTCAAATCAAGGGGGGTTCAATGGGCGAGATGGTGTTGCTAAGCTAAGGCAATGGGTTGCCATTGGGAGTAATTCTGGAACTGCATGAATATTTCCATCATGTCTTCTAGCCTCCTCAACCTCTTTCCTAAGGTTGGCTTCTTATTCTTCCTGTTACAGATAACTAGATATAGATTGACATGGATTGGTCTTTTAGAATATATGGTCACATTAAATAAGAATAATGAAATAAGAATCATATCCTATAATAATTCTAATTTACTATATCCAATAAGAACTCTAATTTACTACTATAATAAGAACTCTCAATATTATTTTACACTATAACAATAAACCCATTCAAGTACGGTTGTATAATTAAAAATTTGAAAATAACAATACCTAAATAGCTTTAGATACTATTGACTGTATTTTTGAAAAGAAATAGTTTTAGGTACAGTTGTTAAACGTACTTAAAAGTGAACCAAAACATGAAATATTTTTCAAAAATTTACGAAAATTTTTAGGTACGGTTAACAACCGTATCTAAAACACATGATTTAGGTACGGTTGTTAACTGTACCTAAACGACTACAGGTACGGTTGTTAACCGTACCTAAATCTATAAAGGATTTTCCGTACTTAAATGTACTTTAAAGGGTTTTAGGGTACAGTTGTTAACTGTACCTGTAATCTTTTAGCTACGTTTAATAACCGTATCTAAAAGTTTTCTAAAAAACTTTTACAAATAATTAGGGCTCCACGCGAGGACTTCACAAAATCTCTCAATCTTGTTGTCCTCCCCCACTCGAGCTTCGTGACACACACATAGCCAGCGCCGTCGCCCACTATTATCATCCCTCTCCCTCCATTTCGTTCCACGCCATTGCCATCAGCTTTGTTGGGCGTCTATCCACCACGTCGAGGAGTTCCCGGCATTGCATTGTCCCTCTCCCTTCTCTTTCCCTTCCCATTCTACATCATTTGGTCTCTTTGTGTTTATGATGCGTCAGGGACGTAGTACTGTGATAATTTACATTTAACGTATATTGCAAGGCCTCTTTGTCGAATGAATACAGATGATTTCTCTTTTATTTTGTCGCATTTTTGTGGAAATAGATCATATTATTTTGTTTGATTTGTTGTCAATTTTTCTCAGGTTTTGATGTACCCTATTCTATTGGATGATCAATCTCTATTCACTGAATTTGAAAAATTTATGGAAGGAGTTGATAATATACATGAGCTGTCTTTGGCTGGAGAGCAACAGTTTCCGGTATTGTAATGTATTTGCTAAGTAATTAGTTTAATCTATTGTATCTATTTTCTTCCTTCCCTTGAGAAGTGATGCTGATTTTTTAGGGCATATATGTGTTATTTTTCTTCAAAAGAAAAGTGCGCTTTGTTGGTCATCGGTTTGCTGGATTCATGGGAAGATTGAGGTATTTCCCAATATTGATTCTTTGTTTTTGTTGTGTGATCTTCAAATTTTTTACTTTATTTACGTATGTGGTCTTGATATATTTTTTATTTTATTTAGGTCTGTGATCTTGAGATTTTGAGTTACTAGCTTTTGTCTTTTTGTAATTTGGCCTATAATTCTTGCAAGTTGTCCTTGGCTTCCTTATGCACCCCTAGTTAAGTAAAGGAGGTTCAATGAGGAGGCATTGCCCTGGGTATATAACATCATAATTATTGCATGTCTAAGTGATTTTCGGTGGAGTGCCTTAGTTGAACATGGTTGCTGTTGCTATTCTTTTCGCTAGCACGCATCACAACTACTTAGTGCTTGTTACTTGTTAATGTTTGGTTTTTGCTTTTTAAGGTCTAGATTAGCTTTTCATTGTGTTTACCCACTAATTGCAATTCTGCTTCTGCGTAGTAGTAATGTATTTAAAAGCATAATGGGACACTCATTTTGATAGTTAACGAAAAAAGAAATATAAAAATAAAAAAAGAAGAAGAACCCAAGCAGATTTAATATTTGATTTTTTGGGTTAAGTGTGCTCTTTATTACATGTTTAATTGCTTACTAGTACATACTACTGTGCATAAGGTATTCCTTATGATTTCACACGAATACATGAAAGGGTAAACTTCAAAGTAAATGTCATGACTCGCCCCAACTCGACCTTGGAGCATGGAACTATTCTTGAGAAATCGTACGACTAACTAGTTTTTAACTGATTTAATTTGGATTGTGTCAAAATCATAATTGAATAAAGTTTCACAAAATTTTGGCAAATTTTTCTCTAATTTCGTAACTCTTCATCAACATGGTTATACACTGTGATATACATGGTATTCACCAAGACTATTGGCTTCCTAACCTTGTTGTGCGCTACACTTTGAGATTAATTAGATTTAACTTATATGTATATATAGTTAGTTTTGGTTAGTAGCATTAGCTTGTATATTTTAATATTATTGATGTGATTAAGTGACATGTATGCCTGTGATTTTTATTAATGAAATATATATCATTGTATATATGTGTGTGTATATATATCCATATGTATGAATTTTTGATCAAATTCTTAAATGTATGTATAGTCTCAAATGAGCAGAGCTTATAAACAGGTTAAAAAAATTATTATTGAAAAAAAAAATTAACTTTTAAGTAACCGTACCTAAAAGATATAAACTATACAAAACCGTACCTAAAATTATTTAGATACAGTTATTAACCGTACTTAAAAACTTTTAAATACGATTGTTGTTTGTTTAGATATGGTTGTTAACCGTACGAAAAAACTTTTCAGTACGAAATTTTTTAAGTATGGTTACGAAAACTTTTACAACCGTATCTAAAATTTGGCGACAGTGCCTATTGGTACGGTTACAAGTGCAAAGACAACCGTACCTAAAACCTTTTAGGTATAGTTAACAACTGTACCTAAAACCCTTTTTCCTTGTAGTGTTACTTTTACAATTAATTTGGAACTATAAATTATTTTTTGTATTTATTTTAAATGTATTTTACACTACGCCAAAAATGGCTTTTAAAGACGGTCGGTCATTTTTTTTTAAAATGACCATCATTAAAAATGTGTACATGAAGTAACGATGATGGTCATAAATTTTAAAATTACGATGACGGTCGTTTTAAAAATGACCGTCATTAAAACTTCAAAATAAGAAATAAATATTTTTTATGACGATTATTTAAGTTACGATAGTCATCAAAAATTTTAAAATAAAAAATAAATATATTCTGTTACGATTATTAAAAAACAACCGTCCTAAAAACCTTTTAAACTAATAAACTAACTCCTAGGTATAGTTTATTTCTCCTCCTCAGATTCACTCGGTTTCACTACTCTCAAATTGATTGCCGTTGGCCCCTGTCTACTCTTCTCTCACCGATCGCCGGTTGTCGGTCGCCTCTCATAGCTTGCCACTTGTGGTTGCTGCCTCTCCTCACTCGCCTTTCGTCGCTCGACAGTTCGCTGCTCGCTCTGCTCACTGTCGTTCCTCAATCGCCGTTCGTCCTCGTCGCTCGTTGCACAACTGTTTGGCCGCCGTCCTCCTTCACGATTCATCTTTAGGTATGTATGAATTAATTTATTCTTGTTACTTGTCAAATAATAAAATCTAATAGAAGATAATATGATATATAATACAATCTATTCACTTTCATCATCAAGATTACTAAGAGATTGCAAACATGGGTGATGCAATTGATTTAACTACAGACGGAGGTGTTGTCAAGACTATTTTAAAGCATGCAAAAGCTGGTGCAGTTTCTCCAACGGAAGATCGTCCTCTTGTTAATGGTATGTCAAGCGATTAGATCTCATCTACTCCTTAGCGAACTAGCTATGCATCTTTTTTATTTTGATAAATGATATCTGGACTAGATGCACCGACTCAGCAGCATGTTCTCTTTAAGAATGAATTTGCTACTAATTAACTTGTCATTCTGAAGCAAATTTCATTCATTTATTTTTTGGATGGTGAGTTTCCCGTTAAACTTAAAGCCTCAAATTAAATTATGTAAAGTGTAAGGCTCAAGTTATACTTGAAGAAACCCTTACCCATAATTTCAATGTAATCCTAATTGGTTATTTATGGATGTGCATACTGCAACGGACTAGAAAGATGAAAATTAAGAAAGTATGAATCAATTCTGCTATATTGTTCGAACTCCATTCTTGTTCTTGTCCGGCTCAATATACCTTTTATTTTTCTTTTTTTCTCTTGCCTTTACTTGGTTGTAGTTTTAGTTTATATCCCTGCAATTTCATTTTTCATAAATTACTATATTTACGATACTTTTGGATATCTTTTTCTCTTGCAAATGTTTACTCTTGGGCTCCTTATATGATCCCTTTCTCCTGGTAAAGTCATGCTATGTAAGTTACAGGCAGTGGTGTCAAATGAACAACTTAATTCATTTAAGATTGAGCTGAACCTAGCTCATTTAACAAAATGTATTTGGGACAATTCTAATACGTGAACGGATAAATTACGTTCCATTCTTTACCCAACTTGATTAGTTTGTCAGCCACTAGAGAACACTTAACTATTAGACATTTCCATGTGAAGTTGAAAACTCTTCAAGAACTAACATCCACTGAATAAGTGGAAGTCCCATAAAAGTTTTAATGGTTTCTTTCTCAATAAGTGAAGACATATATGAATAATCGATGTCCTCGATGTCTCAATACTTGTAATTATGTTAGTTTAATAGGTTATTCATGTAATGTGACCAAATTTTAACATTGATTGATTACCCTCGTATCACTCTCTTGTAGCCTGGTCATAATGTCTTTGGTGGATTTAGCCCATGGGAAACACAGGCATATTCCATACAAAGATTCAAGGCTCACAAATGTCTGGTCAGGACTCTCTTGGTGGAAACTCAGAAACAACTATAATCGCAAATGTCTGCCCATCTATTTGGTGCGCTTGGATTCTCTCTTGTAATTATAAATTGAAAAATTATAGCTTAAAGCCTTATTGTTTTTGTTGACCTGGACTTTTTCTTTGCTCACAGTTCTGCTAATGAAACACTTAGCACTCTAAAGTTTGCCTAGCATGCCAAACTTATTCAGAATAATGTATGTATTTTTAATGTTGATGCAGATAAACGAACTCAAGCAGAAGCAGTTCTGCTGAGTTATATTATGTCTATTAATAAATTGTTTCTCTATCTTTTTCTAGGCCAAAGTGAATGAAGATTCTTCTAGAGACACTAATGCCCTTCAGCAGCAAATCCAACTGTTAAAGGTACATATAATTGCAGATTTAAAATTTCATTACAAATATATACAAGATTGGGGGAATTGAAGCATCTCTTAAATCACAACAGGGTCAATTATCCCTTCTAATGAAAAATGATCATCTGTTGAGGACTTTATCAAGCTACGTGCCAAGTCCTACGAAGTATAAATTTGTTGACTTGGCTGGGAAGCAAAGTATTTTAGAAGAGAGAATACCAACTGATAGACATTCGATTGGAGGTGTCCAGAAAGAAAATGTAACCTTCATTTCCTTTCTTTTATTCATACATGTTCAAGACTACCATTGTTATTAGTGCTAACACTGAAGTAGCAGATAAGAAGTTAACTGCATGAATCATGTGGTATCATATTAACACTTAATTCATGAAGCCTTGAATTATTTTGTTGAATTGGTTATCTATGACACTCATACAGACAATTATGAAGTGTTAAATTGCTGCACATATTACATAATTAGGGATTTAGGGCTTGGGACATTACACTTAGAACTAAGGTTAGTTATGCTTTCTATATTGCAAGCTTTTTAAGCATTATGGTAAGAAGTCTCCCTTTTTTTCTACACTCTTAGTTTTCTTTGTTTGTTAATATATTTTTACTGTTTATATCATCAGGCTGGGGAGATTGTAAAAATTACTTGCATGCCAGAATATGCCTATATCCCACTAGAGTAATGATATTGTTCGATTTATCTTTAACTGTTATTTGGGAGCAGATTATTCATGTAAACAATAAAAAAAAGAGCAGGGCATAAAATTTTCTCCTGACTCCACAGATTTGGCAAGGAAAAGTCCAGCTGTACTGTTGAAATGTGACAATGCATATTCGTGGATAGTAAAATATATAAAATTTTACTTTTATTTTAGCTAATGTACAGTGAGATTATTTTAGATAAATATATATTTTCTATTTTGGGTATAAACTTACTTATGTTTTAAGAAATTAAAAGTTAATTAATAACTGGAGATTACTGATTTATTAACAAAGTTATTGATATTTTATTATTATGTATATAACAGGATATATGGAAAGCATAATATTTAATATATATATACACACACATATTTAGGATGGTTATTTAAATAACCATAATTGAATAATGTACTAGCCGTTATTTTCAAATTTTATTTGAGATTTTTTATGACGGTCAGTGTCAGTTTACAATGATGATCATGAAAAAACAACCTTCATAGAATATATTTTTTATGACGGTCGCTTGTTTTTTTACGATTTTTAATGACGGTCGTTTTTTATTTTTCATGACGGTCACGACCGTCATGAAAAAGGCTTATTTACGATGACGCCTGAATAGATAACAGTCACTGTATTTTTTTTGAAGCATCATCGTAGCTTTACAATGACAGTTAATGACCATCTTTAAAGTCATTTTTTGGCGTAGTGTTAGAAATTAACTAAAAGGAAAAAATTAGAACAAGTAAAATAATTTATGAGTAAATCACACGTGTTTTTAACTAGTATAAGCCAAAAATATTATTTTAATAAAAAAATATTAAATATTGTAATTTAACGTTTGTAAGGGACCAAGTTTTCTTCTGCTTGGAGAACTGGTTGCGCTGTGCCTTTCAATTTTTTCTTGCTAGAGAAAAAATAACAAAAAACAAGAGTTCAATCATCAGTTAATTTCTTGTTGCCGAATTGGATATTCATAATCATACAGACGTTGGCTTAGCTTTTTTTTCGATAATCAGACGTTGGCTTAGCTTGTTATGAAATAACACTCAGAGAAAACAAACAATTAAGGTGCTAGGTTTTTTTAATAAGAATGAAGGTGCTACTTATTTTGCATGTAGTATCGTCAGTCATGTCCAGATCCTGATCTTTTCGAAGCCAAGAAGGTTTAAGAAGATTTAGACAGGAGATAGTTATTCATAAATTTCCTATCAATCAAATTACTTGCTTTAATAATTTATTATTAATTATTTATATATTTTTTTTAAAATATTGCTTAATTTTACATTTTATTAATCTAAAATATCACAATATTAAATATTTCAAGTATAAATGAATAATTTTATGTGACATGTATAAACTTTACTTTTTTTTAAATATAGTAATTATATTTCTTAAATTTTAAACTTATTTTGATTCTAAAAAGTTAAAAAACGAACTCATAATTTAAACCATAGATACAATGTGTGTACTAAAAGAATTTATAGAACCAAATGTAAATTTAATAACATAAATGATGATTCATTTTTTAACACATTCCATTTCCCTTTTATATTTTTTTAATTCATTCATAAGACCTCCTAACTATTAATACTACATTTTACTTATCTATTATTACATCTAATGATGTTCTTATTCTTCATTAAAAGAGATGATGACTCTATCGAATAAATATATTATTAAGAGATTCTATAAAACATACAATTTTGAATAAAATAATAGGAACTACTAAATCTATGTTGAAAATATATATTATAAGGTGGACTTTACATAAATATGAACTATGTAAATAATATGAATTATGTTTATAATATATTTTGGATTTTTTATACAACTTAACTCATAAATTCGTAAATAAGACTTGTATTTAATATGTTCAAATAAGTTTCATGTTATGTTGTTAAATTACAGTTCATTGTCTCTAATTTATAGGTCTTATATTTAATGTAGATCCATTATGATATGTTGTGTGGATTCACATATTAAATATATACCTGAAGAAAATCCACTTATGTCAATCCTCACCCATTTAGATAAAATTTGTACAACATAGTTACTATCTCTTCGTAATCATATATTCTGACTAATTATGAGATATTTACCGATTATTTGTCTAATTAGATGCTTAACTAATAGTTATGCTCGTTAACTCAGACATACTAAATTGGCATGTGAGTCATTCTACTAATTAAAATCACTCATATCACACCATGTAACATGAGTTTATTTACCCTCAATATTATGTATGAGTAAATGTACTCTAATTATAGTTAGCAAATGCTAAACATATAGGAAAACTCTAAGTATTCCTGCTAAAATTGCATTCACATTGTGAAAAATTATTTATTATTTTTAGAGTAAGTGATAATGTAGTATTTCAATCCAATGAAATGCAAAACTAGTGTAATAATTTTTTTGAAAAATACATCTATCCAATGCTTGATAAATAGAATAATTAATGAAAATTTTAGAAAATATATTTCAAGAGCAATAAATAATACATCTCCCACTGAAAAATACACTGCATGCTTTGTAAATACTTGTGGGTCTCACTTGATTTAGTAGGGTGACCCATGTTTTAAAACAAATATAAACTTGACACATCAGTAAAGTTTGTACTTCGAGTATAGACAAATATAATTACTCAAACATATATTATTGAAATTAATATACATATATTATTAGCATGTACGCATTTTTTTTTTTTTTCTTTTTTATGTTTGGAAGAATATATGTATGCATTGGTATGTTTCCTTTTGTATAAAAAAAATGTCAAAATTTGACATAAATAAGAAATACGAGTACAAAATATGTGAATATGTGTAACGCTTGAATTTGATTCAATGATTGTTAATGAATACAATAATAATAATAAGGGTTAATTTTTGTTAGTTTCAAACTTTTATTTAATAATAGATTTTAGTCATCAACCTTTTTCATATAAAATGGTCCTTAATTTTTTAAAATTTTACATATTTAGTCAAATTTCATACAAAATGCTCCCTAATCTTTTAAAATTTCATAATTTTAAATCAGTTTCATACAAAATGGTTTATTTCATACAAAATAGACTAAATGTGAAATTCTAAAAAATTAGGGAGTATTTTGTACGAAAAAAAGATTGAGGATCAAAATCTATTATTAGGTAAAGGTTAGAGACTAACATAATAGTTAACTCTAATAATAAATATATATGTTAATATAATTATAAAGATATTATTTTATTGGCTAATGAAAATTATTCTTAATTACGTTAAACTTGTAAAATGCATGTGTACTTGCACGTTTATAAGATTCTCAACAAAATTAAAATTATTATTAATTTAGATAAATTAACTAAATGAGAAAATATTTAATGCAATATAGTTTTATTGTATATTTTTACTAAATTGTTTTATTTTTCTGAAAAAAATAGTAAACATAACTCACACAAAAATATGGGTGAATTTATAATTAAATTAAATAATAAATAGTTTGAGTCCAAATAAAATTTAAACGAAATACAAATAATTATAGTTTTAACGGTTGCAATCAACACCTTGTAAAGTACCTTTGTCCTATGCCTTATAAGTATTTTTTTTTTTTTTTTTTGTGAAAATTGACAAAAATAGAGACATAAGTGCCTTAAAAGGTTTAGGAAAATAATATTTTTTTTAAATAGGATAATTTTCATACAGATTTAATTATAACAAAATGTAATAAAAAAGATGAATTTACGTAAAATAAAGATGTAAGTATTTATCTTTTTTATGTGTGTTGTCAAACAAAAATGCATGTATTACTTTGCGCAAAAAATAGATACACAACATCTAAATATTTAAATAAGTTTTTGTAAGTTTTATTTTAAATTCGTACTATTCGAAAAGCACAAGTTTTGGGGAAACTTATAGTGTTATTTGAGATATGGGAAAATTGATCACAATTTTAATTTTATGATGTAGTTTTTCAAAAATAATTACTCACCATTTTATTACATTTCCAATAATATGATCTCACTTACTGTTTTATTAGATTTTGAATGATTTTTCTTCTAATATTGTTGAAATTTCTTATTTTATTAATTATATATTTAATTAGAGAAGAAAAACAATACTTTGTATCTTACCACATCTAAGAAGTTTAATATTTTGATATGGTTTGAATTAATTGTAGAAGAATTTAAAGTTAAGGCTTTTTCAAAGCCCAAAGTTTGTTTAAAAAAAAATATTATAGAGAATAAATTTGTTTTTTGTTTGTTTATATCATAACCTTTAACTTTTTCTTTCTCCTTGAGTTGCATTTTGAAGAGTTGTTCAATGATCTCTTGCTTCTTCTTGTGCTTTTCTTCATAAGCTTGTAAGGACCCCATTAGTTGGTCGATAGTCATCTCTTTCAAATCTTTTGTTTCCTCTATTGTCACCACAATGTGCTTAAAGTTTTGATATAATGGGCGGAGTATCTTCTCCATGATCTTTACATCTTCTAGTTTCTCACCGTTTCTTTTCATTTGATTAAAAATGGCAAAACTCTAGAAAAGTAATCGAACATAGGTTCTGACTTTTTCATTTGTAAAGCTTCGAATTCACCTCTTAGTGTTTGGAAACGTACCTTCTTGACTTGTTCAGCTCCCTTGAAGACGTTTGCAGCTTTTCTCATGCTTCCTTAGCAAATGTTGTGTTTGAGATCTTCTCAAAACCATCATCATCTAAAGCTTGATAGATGAGATAGAGAGCTTTCTTGTCTCTCTTTCTTGAGTCTTTTAAACTATCCTTTTGAGCTTGAGATAATGTAATCTCATCTTGTGACTTATTGTATCCTTTCTCTACAACATCCCAAACATAATGTGCATCTAATAGAGCCTTCATCTTAATACTTCAATTATCATAATTGCTTTTGTTGAGCATAGAAACTTGAAATAATGCCATACTACCAGCCATATCTTTATATACAATTATAATTTTAAATTTCTGACTGCACAGATGAATTTAGAACACTGAAATACCTTTAGAGGGTCTTGAACTCGCCTCAAACTCAGTCCAACTCAGCCAAACTCGAATTGACTCGATAATTTCAAGCTGCAAACTTCCAACAGAGCGTGAGGGAGCGTCCCAACTCCGATCAGGATGATTTTTTCACCAAAGTCTTCCACTCGTCGAGAGCTTTGATTTGATATGCTATAGTGATATGTTTGGCACCAATTTACAGCTCTGATATCACTTTGTTGGAAGATGAATGTTTTAGAAGACTTTAAAAAGCTTGGAAGATATAAGGAAACAAAGTTAGTTTGGAGGAAGATGATACTTGTTATTGAATCTCAAATTTTGGCTTTGTACAAAATGAACAAGACCACCCCTATTTATACTAAAAGCTCATCCTAATCGGTGGCTAGGATTTTGCTAACATTCTCCTAATCTAATGGTTATAATTTACCCACTACATTTTTCTATTAAATTTTTCAATTCTCTAGAATTCTCTACTACTCTCTCTTCTTAAAATATCTAGATATTTTCTAGACAATTCTAGAGCATGTTTCTAGAATTTGTGCTCTTTGGACTTTAACATTTTAATAGACACTTGAATTAAATTTTACAACACCTAATATAATTTGGGCTAAAACAAGTTTATTTCCAACAATAAGAGAGTTTTGATGTCAATGAGTTACAACCACTAGTGCTAGAAGTAAAAAAAATTACTTACAATTTACATAGTGTCCCTTTGAATAAAATTCCTACTTATGTCACTAAACTCAACAAACATAGAATAGAAAAGAAATAAAATAAAAAGATTTTGTACCAAAAAGATAAGAAGGAAAAATAAAAGAAAATTCAAAAAAATAAGTGATTTAATTTCTTTTCACAACTGAGTATAATTTAGAGAGATAATATTATGCATAAGATTTAGATAAGAAAATCACTATTTTTATTCGAGATAAATCACCGATATCTTATGTCACTACTAAAAAAATCGATTTTAACAAAAGTTAATAACTATCACAAAAAGTCTCTCAGGATGATTTTTTTTTTTTTTTTTTTTTGTCCCAACTGTCCTATATGTGGACACCTCAAAAGGTACAACTATATGAGAAGTTAATAATTGTCCCGAAAATTAAAATACAACCAATCCTTAAAAAATAAACAACCGTCTCAAAAAAATCTTTTTGAGACGATTATAGACCTTTTTTAGGACGGTTAATAACCATCTCAAAATATTATTATTATTATTTTTTAATTATGATTACATATTGTAATTATTCTAGAACTTTATGATAATGAATACGTATTCAAGCAAAATTAAATTTTTTTACTAAATATCGTAATAAAATATTTTTTATTTTCAAATTTATCAAAATATATTCAAGACTAATGATTAATAATATTATTTAAGTAACACTAAATACTTTTTTTTATAAAACAAAATAACACTTAATAATTAAATAAAATTATTCCTAAATCTATTTATCGCTAATAATTAATGATTCATTATAAAACTTAGAGCCTTTTTAATAGATGTGTTCTTTGTAAACTTACTTTGTAAACTTATAATAATTGACATATCCTTGAAGAAACTTGAAACTCTCATATTCATTTCTTGCATGAATAATTTTTTTTATGACAATTTAATACATATTATAATTTACATTGCAGAATTTAATTGGTTCTCTGTTAATAAGGGGTCTACAATCACATCTTTATCACATATTTCATAACTTTACATTCAATTAATAATCTATTAGTCACTTGATATATAGCAGAATTTAATGCATAGAACTACTCTTCTTGCGTACCATATCCTCTAGAGCAGTTGAAAGAAGTTTGTGCCAGCGACAATAGATTGCTTTGCTACAGTAGAATCACCATATTTCAACAATGCCAGTAAGAAGGGCATTAGAAATGAGCCATGTTCCATTGCTTTCAACCCAATGTCTTCCACTACCCTGTCGGTCACATATAATAAAACAATGAATAATAAACAAACAAACTGAATTGATGAAAAACACCTAATAGTTAAGACAATAATGACCTCAATAAAAGCTCAAGTCCTTCGTCAATACAACCATGAACAGCACCCTAACCCACGCGTATCTCAAGAGATGGAATCTTAAATTCTCTCAAGCCTAAACCATCTTTCTCTTATCATTACCTTTCAGTCTTTGACTACGCTAATTCTTCTATTCATATCAAACAATGTTGACAAGATGAATAGAGATGTCCTTTTTCCTCTAAAACTCAACTGCCCATCTCAAATCTCAATATCTCATGCTTAAGAACATTAACAAGATCAATATATAGAGATGTCTCAAGGTTTGAGATAGCCTGCAATAACCAAATTATATTCCAGCTTTGAATTCAATATTTTGGTTTTTGTGACATGAAGAATAGACAACCTCCATAAGCATCCATATAAAATAAAACTCAAAATCAGATTAACTTACTTCGGCAGAAACACCAAGGAGCCATGTATCTACCATCTGATTTGGAGGATATCATTTCTAAATCATTGAACCCATTAATATCAGCAACACTTACCTTTCCCTGAAAGAGGTGAAAAAGATGTTGATTAAATGTCTTTAGTAACATTAATAGTTGAAAGTCTAACCCTTCCCACGGCACATCAACATTAATAGTTGAAAGTCTTTAGTAACAATAATCAAAATAACTTAAAAAAATAGGTGAAATCCTTTTACCGTTGATTTAAAACATTTCCACAAGGAGCAGACCATTTGCTAGATCTCACTGAATTGAGAACTAATGAACGTTTTTTTGGTCCAAACAAAAATATCCTAATAAATTCAACACTTGCATCCAAGTGATTTCTATGTTTGGTTGTCTCCTTGATTTGATAGAGTATTTCTTTCTTTTTTTGTCTCATCCTCTGAGTTCTTATACTGTGTGGAGTAAAGATAATTGGAAAACAAAAAAAGGTAGCATCAAAACGAAGTTATAAATGTTGAAAATCTACATAATCCCAAATGTGATATGGAGAGGATGAAAATATATTGAAGAAGTTTGGAACGCAGTGCTTACCATTTGCCACATGAAGTAAAGCTCAGTATCTCTCTGGTTAACAACTTCCATATGAATATCAAGTTGGTTGCTATTAGGAGGGATGTTCCTTGTAGCAGGATTGAAACATTGGTACAAGTAAGGCTTCTCTCCTCTGACGCTTATATTCCCATATTCCACTACATAAGATCCAGAATTGTTATTGAAAACAACGTATTTTCTATCAAGCTTCTTCGAAATTCATTTGTTATGTGAAAATCTCACTCTTTCATTGGTCAACAAAAACCAGAGGACTAATATTTTAAAAATTAAAATCATTTGTCTTTTATAAAGTAATATTTTAAGAGGAAAATACAAATATTAACACAACACTTATAAAATATTGGAAAAAATTGACCTGACCTTCGGTTGGTGTTGGAGCTGGCGAGGACTAACGGTGGCTGGACTGTTAGTTGTGGCTTATTTTTTGGACTAACAATGGCTGGGAACGAGGGGCACTGGGTTGTGGTGGTGGCTTGGAACAATGGAGGAATGGTGGCTGAATCAGTGGTTTTGAAAAGAAGAGTCGCGGCCGCTGGGAGAAGATGCATGAGTGTGTCTTAGGAAAAAATGAGGAGGAAAAAATTCAATGTTAAGGGAGTCTATAAGATAATTATTTGATTAACAAAATGAGAAATAATTGTTTAATTTATGGAAGATGGCATTTTAGCTACAAAAGAAATTGATCGACGTTTTTTTTTAAAAAAAAAAAAAAGAAGAAAATTTGATAAAGAAAGTTTAAGAGATTATATCAAAAATTTTATTAAATTAAATTGCATGCTTCTTAATAGTCAACAAATAACAACTTTCTCAGCATAGAAAATAGTAACTTGGGTACACAATTGGTTCTGTAAAAAAAATTGCCTTCTTAACATAACATTAGCATCCTTTACATAGTGACAATTGGGTTTTCATTTGAGAAAATAGATAGGAGTTTTTAAGGGGCTACATGGTGATAGTTTTTGCTCCTAATATAAAAGAAACTTTATAAAATGATGTAGTATGTTTTATAAAATACTAATTGATCTGCTTTAAAATTTAAGTTCTTACTTTAGAGAAATTAAGAAAAATATGGTTGGGTCTATTGTTTTTGCTTTAATTGCAATGGCTTCTATTATTATTAATTAAATTTATTTAATAACAATAATTTTATCCATTGATTTACCACTAATGCGATAAACCAGTTTTTTTTTAAGAATAATTTATTAATTTGTATTTTCCTTTCATATCCTGTCTCACTTTTTTTATTCTTATTTATTCATAATTGTTTGCAATTTTAATAATAATAATAATCCAACTCTTAGATATGGGTTTGTTGGAAAATAATAATAATAATAATCGCACCAAACACTTAATATTAATTTTTATAGTGATAACATTAAGATACCTAATTTACTAAGACAAAATTATACAGGTATGTCTAAAAGAACAAAAAGATCATGGACCAAAAATTGTTCAAAGGATAAAAGTTAGAATATATGTTCTTATCTAAATATTTATGATATTTTGTAAAAAAAAAAAAAAAAAAAGAATAACTTCTCATTAAGCTATTCAATTCAATTATATAAAACGTGTTGTATATAGTATCTATATATATATATATATATATATATATATATATATATATATATATATATCTATAAAATATAAATAAAATAAAATTATTAATTTTATTTGTCATATAGTAATAAATAAATTTTAAAACAAACGTAGAAAATCTTTATTAAAATATGTATTTTATAGTAACATAGTCTCTAAGAACTAGGAGTATTATTCTAAATAGAATTCTATTCCTTATCAATTAATAAAACATTGACTAATATAAATACATGCATATCAGGCAATGTTAACACGCCATACGATACAGCTGATATCTTCTCGATCGAGTTGCCTCCCAAATTTCAATCTCTCCCTTTTGGTGTGCTAGCCGTCAAGTATCCTCCAGTTCTATTGCCATAAGCTCAATTCTGTGAGGTATTATTTTGCTTTGTTAATAATAATTTAATTATAATAAATAAAAAAATGGAAGAAAAAAAAAACCTAGGATATATGCATGAACTCTATGGTTCTTTTTTCTTTCTAAATCTTGATGTATTATCTCGTTATCATTATCTTCTAGTAAATATTATAACTCTAGATCGATGTATTGATATAGGATAATTAAGTAATCAGAAAAGGATATATGATAAGTTTCTAAGAAACATTAATTTATGTATATTTTTAATTCGTTAGATTGGGTTTATTAATATTTTATAAATAAAATTCTTGTTAATCAACATGGAGAAATTATGCCATAATATATGCAATTAGTATACAGGGGAGGAGTCAAGTGGGGACTGACTGGGGTAGGCCACGTCCCTCTTAATTTGATAAACTTTTCCCACTAGTCTATAATTTTTGACTTTTGGACGATAAATTGTTATTATTATATATAAGTAAATAAAAATAAAACTACTAATATAATCTTTTTCTTTTTTTAAATACCTTTCATTTATCTACCGTATAAATTTAAGCATGTAAAAAAATTCTTATTCTATGATATTTGGAAAAAGAAGTATAGAGTTTTTTTAGATTAAAAATATTAATAGAGATTATTTTTATTTAGAAAAGAAGATTTAGAGAATGAATGAAAAATATTAAATTTAAATGAAAAAAAAAAAAAACAAAAATAACACATGATAAATATCTAGTGCACTCACTCAATTAAATAATTAAAGTGATTAAAATTTCCTTTAACAACAAATATTTTTTGTTATTTTAGATGGAAGATGCTGGTGAAAGAATTCCGAAATAGAACAGGAATTCCTATAAAAGGACGAATATATATATATAAATAAATAAACGTTAAACATGATAAATAAATTTATAAAAAAATGTCTTACGAAAAAGCTGGAACAAGAAGTCAATTAGAATTAGGAATGGCAGCATTCGTAAATGAAACTTAAATTTGGGTAATAATATACATATTAAATTAAATTAATAATATATATATGTATTTTTAATTTATAATTAAATAAAAATGTTAGATAAAATTATCTAAAATTTATTAATTTTACATTTGCGTCGTTATAATAATATATATCAAAAATTAAGTAATAGTTCAAATAATTTGAATAAAATTTATTAAATTTTTTTCTTATATTTTTGTATTTTGTATTTTTTGAGTTATTAAATAAAAAAATATGAAACTTAAAAAGTAAAATAATAAATGTAATATATAACCCTTTTATCTTAGGAGTTCTTCTCAGGCGTGTGATTGGTAGAAGCAGCTCTTAGTAAAATTTATGTGCTTCTTTCCAAGTTTTGAGATTTGTAGTCTCCATTGTAAAATAGGTCATGATCTGGGAGTTAAAGTCGCGAGTTAAAGAAAATCCTCCGCCAAATAAAATCTCTACAAAATAACATCATACAAATTGGAAACTTTTTCACTATTAATAGGAAACTGTAAAATAGGGGATAGATTAATTTGCCTTGTTATACAAGCATGTGATATGATAATATATATGTAGGCCACCCAAAACCAAACAACAAAACCTTATAACTCATTATTAAGTAATTCATTGCAGGAAAAAAATAATAATAAAGATGATGAATCCTGAAGAACCAACTGAAGTAAAAAGTTATTTGAAGAATCGCCGTTCAATATGGCCTGAAGCAGAAGCAGTGTTTTTGAAGAAATTGATGGAAGATAACAATAATATTAATGACAACGTCACTTGCATGAGCAAAAGGCAAAAGTACATCACAAGCTACACTTTCACACCACCAAAAACCAACTCTTTGAAGACAGCAAAAAAGTGGCTGAAGAACAAACGAGAAGTGATCTTGACCAAAAAGAAAAAATTTGATGTTCAAACACAACATATTCTTAGGCCATTATTTGTTTGCTTTTCAAAAGATTGATGTTCTAAATTATTTCATTATCTGTAAACTATCTATTCTAATTAATATATAATTTTAATGTCTTCATATTTACTACTGGCCAACAAACTATAACTTCATGGAATTGATCATGTTAACAATTTCTAGCATTTTATATTGGTTCGACACTTATAATTATTTTCAAAAAAAAAAAAAAAGTTTTCTTTTTCTTTTTTCTTTATTCTTCAAAGAAATAAATTCTTTTAGGGGCGAAATTATTTATGATGAGCGAATTGAAAAGGAATTGTAATTACACATGAATTTGAAATTTTTATTGCACTCAAACCAATTTTAGTTGATACTTGATGCAGCAAGAAATCAATGAATAATCTCTTAGTTGCATTTGTCAGAGCTCATCAGTTTTACGGATCTAGAAATACAAAAATGTTTTAGTTATTTTATTTTACTTTTTTTTTGCCCTTGATTTTTATATATTATTCTCTTCCACTCTCTTCCTTTTAGCTATTTTTTGTCACTACAAAAATATTAAAATTTAGTGACGAAATATTATGGATAACAATCAAAACACATATTAATTTAAATAATATATTTATCAATAAATATATTCAACAATGTTACTAATATCACTAATAGTAATATGCTATTATTATTATTATTATTAGTATATATTATTATAAGCATGTTTTTGAAAAGTATATTAGATTAGTATTGTATTTAATTCTCTCTTTTGTAACAATTATACGAGTAAAAAAGTTGTTACTAAATATGTGTCACAAAATATTTTAGTACAGAATTAATTTGATTTTGATCGGTAGTATTTCAGATATGCAGGATTCTGAAAAATGTAGATGGACATTAATAATTTACAAATTAATAATGGTAAATTTTTAATTTAAATATTTTATTAAAATAAATTATATTTTCTCAAAATTTTAAATATTAAGCTATAATCTAGCGTAAGACTCATACTCCTATTTCAAGTGGCGCTTAATTTATTTATTTATTTAATTATATAAAATGAACTTTTTAACTAGAGAGTAGTTTTTTTTAACTTATAAATAGTTAGTATTTTTCCGTATTATATTCATATAGAATACAAAATATTTCTGTTTCTCGAATAATTTTCAAACTTATGTAAAAATATTCGTATTTTTGAGCTCCCATAAAATAATAAATAAAAAATATTTTTTTCAATAATAAACTTTATTGTTATTAGTTTTATTATTAATATTATTATTACTATTGCATTAATATAAGTAATAACCAAATTATATTTAAATTATAGCTTTTATAGTTTATTTAAATGTTAATAGTTTTATTTTTCTATTGAAACAAATAAATAAATAAAAATATTTACAAAACTACATTGTATATTTAGATTAACTATTTAATAATAAAATCTATTAATTATAAAATATATATGAGAAAGAAATTAAAGATGAATTTTTAAAATTAAACATTAGTATGATGTTATTCAAAATTAGCGAAGATGAGTTTTATTTTTCATCGTTAAGCTGACCACGCTAAAAATTAACTGAGTCCAGTGTTAACAACTAATTTATTTTTAATTATAAATTATTTATATTAAATAAATTATTGATATTTTATATTATTATAAAAAATCATATAATATCTAATATTTTTATTAAAATATATTAATATTATTACCGTATTTTTTGTAGTTTTGCTATGTTCGTATTTCATGTCAAATTTTTGACGTATTTTTATATAAAAATAAATGTATTACATCCGTACATTTGTCGGAATAATACACATCTTGTATTTTGGTAACTATATATGTAATGCAAAGTTTCATTGAATTATACATCTAATAAAGACGAAAATGTCCTTACTAAATAACATATTAAACATGCATAAACAAAACACTATCACGTTTGGAAATGGATATAGCAGATGTTATATTGCCAGTAATACGGCCAAAGATTTGAAAGCTATTCCTGAAACTCCTACGACCATTGCCACCACGAGCACTATCGAATATTGTATGGAGGCAAGCTGTACTAGAGGGTAAGTGGGGCTGCAGCCCATAAATTTTTTTCTGAAATAATTAATTGGTATTGATATTAACTTAAATATTTATGAAATAATATTTATTAATTAAACTAGTGATTAATAGAGTTTTGTAGATTGTAGTGTATTTTATTCAAGATAAAAATAAAAATCATACAAAATTCTTTGAAATCTTTGGATGAAGAGAATAATAAAATGAGTAAAGATTTTTTTACATATAATTTTAACTAAAAAGTTCTTCAAAATCTGTCAAACTGTAAGTTTTTAAAATAATTTAAAGCCAATGACTTTTTGAATACACCTAAATGAAAGAGTTCTATAAAATTTTAATTGAATACACTTAAATTTTAAAAGATTTTTAAATATTTTATAATATTCTAATTGAATACACTTAAATTTCTTTGAAAATTTTAATTACATACACCTAAATGTTAAAACTCTATAAAAATTATTAAAAATTTCAGTTACATATGCCCTTATAAATTATATTGAATTCTCGAATTAAATTATATTACAATATTTGTTCATAAAAAAAAAAAAAAGTAAAATGTTTGGAAAAGTACAAAAAAATAGGATAAATTTAAAAAAAAAATTGTTTTTTTTTGTTTTTAAGAAAACTAAAAGAAAATATATGAAAAATTTAAAGTAAACCAAATTAATTAATCTTACTAAAATGTTATCATAAAAACAAATTTTTTCTTACAAAACATTACCATGTACAAAGACACCACCACTCAAGGTTTATTCTAAGGATTGTAGAGATTATATAATAACTACTAAAATACATGTGCTTAGTATGTATTATATTTTACTTTTAAGTTTTAGTTTTTTTTTATATATTTTTGTTTGATATTAAAATATTTTTTTATTAATTTTTTAATAAATAAAGTACTGAAAATTCAACAATTACTTAATTATAAAAAATAAAAAAAAATAAAAAAAAAAAACCTCATTGTGAGGCATAGCAAAATTAATATTTATTCATTTCAATATGCTTAAACTTAAAAAAATAAAAAATTATGAAAAGAATTAACCATTACAAAATAAAAATTATCTTGAGCAAGAAAAAATATGCATTACAAACGTAAAAAAAAGGTAAATTTTAATTATAAAATAATTAATGTTCATGTACAATAAAAAGTAAACTCTTATAATAAAAAAAGAAATAAAATTATAATATAATGTAATCATTAAAATTAAATAAATAAAATTAATAATAGTGATATTTTTTGTAATTAAATTTAAATAATTTTGACCAATTTTTTCTTTAATTATTATACGTCCATTATTTGAAAAGACATTTATTTTAGCTTATCTAGGAATTTTCATAAATAAATAAAAAAATTGAACAATAAATAAAAATCTTATAATCTTATATTTTATCTTTTAATTTTTTCTTCTTTATTGGTTTACATTATTGTTTAATTTTTTTAACTCATTATTTTAAGGAAAAAAATTAATTCAAATGTATATTATATATTTTGAGTTATGTAGGATTTTTTGTCAAAAAATTAAATAATAAATAATAATCTTATAGTATTTTATGCCGAATAAATAAAATTAATAATAATAAACTTTTTTGTGATTAAATTTGAATGATTTGTTTCAAAATGTTTCATTAATTATGAGTAGTGCCATTATTTTGATACATTTTAGTTTATCTAGGACTCCTATTATTAAACAATAAATAAATTCTTATAATCTTATCTTTCAAATATTTTTCCTTTTTATTTGTTTGCGTCATTTTTTTTAACTTATTATTTTACAAGAAAAATAAAAATAATAATATTAATTATTATAATTAAATATATAAAATAAATGTAATATCCCAAATTTTCAAATAATATTAATTATTAAAAAATAAAGAGTTATTTGAGAGTAAGTTATAATTTTAAAATAGAATTATAAGTATAAATAAACTTTTTAAAGATAAAGCAGATAGTAGGTTTGAATTTGTTGTCTAAGGTATATTGGACTCTTATTTAATTCAAAGAATATGACAATAATAATTAGAATATCCTAATAAGAATAGGTTTCTACTCACATATAAACTCTTTATTAGAACAAAATATATAAATCCTTTGCTAGACCAAAGGAGAAACAAAAACCCTACGTCTACTCTTCTCACATATGTCTTTCACAACAACAGTCATAAGAGAATAGAAGTTCATGAATTAAACTAGGTGCGTTTGTTAATTTTCCTCCATCACTTTATCAGTTATGATTTAAGGGTTTATGGTTAATGTTTAGTGATTTTTCTAAGAAATTTTATAAAGTAATTGTTTGCAAATTTTCTGCAGAATCTTGAAAATAAATTAGTTTCAAAACCTTATACTATTCAATAAAATCTTAAACTATTTTTATATTAAACTAGACTTCTTGAAGAATTCAACGAATATTTATTTGTCAAAATATCATTTATATTGAATTTGTTATGAATTTGTGAAGTTTGTGTTTTGAATCTGTCAGTTTTTGAACTACTCGAATTTTAGGGTTGGTTTATATGGGTTTTGATTTCAATTTGAAGATAAAATTTTTGTCTTTATAACTATACACAATAAGAAAAATTTTGTCTTTGGAATCTCTATAAAATTCTATGTATTTAATTTAATATAATTTTTTGAAGTCAAAATTTTATGCTGGAAACAGGAAACCTGACAGATTAAAACAAAAAGTTTGGAATTAATTTATGGTGTTATAAATGTTAAACATTTGTGAAAATTTTTATAATACGTTATATGGGTCTTATTTATTATTTGATAAAATTTTATGATTTTAGATCAGATATATATATGTTATGAATTTTTGATTTATATATGTTTGTTGCTCAAATATTTTACAGCAGATTTATTGAACTAGTTTCAAAACCCGTTTTACCTATGAAAACAGATTCTAAAGTATTTGTAAATTTTTATGTATAATAATATTTAAGTTATAAAACTACGTTTAAAATTTCAATTCGATATGATTTTCCAATATTTTTCTAAAATTGTTTAAGTCCAGTAGTATTGCTGATTTTCTTATACTGACAGTTTTAAAAGTTATCGAATAAAAATCACTTTTGTAATTGCTTAGCATTCGGTTTTACCTAAAAAATTTATTGAAAATTTTACTATACCTCTATGAAAACTCTGAAAAATTTGGTAATCTTATGACACCAATTAAGTTTGAAATTAATTATTTAGTTTCTGCTGACAGTGGAAACAACTAATAATTTTGTGAATAAAAATATGAAACTTTTGGAAAAACAAGAGTTAGACCTAAGTATTAATATATATATATATATATATAAAGGAGGATACCTAATATATTATGAGTATCTAATAATTATACAATTATAATTTGTTTAGGCTAAACTCAGTTGAATTAGTGGGTGATTTTAGCTGTGCTAGTTATTCGTACCAAGTAAGTAAACTAACCCTACTTGTAATATTAAGTATTGTTTGCTTTGTTTGGTGTATGAATGTTTTCATGGTTGTTTTTACATATGTGTCTTATTTGATAGTCGTATGACTGAATAGATTGTGTGATCTCCATTTTGTATGTATATATAGTATGTGCTAAGTAAATATTATTGTGCTAAGATTGTATGATTATATGATTTATGATATTATGCTTATCTGAATGGATTAAGTATGCTTATAATTACATGGTCATTAATGGCATGACATATGCATCATTGAATCATGATATTTCAAATACAAGTTTTGAAAGTATTTCTTTATTGCCAAGCTTTTGAGAGATTGTAAGTTTTATGCAAGGTTTAAAACAATAAGTTTTATATGGTATTTTTATTGATACTTGAACCATCATTATGAAATTCTATATTTTGGAGAAATATGATAAGTTAAGTGCACTATAATAAGTTAAGGGCCGTGTGCGGGAAGTGTCTCTCGTGTAAGTTAGGGTACCCGGGGACTAAAGAGTCCTCACCGTTGGTTTGGACGTATGTGTGCATGTGAGAATTATGTATGGAATTCCAATTTTGATAAGTTATAAGTTAAGTCTCACTTGCATATGCCTTTCACACGTGCCAGTCGCCGACGGGTGACTTATGTAAGGCTCCGCTATGATAAGTTTTTAAGTGGATGGTTCAGGTTATATTATTATGATAAGATTTTGTATTTTCTTTCTAAGACATGTGCATTGCAAGCACTATTTCAAAAGCAAAAGCATAAGTATAAGCATAGGTATGTTGTAATTAAGCATGTGATGTCTACTTGTTGTTTTTAAGTATAAACATGTGTTGTGTGTGCTTAATGTTTCAAGTAAGATAAGTTTGCTTACTGAGTGATTTTCACTCACCCCAAGTTTCCCTCCACTTTTTCAGGAACACCATGATGAGGATTTGGCAATGTTTGAGGATTGTCATTGGTTCCCTAGGATTTAAATTTCCTTTTTTTTATAATTAATAAATTGTAAACTTTAATAAGTGCTAAATCTTTTGCAAGTTTTTGTTTGTAAGGTTTTTAACTATAAGACCCCTTTTTTTTTATTTAAGTCATAATCAATCACATCAAGGCTTTCAAATCAATAAAATGCTTAGATAATGCCCTTATTTGTATGTAAAATATCGGGGCGTTACAATAAATATTAATGATAATTTTTGTAATTAAAGGACAAATCATCCAAAATGAAATTTTTTTTTTTTTTGTTTTAACCCATTATTTTCAAAGAAAAATAAAAAAAAGATCTATATATATACTATATATAAAAAAGTCTAAATAATACCTAATATTTTTTTTGAATAAAATTATCCTTATATTTTAAGCTATTAACATTAATTATCATTTTAAGACTATATTATGGTATATTCACATTAAGTAAGGATTCTCAACCAATAAGAACTCTCTAAAAATTATTTACTTTCCCAATTAATTTATAAGTATAAGAAAATTAATTTTGTATTTATTTTAAATATGTCATAAAAATTAACCAAATAAAAAAATTAAAATAAATAAAATAATTCACTTAAAAAATACCTATTTTTAACTAGTTAATTAAAATTTATAATTATGTAGTTTAGTTTATGACGAACTTTTTTTGTTAAAAAGTAAATTATAAATAAGATTCTTATAATTCTATCTTTATAAAAAGATAATATAATCATTATAATTAATTAAATAAAATAAATAATACAATAATTTTTTAATTAAAGTAAAAATTTGAAAAAAAAAAGTTTAAAATCATAAATAATACATAAACAAATATATATAGTAATAAAATATTTCTTAAATAATGATACATCTTACAGTCGTGCAAAACATTTATCTGACTAAACTTTATACTGTTACGTCATTTTATACGCAATACCAAAAACACTGTAAGATAGACAAGTTGTATTGCCTTACAAAGTATTAATGTACGATGCATCACAAGTTCTTGAATGAAAGAAAAACAAAAATTTACAAGTTCTTAAAATGTAATTTCAAAAATTTTGAAACGACATCATTTTGTCATTATTGCCCAATCAATGACCAGCGTAACTTATTGTTGATCGCATTTAACCAATATTGACAAGTCATTGACTAAAATGGTCAGCCATTGATCAGTTCATGAAATTAATTTCATTTAAATGAATATAAATAAAGTCCACTCATTTTAATTGAAAATACATAAAGATGGTGCCATTTAGGTTGAGTCCACGTGAAGTTACCTTTATTCAAATGAAGTGTAGATGAAAATTATGATCGTTTGAAAAATAGTGCAGATGCAAACTATGTTTTTTTTTTTTTTTTTAAATAGTGATTTTGGGGAAGAAAAAAAATCTCTTCCAAAATTTCACATACAATATATATAAGAAAGAATCGAGAAACATAAATCAATAATTTTTTACACCACTAAATATCAACGATTAAGATTTAAGAAAATAATTTTATTTCTCACTTTTTATAAATCTTAACCTTTAATATATTATAGTGTAAAAAATTATATAATAAATTATGGCTATAGATCTCCTTTCACACACACACACATATATATATAATTATATTATTTATATATCTATAATTAAGACACAAATTTCAAACTTTCGATATGTCCATATGGAATGCATTCCATTGAATCGACAAAATTCATATAAAATTAAATTCAATGACGGATCCAAGAATTTATTTTTAGGAGGGCTAATATATATTAAAAAAATTATTTATAATATCAAAATTTATAATTAATATTAAAAAAATATAAACTTAAAAAAAATATATATATAAACTTAAAAAAGCAAACAAAAAATTTATTTAAGTTGTTCCGACGACACTTCATAAAATCCATCAATTATCAAATAAGGTTCAACAAATCTAAGAAAATAATAGTCAATTGTTACGAAGAAATAAGAGTGTTAAATATATACAAATTTATACTCATATAGGCACTCAAATTAATAATCATATGATATTTGTCGATCAAAATTTTAAAAGTTATAATTTTTAAGAGTATATAACATACATTTATTGATTTGATTGTAAGTTTAAGTACAAATATTTTGAATATTTAATATTTTTTAAAAGAATATAAATAATTTTAATAGATTTAAAAAAATATATCAAACTTTGACTTGATGCAACAGCAAGTAACAGACCAAAGAACATAATTACAGAGCAGAAAAGAAATAGAGTTGCATACAATATAAGATTGAAAAATGGTGTATTAGTTTATGTTGATTTGTAGAATTTTGATGATAAATAATATATTATATTTTATAACAATACTAGTAATATTTATTAAAAATTTAAAAAAAAAAAAAAAAAAAAAAAACTGAAAAAGGCTACCCGGGCTCAAGCCCGGTATAGCCCAAGCCTGAGTCCGTCAATGATTAAATTGGTTTTCTAGAACTTTTAGAAAATTTGTTTTTTCAGGTTATCTAAAACCTTCACTTGTATGTATTTATCTTATTTTGATCATAAATAAAAAATTGAATACTAGTGCATATATATATATATTAAACTCCGTTTCAAAGTATTTAACCTTTTTTTTATAATGTGATGAGCAAATATTTAATGCATTTTTATAAATATGTTAAATATATATTTTTCAATAACATGATCAACAAATGTTAGCGATTGAAATTGAATAAATAAGTGAGTTAATATAAAACAGGAGGATAAAAAGTATTTATATAAAAATTTCATTACTCATACCCATTGTTTATGTGTTTGACTTATTGATTTTAGATAAATATTATAATTTTTTAAACTACAAATTTAGCCCTACTCATATTTTCATATACCTAATAAAAAATTATTTTACAAAAATATGTCTTATCCTCCATTTTTGAATACTTCAATCTCATCATCACTAGAGCTTCGATAACTCTTGTTTCAACGACTCTATCGGTGACTTTACAGGAGCTCTAACGATCTCATAGGAGGTATATATAACATGTTACATACAATAATAGAAGTAGATTGAACATATTATATGCAACGACAGATGTGGATGTAACATATTACATACACTAATAGAAAAATATGTAACATGTTACATAGAACGAAAGATAGTTATGTACATTATATACAACGAAAAAGGAGTATGTAACATGTTACATACAAAAATAGAGATATATAACATGTTATATAAAAAAATGTAATTGTTAATCTATTTTTCACTCAGATTATTTCCATACTTATTAATACAAGTACGCCTTCACAAGACACAGGATGGGCATCATTGCAGCAGGAAGGAAGAGGCCAATGCCAGCGATGAGGCAAGAAATTGCAATAATAAAAAAGAGCTTTTCTAGAAACTTCAATGAAATTAAATAAATAAAAAAAGAGAATATATTATCTCTTGAGAAAATAAGACTGTATCAAGAAGAACATAATAGCTAAGCTTGTGATTATTGTGTAAGATAGCAGAGCAATTTTGAGTAGTTCCTAATCTTCCAATCTTCGTCCCCGTTATAATAGCTAAAACTCGTTTGAAATCCTTAAATATGATTATAAATTGTGATGATTTTTTTTTTTGCTGTGCATGAAAATTTGTTTCCTTTTGCAATAGTCAATGGAAATGGGCACCAAGAAGAGAAGGAAGATGAACATGTGAAAGAGAATGATGCTCATGTAGCTTTGAAGACTAAAAACTTGGATGAAGCTCAACATCAACAGGATGAAGATATTAGCAAAGTGAACGATGAACAACCATTTGCAGATAATGAGGAGAATTACGAGGAGATAGCGAAGCAGCATCTCTGTAGGATTGGTTTGTAACACCATTAGCACCCTTCACATTCATCATGAATCTTGGATGAAAGGCTCTGATACCATTCAGAAACTTCAAGTTAAAAGATAACAGAAAGAACAGAAAAAGGCGGGAAACTCAAAAACTGATTTGTTTTGTATTTGCTGAGAGTGACAAGAAAGAATATAAGAATCTTTTTCATTGTTTGCTAGTCGTGCATGCCAGCTTATATATATACATTAGTGAATCTTGAGAACCTATTACAAGCTGACATGTGTACAATGTTTTATAACAAACTTATTAACAGAAAGGTAACTACTATAACAGAAAAGAGATCGTCCAAAACCCCCCTTCAAACTGATGGTTGGGGAACAACCAACAGTTTGGGCCTAAGATTGAGAAATGTAGACGAAGCCAAAGGTTTGGTGAGTGAGTCTGCAACTTGATCAAAAGCAGGAACGTAATGCACAGATAGAGCTTGTTGTTGAACCAGATCCCGAATGAAATGATGATCCACTTCTATATGCTTGGTGCGGGCATGGAAAACAGGATTGTGGGCAAGAGACTTAGCATTGATACTATCTGTAAGCAATAGAGGAGTGTCTGAGAGAGAAATATGCAACTCAGCAAAAAGAGATTTCAACCAGACAATTTCAACACAAGCCAACGCCATAGACCTGTATTCACTCTCAGTGCTACTACGAGAAACAACCTTCTGCTTTGAGGATTTCCATGATACCAAGCAATCTCCCAAAAACACACAGAATGCACTGGTGCTTCTACGATCATCAGGGCAGCTGTCATAATCAGCATCACAATCACAAGAGAAGCAGGTGCAGAGAAAACAAGAGCAAATGGGATGTGCCTTTGAGATAACGAAGCAAACGTTTGGCTGCCAACCAATGAACATCAGTGGGAGAAGCCATAAATTGACAGAGTTTGTTAACTGCAAAAGATATATCTGGGCGAGTAAGGGTCAGATACTGAAGTGAGCCAACAAGTTTTCTATAATCAGTAGCATCACCTAATGGAGAACCATCATATTTACTGAGAATTTTGCCAGAAGACATTGGTGTAGTAACTGGCTTCACATCAGACAGACCAAAAGTATCTAACAAATCAGTAATATACCTATGCTGAGATAGGAACAAACAATTAGTGCCATAAGCAACCTCAATACCAAGGAAGTAATGTAGAATGCCCAAATCCTTAAGTGCAAACTGTAAATGTAGATCAGAAATGAGCTGATCAACGAGGCTATTGTTGGAGCCTGTAATAAGAATATCATCAACATATACCAGCACCATAAACATATCATTGCCAACAGTCTTCACAAACAAAGAGCTATCAGACTTAGTATTAGTAAAACCCATAGTTAGCAAGCAAGAACTAAGCTTGTGATACCATGCCTGAGGGGCTTGTTTCAAGCCATACAAGGCTTTCTGCAGTTTGCAGACCAAATAAGAGTCACTAGTCTCAAAGCCAGGGGGCTGACACATGTATACATCCTCCAGAAGATCACCATTCAGAAATGCATTGTTAACATCTACCTGCCTAATCTTCCATCCTTGATAAAGAACAAGAGTAAGCACAACTCTGATAGTGGTTGTTTTGACAACTGGGCTAAATGTTTCAGAATAATCAACACCAAACTCCTGAAGAAAGCCCTTTGCAACCAACCTAGCTTTGTACCTGTCAACAACACCATTAGACAGAAACTTCACTCTGAATACCCATTTGCATGTAATAGCCTGACAGCTTTCAGGTAGAGGTACCAGATTCCACGTCCTATTAGTAATAAGAGCTGCTATCTCTTGCTGCATAGCCAGCTTCCATTCAGGCACCTTAAGAGCTAATTTATAACTTCTAGGCACAGGTTGCACTTGAGAGACATTGGAAGTAGCATGAAGGGACTTAGGTTTAAAGATACCAGCCTTAGATCGAGTAAGCATGGAGTGAGAGTTTATTTCAGTAGGAGGTTGATGTATAGAAGAAGAAATAAGAGATGACATAGGCAAAGGAACAATATTAATAATGGAATCAGAGACCCCAGAAGAAGACACGATGGGAGTATCAAATATAGCAAGTTCATTTCCAGGAGCATCAATACTAGAGGAAGGAAAAGGAGGTAAAGAAGAAGAAGAAGAAGAAGGAGAAAGACCATTAATAGTTGGAGCCACAGATGCTGGGGAAACTAAGGATGGTACAGAAAAATTAAAAGAAGCAGATTTATCTGACATATCTGATGGGACATGACAAGCAACGGGAAAATGAGCAGGTACTTGAATCAGAGGAGGAGTAGAACATGTAGTCACAGACTGAGCAAAAGGAAAACAAGACTCATTAAAGACAACATGTCGACTGGCATAAAGTTTGCCTGATTCCTTGTGAAGACAGAGGTAGCCCTTTTGATTAGAACAGCATCCTAAAAAGACACACTCTAAGGACCTAGGCTGTAATTTATTGCTGTTATAAGCTCTTAAACAAGGGAAGCTTTGACAGCCAAAGGTTTTGAAAAATGTGTAGTCAGGTTTCTTGTGGACAAGAACCTCATAAGGAGACAAACCAGCCAGAATTTTAGTGGGAAGTCTGTTTAAAAGATACACAGCAGTCATCATGGCATAAGGCCAGAAATGAACTGGCATACCAGCTGTAGAAAGTAAAGCCAAACCTTTTTCTACAATACGTCTGTGCCTACACTCAACCACCATATTTTGTTCAGAACTGTGAGGACAGGTTAGACGATGAATAACACCAAGTTTGATAAGGGAATTGACCATAGGTTTAAACTCAATGCCTCCATCGATTTGAACAGCTTTAATGTTGGCATTAAACTGTTTTTCCACCATAGTTTTGAAACTAAAAAACACAGAACTGGTTTGACATTTACTCTCAAGTAAGAAAAGCCAGGTAAACCGAGAATGATCATCAACAATAGACAGAAAGTATCTAGAAGAAGTAGAAGCATTTTGTGGTGTAGTCCACGAATCAAGATATAACAAATGGAAAGGAGTTGAAACTCGTTCATGAGAATGAAGGAATGGAAGCTTATGAGATTTGGCTAGTTGACAGTGCTTGCAAAACTCTACACTGGAATTAGAAACAGATTGTTTTGAAACATATTTAGATAAAGCACTTTTAACAGTGGGAAAGGATGGATGACCTAACCTATTATGCCAATGTTGTAAGGAAGCTGAAAACATAGCTCGAGAGGAAGGAACATATTCAGATGACAAGGAACCTCCAACTGAACCATGCACCTAATACAAACCATGCTCACTTGGACCTTCAGCTTGACCTTCTTGGAGTGAAGATCCTTAACACAGAAACCATCAGGAAAAAATTCAATAGAGACTTGATTATCACGACACAATTTATAAACAGAAAGTAAATTGGTGGCAGCTTTAGGTGCATGAAGCATATCTTTTAAAGATAGAACACAGTTTGCATTAACTTTCAATTCACTAATGACAACATTAGATATAGGAGTGTTAGTTCCATTACCTAACATAATTCCTTCAAAGCCAGAATAGGGTACAGATGTAGTGAACTGAGATGAGTCAGAGGTAATGTGATGACTAGCACCTGTATCGAGTAACCATGAGCACTCAGAAGATCCTGCAGTCATACCATTACATTGAGCTACCATTGCTTGAGCACCAAAATTCTTTCCAATCAACAGATCTCTAAGAACAAAACATGATTGTGCACTGTGACCAGACTTATCACAAATTTGACATACAGGACGATCACCAATGCTCTTTTTGTATGAATTCTTGTGATAATTTCCACCAAAATTAGAGAAACCTTTTGTGTTTTGTGAGTTTCCATGCAGAAATTGCTTGAGATTCCACCGAGAATTATTAGAACTGTATTTTGATCCATCACCATTCTTCTGACCATAAGTTCTCCCACCATTATTCTGATTATGGCTTCTTGATACAAAACGAGCAACATTAGCTTGAAAAGCTCCATGTGATCCAAGATCTTCCTTCTCAAGCATTATGTCATAACCTTCTAGATAGTTATGAACAGCATTGATAGAAGGCATAACTTCACGCATTTGAATATTGGAGATGAAATTGTTATATCGAGGACCCAAACCAGTCAGAATATATAGCAACAGATCCTTTTCTTGAACAGGTTCTCCAACTGCTGCTAGATGACCTGAGATGGTTTTGGCTTTGATAAAATATTGGGACGCTGATAGACCTTCTTTGTTCAAGCTTTGCAACTGTTGTCTTAAATCCATAACTTTGGACTGAATATTTGCTGAGTATGCGTCTTCAAGAGCCAACCATTGCTCTCTGCAGTCATGCCACTAGTTAGATAGCCTAATACACTGGTTGAAACTGAACCATAGATCCAGCCTTTAACAATGGTTCAATCTGTTCCAGTTCAAGAAAGACGCATTAAGAGTGGAGGAATTTTCAAGAAAACGAGAGGGAACATTCAAAGAACCATCAACAATTCCCTCAAGTCCATATACTGTAATATATGTGAGCAATTGATCTTTCCAAATCATGTAATTATTTTCTTCTAACTTCACAGATAAACAGACATTCACTGGAGGAGATGAAGAAAGATTTTGAGCCAACATATCAACTTGACTGATTGTTGCAGTGTTTCCAGCAGAAGCGTAAGGTGGTGCTACACCAGCACCAGGAGAATTACGAGGAGATAGCGAAGCAGCATCTCTGTAGGATTGGTTTGTAACACCATTAGCAGCCTTCGCATTCATCATGAATCTTGGATGAAAGGCTCTGATACCATTCAGAAACTTCAAGTTAAAAGATAACAGAAAGAACAGAAAAAGGCGGGAAACTCAAAAACTGATTTGTTTTGTATTTGCTGAGAGTGACAAGAAAGAATATAAGAATCTTTTTCAATGTTTGCTAGTCGTGCATGCCAGCTTATATATATACATTAGTGAATCTTGAGAACCTATTACAAGCTGACATGTGTACAATGCTTTATAACAAACTTATTAACAGAAAGGTAACTACTATAACAGAAAAGAGATCGTCCAAAACAAGCGAGTCTGAAGAACTTCCAGTCGATAATTATGTCTTGAATATATCTGTATAGGATATCAACGAGAAAACTCATCTACCTTCAGCCAAATGTAGTCAACAACCCTCACTGAATGATGCTAACCAAGGTGATGATTTTTCTAGTAAAGAACAACAAACTACATTTGTAAATCTGACGTCTTGGAAAGTGGAGGTATCATTTTTTAGTTTATGATATTCCAAGCTCTTTTATGTAACATTTACCTCTGTTGAGTGTTACATATACCTTTAACGTTGTATGTAATATGTTACATACATGCATTGTAATTGTATGTAACATGTTATATACACCTCTGCATTTGTAAACATGTTACATAACTTTTACTGTTGTATATAACATGTTACATACACTTATATCTTATATGTAACACATTACATACACCTCTATTGTATATAATATGTTACATAAACCTCTATCTTGTATGTAACATATTATATATACCTCTGTTTTGTATGTAACCCATTACATATAACTCTGTTGTTGTATGTAACATGTTACATACACCTCCGCTGTTATATGTAACATGTTACATACACATTTGTCTTGTATATAATATATTACATACACTTCTGTTGTTGTCTTACACTAACAATATTTTGAAAATTTTTTGTGGTTCAAGTGGTAAGACTCCCAATTCCTCCGCTTAGAACTCAAGTTCGAATCTCACCCAAGTATGTTAGTGTATTTTCTCTTTTTTAATGAAAAAGAATGGGACTTTAAAGCCCTTTTAAAAAAAATGTTACATACACCTCTATCATTATATGTAACACATTATATACCTATCTAACGAAGTAGCCAGAGCTCTTGTAAGGTCGTTGGAGCTCTGATGATGTCACTAATGAAGTCATTAGAGATCCAGTGATATTACCGATGAAGTTGTTGAAACTCTTATGTATTTATTTGATAGCCCTAAAGAACATTTCTATAATTTATCTAATTTTAATGTAATAAAAACTCACAATTTTGGTCATGTTATTACTAGTTTTGAAAAATATAACTTATAATTAAAATATATGCTATTTAAATCAATTTCTTTAATTTTAGAGTTAAAGAGGGTTGGGCAAGAAGACAAGTGGGAACAACTATTTTATTATTCGCGTAATATTTGGTAATGTTATGAGCAAATATTAATTTTCCTACATTTTAATCACAGTTTTTATTTTTTAATACTATTCAAAATTATATTTTTCTTAAAAAGAATTTACCTAATACTTATTCTATTAAATTATTTACTATTTAACATATATTTTTAAGTAAAATAAAAAATACATATATATCAAAGAATAAAAATATTCAATCTAATTATTCAAAAGTGATGTATGTTTAATATTAAAATGCCTCTTACCATTAAAACATTATATATTTAGTAATATATGTTCGCTTTTAATTAACCATAATTTTAAAGTTGTAATAACCATTTTTATCCGACGAGTATTATTAAAAAAAAAAAAACATTGGATTTGGGCAGATAATCACATTTTGATTATCCACAGATATAATGTCATTCCCTACGACAAAAATAGTAGACATTATTAACAAAAAGTCATAGTTTGTTTGGTATTAACTTACCTAACAAAAAACATTTATAAATTATACATTTCGTTAGATTTTTTGCTATTTTTGTCCTTTGTTAATTTTATTAGTAAGTCATAAATTATATAATTGTTTTAACTCCTTAAGTATTGACTTTAGTACCAATTTTGCCTTACATCTAAATATTTAAACAATCGAGAAACATTGGACTAAAATTTAAAATAAACCTATATTTATTTAAAAAGAGATAAATAAAAAAGAGACGGATTTTTATATTATCAGAAACCAGAGAATTTATTAATAGTTAAGATTATATATGTACTAAAAAAATATTATATTAAAATAGTAACTCCCCAAATGAAATCACTTTTACTCGAAATAATGTATTCGAAGGCTGTGATGGTTTTTTTTGATAGAAAAGGCAGTGATAGTTTAGAAAAAATGATAATTTTTTATTTATTTTTTTTAATATTTTGGAAAACGTTTCTCGTGATAACCCAAAGGGACAATCTGGTCCAAAAGTTTTTAAAGTGGGTCTTAAGTCCAATATTCATCTGAACATGTCCATATGGAGAAGAATAATTATGGACATCTACAATATAAGTAAGTTATCTTTAATTTCGTATTATTAATAAAGAGACAAGACATAGCCATCTTCCTACTTCGGTTCTGTATCCTTTTAACTCTTTTGAAAATCCTAGCCATCTTTTTCTTTAATATTGGAGAGGAAGTCCCTTTCATATATATAAGCTTTCTTAATATTATTTTATTATTTTTATTTTCAATAAATATCACAATATTATTTTGTAATTTATTTCAATCCAAATAGATTTAGATCTAATGTTGCAATTTCTTCACCTAAATATGAGTTAGTGTTATGTTAGGTATGTTTTGACAAATTTTTTCTTAGATCTTGTGTTCTTGTCTGAAGTTATGTTGTTGTTCAAAAATTTAAGAACTTAAGTCATTAAAGATCAAATTTTATTGAAGATTTATCGTACTGTATTATGAGTTAGTGTTATGTTAAGTATGTTACAGGTCTATTGTATGGTTCTTGTGATGATTTTACATATTTTAAATTTTTTTATTAAATTGTTATCAGTGTATTTTTATTTTGAAATTTCTTCTTTCCTTAAATTTTTTTAATAATATTAATTAACTATATAATTGTTGCTTAAACATCCATACAATTATAGGTATTTTTTTTTATGCCTTTATTGAGTCTAAAATTTATGTGCCATTTTTGATATACTAATATATGCACCATCAATACGTAGCATTTACGTAGGTAGAAATGGAAAGGTGCCTGTATCCTTTTTAGATTTCAAAACTAATCGCTGAAATAATTATAAAGTCCCATTGGGCATTGGCTGATTACAACACGCCAAATACAATACATTTAACTTGAAACATAATTTTCCCATCTTTTCCTTAAGTTTTCAAATGAGAGCCAGATATAATTCAATAATTTAGAAAACTCTGTAAAGTAAGTGATAACCAAGAATTGAAAAAGCTTGCTAGCTAGTAGACTCAATTACAAGTTGAGGAGAAAAACATAAAAAAAAAAAGTCCCAAAACTCAAAGATAGATCTCAAAACCAGCTTTGCAAGGTAGTAAGGTACAATACACATTACTCTTGTAGATGGTCTAAGATTCAACTTATAATCTTTAAGATTTTTGTTTCGTTATGAAATTTTTTCTGTTATTCCTTTCGTTAGAATTTGTTACTGACGTTTACGTGTATCTTTTATTGCGTTCTTATTCACTAGATATTTTCTTGGTTAAAATGCTAGATAAGTTTTTAATCTTTTAAGATTTATTTTATTATAATCTATACTTTATTTTAACTTGAAATGAAAGTATAACTTAATTTTTGGTGAAAAAAAAAAAAAAGTACCATACACATCACGAAGTCTTATGGATGTCAATTTGCCCATTAAGACTTAAAATTTGTAAACAAATTTCTATTTTACAGGAATGCACTCGTGGGAGTGGAGTTTATTCTCCATGTCCTCTTATTACTAATCTCCATTTTCTTATAATTTCTTTTAAAATATTATACATTTGAAACATCTTTGAGTTTAAATTAAATAATTTTTTATTAAAAATAATATGTTGATCAATAAATCAATACTTTAATTATAAAAATTTAATACTATGATATATTTGACAACAATTATTATAATAATTGTTAAACTAATAAAGTAAAGAATTCAATTATAGCTATAATTTGTAATTTGTAATTTAAATTTAAATTTATTATATTTAATTTAATAATAAAGAAATATACTTGAAATTTTATGAGTAATTATACGATCGAAGATTCAATTAGTTTATTTATTAGTGGGGAATTCTAATCCCAAAAATTACCCAAATCTTTGATAGAGAATCCCTGCTCCGTCCCCAATAATATTTAAATAGAGATGAAGATAGCCTCTCTTTCCTATTCCAATCCCGTTAACATCCTAACTATTTCTTATTATTTCAACCGCTTCTCTCCCCCACTCTTGTAGTTATTGCAAATGAGGCTTATGTTTCATATAAATTTTTCAATACAATTTAATTATATTATTATTAAAAAATATATGCACAATAATAAATGATCATTTTTATGTCTTTGTTTTTTGTTTCATTTTTTTTTTTTTCAAATGTGTTAGATAAGATTATTTTGACTTGAATAATTATAGTAAAAAAATTATAAAAAATTAAATAAAAATTTAAAAATAGTGATTTTTTTAATAATGATAGGACTAAAATAAATAAATAAAATTTATATAAGATCTACTATCATTTTTCAATATTAAAAAAATTATTGATTATTTTTTAAGTAAATGATATTTATACTCTAACTAATCCATAATAATATTTACTTTATAATCTAATAAAATACATTTGAGAAAAGTTGCACTAAGGAAATATATGATTACCTGATCATCTAAATTGAGAAGTAATGAATAAATTTTAGTAAAAAAATGCTATATATTATTATTAAATGGAGTCAAATTTTATAATTTATATATAAAATAGTGATGGATTAAAGTATAAATTAATCAATAAATATAACAAAAAATTTAATAATATATATTTAATCAATTTTTTTAAGTTTGAATAAATTCATGTCATATAATACAATATAATTGGTATTACTCAATAATATGACTAATTAACCAGTTCAATAAGAATTAAATCAATCGGATGAACACAACTACTAGGTGAACGATCTAAAAGATAATTAACTAATATATATCTCTTAATTATCTAGAAAAGATAATTACAAAAAGATAATTTGGATCCTAGATTAAGACTATCTAAACAAGTAAATCATAGATACCAAGTAAACCTTCTCCCTTTATTTGCACAATTTCACATAATTCAAAATGAATATCTTTAATAATTCACATAAACATAACATATCTACGATATATCTTTATTTATATTTTTTCATTTTAAATGAATAAGAGATTTTGGTCTCTTTTATTATTCTTATTATCTAAATTTACTTAAATATTAAATTAAAAAAAAAAAAAAAAAAACTACTACATTATATTATGGTCCAAAATTTTAAATTATTATCTTTATTATCAAAATTAACTTAAGTATCAAAATGACAAAAAGCACTACATGAAGTTATGGTCCAAAATTTTAAGAATATTCTCTATTTGCAAAACGATAGGAAAAAAAAAATGGACACTCTTATAATATTAAAGAAAAATAGAAATTTTTTATAATATAAATAGTAATAGAATTATTACAGAATTTACTACTCATAAATATATAACCTCTGCAAATGCCTACCGGCTGTCCCCTATCTTTTAAAAACACGAACGTATTGGTTTATCGAGCAAAACTTGATCTCTTCAGATCACATCTCCCACGTGGCCTGGGCCATTCCTTGCCGGCCGTGACATGTGGACTCACTAGGGGACCACCTTAATAGATATAAAATATTAAATTCTCTTCGAGAGACGATCAATCAAAATTTAAATTTTTTTTTTTTAAATTTGGAAATTTTAAAAGTTTTGTGCTTTCAATAATTTCAGGTCGTTTTCTGTATGGGGCCTTTCCCGAAAGGCCGGCCTTCTACTCCAAAGCCTTTGTCTGGCCAGTCGCCACCCTTAATTCTTGATACTTTTATATCTCTCTTTATTTTTGCATCAATTAATTCACTTTTTTTCTGTTTTCCTATTTGGAATTAATTCCACTATAATTAATACAGTCAAAATACTACTTCACGTTTTCTAAATTTCCATTCCCTCCTCACAATTGATTTTAAAAATAAAAAGAATAAGAAGAAATAAGTAAAGTAGTAAAAGTGGGTATGGTAAATTTATATGGAAAAAGTGGAGCCATACCATGAGAATGTTGGTCCCTTAATACAATCATCAGAGGAAAGTGACCCACTTTGAGAAGGACATTGCTGTTTTTCTTTTATAGCTCGATTCCCAAGAGCAACACTTTGCCCTTCCCTTCCCTTTCTTTCAGATTCTACAATTATGTCCCTAATTGTCTTTAGATTGCCGTTACTTTGCTAAATATTAATATTTTATATGGTATTTTTCTTTTAGTTAAACGGTTAATTTTGCCTTTTTTTACCAAATTATGATATATAATGGTACTAATTATTTTGATTATAAAAAATATATATAATGATTATTAAATTATTATTTTTTTTTTGACAGTATGATTTCTAATACTAAGCTTATAACGATACTTTTTTAATAACCGATAAATTTAAAATAAAAGGGGATGACCCTCCCTCTTTCCGATGGAGGTATATTGTCTGACCAATTTTTTTTTCCCACTTGTTTCTATCAAATCTTTGAAGTAGGTTTGCTTTTTTGTCATTTCAAAGCTATATTTTTAATTAAATTTTATTAATAGTTACCAATCAAGAAGGCTAATAATTTATTTAGTGACACATACGAGTTACATCATCCTCAACTTCTTCAAATCAATTGGGGATTTAACCTTGAAAACTATTTTTTTGTGATAAAACAATACAACAATTGCTTTATTATTATTATGCATCATTAATTTTAATTATATTTAATTATTAATTAATATATCATTTAATAAATACCAGAATTTGATATAATACTATTCTTAGTTTTCACTCTACGATCCCAATGCATCTCGAGCTAAAAGTATCTATTTGTTTATGTTTATATTAGAAATTGTTTAGCTTTTGACAAATTTTTTTTTTTTTTTTTTTGGGGGGTCTTCAAATGTTGTTTTGACGATCTGAAACGCTTATACACGGTCTTATAAACAGAAACAAGCAGACATAAAATATCTCCCTCTATAATAAGTTGATCTCGTTCTCTCATCTACAAGATGCCCATTGGCTTTTCATCCCACTGGGAATGAATATCAGTGAAAGCATTGCTTTTTTAACTTTGGTGAAAGTTGAAGCATATAATTACCAACAAGAGTTCTTTCCTTCATGACTAGGAATGTTGAAAAAAGAAAGCTTTGCAAATTTGGCTCCATCTTACTAAGATATAAAGTTGGGGAAACTGTTTTACTCGGTCCACAATCATATATTATAATAATTAATTGAATTAAAATATGATATAGTAGAATGCAATATTTTAAGGAATTTGATCTAACTGATCATCAGTATATATATTAGAATATATATGTAACGCTACCTAGAATAATAAAATATGATTTAATACCTTGGACTAAAATATCTCTCTCGTAGTAGAAGAGAGTTTATTGGCATTGCTTGTTTGTGTCTTTTATGTAAAGAACACAAATCTTCCAAATTTGATATTAGATTAATCTATCAATTATATATTTTTCTCCTAAATAATGATACATTTCAACTTGTTGAACCAATAGGATTACAAACTCAATCTATTGAAAATATTTAGGTTTGGTGGTGTGAGTGAGTCACGAGGCTTAATTTTTAAGCGATATGTATATATATATACTCTTAGCTTCTTTGGTTACTTAATATATATTTATTATATATTAGAGAAAAACCTCATTAATTTAATTAAGGCAAATGGTTGGTTAAGACATAACATCATTAGGTATGGCTTAAACCTTTGTTAATTATATAAATATTTTCTAATATGGTACTTGATTTCATGAAGAAATTCACAAGCAATTAATTACGATATCATATCACTTGAATCAAACGCAAACTTATTTACCAAACGCAATTTAGAGAGTAATAGAATGAAACCATAATTGTTCTTTGAATAATATTAAATATTTAGGGATTTTCTAAAAATATAACAACTGTTACAATTATTTTTTTTCTTTTCAAATGTGACATCTTCTTTAATCCACTACTTGAAATTGATTTCGGCTTTGACTTAACTTAGATTACAACTAGATGAAATCAATTTTATTTATATTTAACTAGATAAATTTTACTTTATGTAGTATTTATCTATCAATCATTGAGCGGTGAATAATGGTTGATCAACATCAGTCAACACCAATCAATTTTGTCAATAGAAATCAACATTTAATAATTATCTTCATTGGTGGTCAATTTCAATCACAATTAATCAATAATCACTCATCATATTAAGATTTAAAAAAAGAAAATGAATTCCAGCATAAAATGAATCTTTTGAAGTATTAAATAAGTTATTTTGAAAAGAAAAATGAAAACATATTTTACAACTTAGTGGTATTTTGTTATATCATTTGACACATTTATACTTGGAGGGTAGGGTGAATGTAATATAAGATTATATAATCATTTACATAATATTTAATTTTTATACTTTCATGCTCATTTTTAAACGAATTATTATTAGTAATAGTAATTATTTACTATGAATGTTCTAGTAAGTTATACAAGCAAAACAAAGGGACATGAAACTCTTTAAACTATAATTGGATAGTTCACAAGTGACGGTTAAAGCAATGAAGAAATTTCCATCATCATTTGTAGATGATCGATAATTTATTTACTACAATAACGAAACGATTTTCATCTTTGTTATATATTGCTTATTGTCAAATATCAATGTATGAATTCATTTTGTAATTTGACCCACGTTAACTAATGAAATGTTGGTTTTTAATTAAAGTTCAAATCATATCAAGTAATTTTTAATGGATAGATTTATGAATAACAGACAATGCAGCTTAAAAATTAGCAGAAAAATCTTATTTATATTTCCCCTCCGGCCTCCCCTCCATTTTCTATCTTTACCATATTATTATATTTTATTATATATTAATAAAAAATATTGTTATGTTCAAATTTAATTTAAATTATTAAAATAAAATAATAATTTTACTCCCATTAAATTCACTTTATTATTATATCACAAAATTCATTAATAAAATAATACTTTATTATTCAAAAAACTGATGGGTTAAATAGTCTCCAATTTGGTTTCCAATCCAACTCTAAAGTCCCCAGTCGAACAAGAAATACTACACTCAATTAAATTGTGCGCTTGTGCGAATCTTATTATCATATTAATTAGTCACACATGGCACATTGGAGTTCCACCCCAATTGATGTACTACAATTTAATTTATTTAAATTGTTCAGTTAATTCATTTGCCAAATCTAAATGGCTTTTACCAACAAAAAAAAAAAAAAATCCCGCAAATATTTAAATGTCTATCAAATATTTAAATTCAAATTTCAATATTTTAAATAATTCAAATAATTATTTAATTCCACTAAATAATATCTAATTAATTTCATGGATTAAATGACTATGCAAAATTACCATTTTATTGTTACATATTATTGACATTTATGACAATCATAAAATGTCTCAATAAATAATTATGTACATATTTTAATCATATAAAATAATTAATCCAAGTTAATTATTCATATTTGTCTCAGAAGTAATATTCTTTAGTTATTGCACAAAGTTATACAATCTCTGGATCGCTTAACAAGGAAATTGCTATATAACATCTATGAACAAACAGAGTGAATTTCACATCTTGTGAGATAACCTCCGGCCCAACTTAATCACCAAGATCCCTAGATAGAAGGTATCCTAGTCTAGTAGTTTGGTAATCATTGAGTAAGTCAATACTAAGGCACTACAACAAAGGACCAGTTAAATCACTCAGTATTAAGATCGTCTTGCACACAGTTTTATTTTCATGGAGGTTAATGACATCTCTATTGCCAAGTTGAAGGAAGTATTACTGTGCTATGAAAGTGTCTCAGGTCATAAGGTAAACCTATCAAAATTTGCCATGGTTTTCAGCCCAAACAAGAATGATGGTGTTAGAAAGGCAACTCAGGATATTTTAAGCATCCCAATGGTGAACTGTCATGAAAAGTATATGGGGTTGCCAAGAATTGCAAGGAGAAACAAAAGAAGAGTGTTTGGAAAGATCAAGGAGAAGGTCAACTCGAAAATGAAGGCTTGGAAAGAAAAATGTCTATCTCGAACAGGTAAGGAAGTCATGATTAAGGCTGTGATCCAATCCTTTCCCTCTTATACTATGAATTGTTTTAAACTTCCCTTTAGTTTATGTAATGATTTACATAGAATGATAGGAAGATTTTGGTGGGGTTTTGATGTGGAGAAAAGGACTACCCATTGGTTATCTTGGGATAAATTGTGTAAACCAAAAGCTTTAGGAGGAATTGGTTTCAGGAATCTCATATCTTTTAACCAAGCTTTGCTAGCTAAACATACATGGAGGTTATTGCAACAGCCAAATTTATTGGTATCTCATATCTTGAAGGGTAAGTATTTTAATAATTGCAGTATCTTTGATGCGAACGGGACCTCCGGCAAGCCGGCCCGCCGCAACAGTCCTGCAGAACGTCGCCCCCAACCCATCTCATGGACCAAAGTTTGGACACTGGCGAACGGATATTACGCACCGCCGCCCCACAGGATGTTACGCACCCATGGTTGACAGTCCGCCCCCAGCCCAATGCGGGTTGTTTACTCCAAGGTTCGAACCCTTGAAGTACTTGATATCACTCCCTGATATCATCCATTGAGCTGCAGCTCAATGGATGATATTAGGGAGTGATATCAAGTACTTCAAGGGTTCGAACCTTGGAGTAAACAACCCGCATTGGGCTGGGGGCGGACTGTCAACCATGGGTGCGTAACATCCTGTGGGGCGGCGGTGCGTAATATCCGTTCGCCAGTGTCCAAACTTTGGTCCATGAGATGGGTTGGGGGCGACGTTCTGCAGGACTGTTGCGGCGGGCCGGCTTGCCGGAGGTCCCGTTCGCATCAATCTTGGATGCAAAAGAGTCTATTAATGCTTTGTAGCTTTGGAAGAGCTTGTTATGGGGTAGAGAGGTGTTTATGAAGGGCATGAAGTGGAGAGTTGGTAATGGTGCGAATATTTTGATTTATAAACATAAATGGCTACCAGGAACTGTCCCCACTGTTTTATCCCCTAAATCCCTACCAATTGATGCTAAGGTTTCTTCTTTAATTAATCAAGCTGGTTGATGGTGGGATTCTTTTATTGATGAGCACTTTCAAGAGTTTGTGTGGAAAGCTTGTCATAACAGCCTTCCTATGCTTTGTGATCTTTCAAAAAAGAAGATTGTGAGTAATATTTGGTGCCAACTTTGTAATGGTGTCTATGAGGATTTAAATCATTGCCTATGGAAGTGTCAAATGGCAGCTATGGTATGGAATGACTCCAATTTTGTCTCTTTGCTGATGGACAAAACCCACCTCCCTTTTGTGGATATTTTTGACTATATTTCTTCATCTTGCTCTGCTTTAGATGTCAATCTTTTTTGCTTATGTATGCTGGGCAATTTGGCACAATCGTAATGAGCTTTTACATGAAAAACCAGGCAGATCGCCTTCAGGGTTGTTAGAATAGGCGAATATGCTACTGACTGAGTTCCACGCTTTTAATAACAGGCAGACAAATTTGATTTCTAATGATCACCCTTGTAGATCTACTTCTTGGGAGACACCTCCCACTGGTAGACTTAAAGCTAATGTTGACGCTTCTATTAAGGATAGTAAGGGTAGGCTGGGGGTCATTTTTAGAGATGATCATGGATAATACTTGCTTGTGCTGCTCCCAAAAATCCAATTTTACCTGTTTTGACTACAGAACTTCATGCTTTATGTCTAGCTATTAATATTGCTAGAGAGAGGAATCTTGGAAATGTTATTTTTGAATTTGACTCTTTACAGGCTGTTTCAATGATTAATAAGATGGGTGTTTGTTTTGCTGCTGATGGTGTACTGGTGGAGGATATTAAAAGAAGATTACGAGATTTTTGTTCCAATGTTTAATTTAGGAAGAGAAAAGCTAAACTTGTGGCACATTGGATTGCGAATTTGGCTCTAGGTTTATTTGATATGCGTTTTTGAACTTGAGATGCTCCCCCTAGTATTTTGGAAGCTATTTCTTGTGATGTAATTCGGTCTAACAATGTAAAGACTATTTTAATTTGAATGAAATTTTCTTTCTTATAAAAAAAATCGTCTTGCACAGGATCATTGAGTGACATAAAGAAACATCTATGAGTAAATGGATATTAACAGTATTTTTAACATGTCTAGTCTACTTCTGTTTCTTCAACTATTATACAAAGTATCATCAACTAGATGTCTCCACATCAATTACCTAGTATTGAGCTTCTCCATTCTAAATGGATATGAGTCGTACTAGTAACTTAATTAAATATCCATTTTATAGAATTTAATAAATCGTCACATACTACTTTGATTATTACAGTTAAAACTAATCTTCCTGTCAATATATTGAGTTTTAAGCGTATACAAATAATCAAAAAAAAAATTCTCTTATTTATTTAAAAAGTAAAAAAAGAAAAAGAAAATAAATAAAATAAATATTTATCTTATTTATTTTAATTTCAGTAATAATTTAAATACAATCTTCTTTGCATATAAGGCTCTATCATGACAATCTCTCACAAGCTCTTAAGCAAAAGGGACATATCATTTAACAATATTCTCTTTAATGACACTTAAAATCATAATATGTAGTGTCTTATTAAATGGGTCAACAAGATTGTTTCCAAAAGCTATCTTCTTGATTGCTAAATCTTCCCTATCGGTTCTTTTGAGTTAACCACTACTCTACTGTTATTACAATAAAATGTTAGTTGCTGGTCTTGTTTGGAACAACTTCCAAATCTTCCATGAACTTGTGAAGCCATACGTCTTTTTTTGTTGCATCACAAGTGGCAACATTTTTTGCCTCCATTGTGGAATTAGATATACAACCTTGTTTGATACTCCTTCACGCTATGCCTCCTCCACTGAGGGTAAACATTGACTTAGATGTTAAGAATTTCAAGAATCTTTGTCTGCTTGAAAGTTAGAGTCTTTATTTATATCTTGTGGGGATTAACTCTCCACCATAATAAACTAGCATATAATTCCTTATTCTCTTAAGATACTTGTGCATGTACTTGACTGTAACCTAGCTAGTGATCCAATCATGGGCTTAAATTATGTTATTAAGCAGGAAAGGAAGGGAAAAACAAAACGGGTGAGACTATGCTTACCCAAAACAAAGTTCAATGTGGATGCTTTCGTGTCAAAAATGAGAAATTTCTAAATATAACATATTATATATCTTTTATTAATGATAGTTGTTTATATCATCTTTATGTCTAACACATTATTTTTAATAGAAAAAATCAGAGTGGATTTACTACAGGGTCCCAAATTCATTTGTTCAAAAAAATAAAAATTGTTAGGCCGGATTCTTTCAACAACTTTTGAGACTTGTTTCTATAATCGTTGTATGCAAGAATTACTCGTAAAAAAGAGAGTGAAAAAGTGGGAAGGAATATGGAAAAGGAAAGGAATATAAATTGATTGTCAATTAGTCATCAAATGGACAAAAGCAGCATAGGGACCATCCATTTTTTGTTAACTCGGTTATCCATGTTATCTTACTTTTTTATCCAAGTGTGAAGAAAAATTCATATCGAAATCTCATAAATAATATTCTTTTTCATTTCTTATAATATACTGTTCAATCACCCAGAAAAAAAAAATTATTTATAATGTAAACTGACAAAATTACTAACAAACTTTGAAATCTATCATTTCAGTATTATATATATATATATATATATATATACACGGGTAAAAGTTAAAAGAATTTACATTTATATTTTGTAAATAAATGTTTGTATGCTCACATGCATACGTATCTACTTGTCATTAAAAAAAAAAAAAAAAATTATACTAATAGTTTAATAAGCAGTAAATTATTTTAAAAAAATTAATTTTTAACTTGACTTCAGAATAAATGAGGGATCGGTCCCTACTCCCTACTCCCTACTCCCTACTCCCTACTCCCTACTATTACCCTATATATATTATTTTATTAAAAAAAAAATAGAGAGGACAAAATGAAATACTGTGTCTACACAGTTAACAAGCCAGCGAAAGGTAAGTGCGTCTGTTTATCTTGACCCATTTTTTTATTTTCTAATTTGTTTAATTAAATATTTAAATAGAAAGCTTCTCATCATTTCTTTTTCCAAACTCTCAAGTGGGCTGGGCAGAAAGAGTCTTATGAATTTGGCTGGCGTTGACGCTTCCTCGTACATCTATTGCCTTTAATTGACAAAACTTTAATTTACCTGTTTTAAATGTACCCATGCCATTTTGTATTCCCCCACTATTTACAACATATGATCACAAACAAAAATTTAAATATAAAATTATTCTTTTTAGATGCTATTTTATAGAATTATCGATATATAAATATCGTTAATAACAATTTTAATTTATATATTATAAATTTTATGAATAATATCGATAACAAATATGATTGGAATTTAGGTTCAAAAAAATTTATAATTTTTAAATTGTAATATACTTAAGTTAATATTTTAATAATAATTATGTATTTTGTATTCTATAAATATTTTTATTGTAATAATATTGGAGCAAATAAATAAAGATAAAATTCAATTAAATTACAAAAAAAATTAAGTATTTATATATATTTATATTACATGCAATTTATATATTTCATACCCTCCATTTTTTTTATTACTATCTAATTCTCATTCTATTGTATTATATCTTATATCTTATATTTGTTAAATAAAGATTCTATTTATATTTCCTTATTGTTATATTTATATTATGTATGCTATATATATCCTAAATATGTTATTTAATTAATAAAATTGGCTTACTTAGTATATTATTATTTATTTTAATATTTATCAAAATTTTATCAAATATTTTCAAATTTTAACAACATTTTTCATAATTTTTTAAATATATATTTATATTGATAATATTCACAATATTTTTACCAAAATCGATAATTTTATCCATGGTCAAAATGTCATATATATATTTTTAGCAGCAGTATGCTTGATGCAAGCCTTTGAAAACAATATTATTATTATTATTATTATTATTATTATTATTATTTTGTTGCTAAAATAGGAACTATTGAAATCAATTTTATACTAATTATTTCACTTAAAAAAAATATGAAGTACATCAGAATTACTTTGCATGTGACAGTAAGACATATTAGTCACATTAAACTCACGAAAAAACTTAAGTTCCTCATTAAAATGAAATTATTTAATCACTACTTGAACAATAACATAATATTTTATTATTAAATCGAGAGTAAAATAGTCAATCTTAATTTTTTTCCTCTATTATCACCTTTTCTCCCACCATTTTTCTCCTTTTTTTTTTTTTAATATAATTCTATTAATATTATTTAGCCATTTTCTCTTCTTTTTTTCTCCTCGTGAAATTATGTTGTTTTTTTTCCTTTTCATTTTCTGGTTAGGAATTAAATGCACCAGTTATTGGAAAAAGCCCTAAAGAAAATGACAGATTTTGAGTAAATGAGTAACCTACTCAAAGATGATATATATATATTTTTTCCCATTAAGAAAAAAGAAATAGCTCATAATTTTTTCAAACAATAAAGGAAAAAAAATAGCACATCCACATAATTCATCTCATACTCCCTAAAATATGTGCATTCCGACAGAATAATGGGCTAGTTTGGTCATTACAGTAGCTTAAGAGATGTCTAAACTCAAAACCAAAATTTTGAAACAAATTCTATAGAAATTGCCCATACTTTGAAAAATGAAAAATGCAAAGTAGTTAATTTGAAGGGAAAAATCAGATAATGATAAAGAGAAAATGAGAGAGAGGGAGAAAATTGTCAAATCATTAGAATTATAAAAAAATAAAAATAATAATAAATGAGATAAATGACAGGATGAATGGTGATAAGAGAGGAAAAACTAGTCAACTTTTTAACTAGTTTTAATAATAAAATATTATGTCACCATTTAAACGATGACCAACTATCATATTTTAATAAGCGAGTAAATTATATATTAATTGAGAAATAAATATGACTAAAATGTTTATTTTGTACAAGCAAAGTGATTTTAACAAAACTCACTCTAAAAAAAAACATAAGAGATTATTTCATTTTATGTGAAACGAGCAATGTCCTTAAAAATTTTAAAAATTAATATAATCATTGTCATACTAGAGTTAATTGATCACTTTAAAACTTGGTTATTGTTACAATTCATTTACATACATAAGTACTTTACATTAGGGATGTAAATTCGTGTAGATCGGGTGTTTGAAGTTTTTAGAAAATTAACTCCCTATAAGTGTTGGTTCTGTGCACAATAGAGATCAAACACTTGCAATTCAATAATTGGGATTAGTGAGCCTTGAACATAGGATCTCCAACTCTAATATTATGTAAGAAGTTATTAGTTACCAACAAAAGCTTAAGTTATTTAGAGGAGAGCAACAATCATTTTATACATCTATCATCGGGCAAGCTCAAGCCTAAAACTTTGGGTTTGAGCTAGCCAATTTAGGTCAAGTATTGTCATAATATGTATATTTTTGAGTTGGACTGTATTAGATTTATCAAATTAAATGCAAGCCCAAAGGTCAGCCTGAAAACATTCGAGTATATTCGGGCCTTATTTTTTAAAACTTTGAATTAACTTAAGTCCTTACTTGAGTTTCAATAATGCAAGAAATTATAAACAATGACATATAATATTTAAATGTACGTATATTTTAGGGTGAAATGCTACAGAGGTCTATTAAATTAGGTCATTTGTGTCGTTTAGTCCTTCAGATAATAAATAGTGTCATTCAATCTCTTAAGAGGTAAGAGGTAAGAGGTAAGAGGAGATAAGTATCCCTCTTGGCCCTATATAAATCTACCTCTAACCACATGGATCTAGAACAAATCCAACACCTAGTAGGGCCGAACCTACTGCAAGGGCATCTATTCTTTCCTAAATGAATTTTACATAAATTGAGATCCCACTACAATACTCTACGGCCATATAATGACCTACACACATGACCCCATCAATCCATAAGTCTTTTATTCATGGCCTTCATTATTTGGAAAAGCAGGATAGCTTGAGTCTATACTATGTACATGCAAAACCAACACTAAACACATACAATGATCCTAAGACATTTTTCATGACACTTGGGATACATACAAACAGTCAAGTAGCATGTATAACAAAGGACTTCATATAAAAGGAAAAACCATAAATCATATTTAGATGATCCTTAACTTTTTTTTTTTTGGGTGCTATTTCTCTTCCTAAGAGGTTTCAAAGTTTTAGAGGCCATTCAATTGTTGAGTCCATTATGTAACGTGCACAATTCATTTTAGATGTATCATGCCACAAGGGTATATTTGTATGGACATTGACAAATTGTGAATTTCTCCAAAACTACGACATATGATTAATCTATTAAACTTTAAAAGCTATATAAGGGCATTATCATGAATTTATTAGGTGATTTGTTAGAACAGTGTGTTTCCATGAAAAGCTAGTTAATGCAATACATATATCATCTTGCTCAATGAAGAAAATGTAAGCCTGATAGAAGGAAGTCAATGTTAGTTGCAAAAGGTTTTCATCAGGTGGAAGGAGTTGACTATTTTGAAACCTTTAGTCTAGTTGTAAAGCATACCTGTGAGAGTAGTGCTTAGCTTGGCATTATCTAAAGTTTGGTTACTTAGGCAGTTAGATGTTAGCAATACTTTCCTTAATAGAGAGCTAGAAGTGGTTGTGTATATGACTCAACCATTGGGGTTTGAAGTTTCTTCACAGGTACCCTTGGTTTGTAAGTTGAGGAAGTCTCTTTATGGCTTAAACAAGCATCATGTGCTTGGTACCAAAAACTAAGTTTTTGACTATTGTCACTTGGTTTTATAAATTCAAAGTTAGATGTATCCTTGTTCTTCTAGAAAATTACTACATCACTCATAATTATTTTGGTGTATGTTGATGACATAATAGTAAATAGTGACACTCCACATTTGATCCAACATTTTATTGATCTATTCCAAATGAAATTTGCTCTTAAGGATTCAGGTAGTCTTTCCTTTTTTCTTGGTATTGAAGTAGTAAGAAAAAAGATTACTTGCATTGGTCACAACACAAACATGTCAAGAATTTACTTGACAAGGCAAGATTGAGTCACTCAAAGCCTCTGATTACACCCTACTGTATTAGGAAGAATACTTTCCAAGTTTGATGGAACACCTTTGACAAATGCTACAATCTATAGGAGTGCAGTAGGAGGGCTTCAATACTATACAATGACATGGCCAGCTATCTCTTATATACTCAACAAACTTTGTTAGTTTTTTAGCAATTCTATATATGGTCAATGACTTGCTGCAAAAAGAGTATTGAGATATCTCAATGGCACAGCATCTCATAGGATACTATTGCAAAAATCATATTCTTTTGATCTAACAAGCTTTAGATTCTTTTGATCTAACAAGCTTCTTCATAAGCAGATTGGGTTGGGAATGTAGATGATAGAAAATGCAAAGGATCCTATTGTGTTTAGTTGGTCAATTATTTTTGCGTTTTGGATGTCTAGTGAATAGAAGGTAGTCTCTCGATCAAGTACAAAGTCAGAATATAGAGATCTTCGTTTGGTGACTCCATAATTGATATGGCTTAAATTGTTGTTTTCTATGATCAACAGTCTATTATTTTTTGTGATAACCGCAGCACCTAACATCTTTCTAAAGATCCGGTGTTGTATGCAAGGACAAAACATAAATAGGTTCTTCTCAATTTGTTATAGATCAAGTCATGCAGCAAGAGTTGGATGTTCACAGTGCTAATTGAAGTTCCGGTTGCATATGTCCTCAATAATGCTTTACCTTCTACTAGATTCCAATTCTTAAAACACAAACTGTTAATCTTACCAAGACCACAGTATGAGGGGGTGATAGTGATGAGTTACTTAGAGTAGCTTATGTATAGTCAATAGGTTGATAAAATATAACCTATTGTATAGAAAGACGTGTACAAGTTATTTACATGGTTTAAGACTCACACAATACATGCACTAATATAAAGGAATTGAACACGGTGTAAATGTAATTATTTAGCATTCATTTTTCTCTTATCAAGATTAACTTTTTTAGTTCATCTTATCTGATGGTTTTCAGAATATGTGAATGAATAGTATTTGCTAGATATGGGTGGCTTTGATAAAATTAAATAGTTGGGTATTTGGGTTATATGATTTAGTATTGGCTAGGTAGTTGCTTAAAGGAGGACAAGTGAAAAAGTTATTAAGTAAATGTGTAACAAGAGGATATTAGAAGAAAACTTGTATTGTATTGATTGCTCAACTTTTTGTATTGGTACAAAATGAGCAATATTATCCCTATTTATACTAAAGGCTCATCCTAACCAATTGCTAGGATTTTACCAACATTCTCTTAATCTAATGGTTATAATTCATCCACTATTTTTTTATTAAATTATTCAATTATCTAGAATTTTCTACTAATTTTCTTTATTAAAATATTTAGATATTTTCGAAAATAATTCTACAACAAGTTTCTAGAATTTGAACTCTTTAGACTCCAACATTTTAATGGACTCTTAAATTAGATTTTACAACACTTAATATTATTTAGGCCAAATCAAAATTAATATCACTTTCTAACACTCCTCCTTGATGTTAATTTTGATTACTTTAATAATTTCTCATAATAACTCAAACTTCACTCAAGGTAGTGCCTTCTTGAAAATGTTAGCTTTTTTATCCTTTGTCTTGCAATATTTGAGCTCAATTTCTTTATTGGCTTTTGCTTCTCTAATGAAATGATACTTTATACTTATTTATTTGATTTTGTTGTGAAATACTAGATTCTTTGTCATTGCTATAACCGACTTGCTATCATAATATATTTTGTAGGTTCTTCTTGTGACTCTTCCATGTCTTCAAGAATTTGCTTTAACCATTTTACTTGGCTTGTAGTGAGAGCTGTTGCAATGTATTCTTCTTTTATCGATGATTATGCTACTGTTGCTTTTTTTTTTTTTATGCCAAGAGCCTAAGCCCAATATGAAAGCATAACCAAATGTGCTTCTTATGTCATCGAGAAATCCTGCCCAATCATTAACAGTGTATCAAACAAGCATTGGACTTGATGATGGCTTGTACCCTATTCCATAGTTCTTTATTCCTTGTAGATACCTGTATTTGTCTTGCTACATTGTAGTGAACTTGTGTAGGACATTGCAAGAATTTTGATAGTAGGCAAGTAGCATACATTATGCTTGGCCTTGCTGCGGTCAAGTACAGAAGACTTCCATGAGGCTTTAAAAATGAACAAATAATCCTAAACATTTTAACAATTGTCGGTTGTAGAAAATATTGTAAATTTTTAAATTAATTCAATAACTAAAATAATTGCACATAAGAGATTGCAGCCAAGGTGATAATGATAGATGTATATGAAAATCTTAGTTCACTATCAATTCATGAAAAGAACAAATTAAGGAATTCAATTAAAAGTTAGATTTAATGATTTTTTTTTACTAAACTTAGAAAATTCCAAATCAATGGTTATTTTTACTATAATCAATTAGTTAATTTCTTTGATCCGATCTGTTAACTAATCAATTGAGATTAGCTCAAGGAAATATTATAACCACCTAATATGACACAAATTAATGCAATCAAATTAGGCACTTGTTCATAGTGTACAACCAAGCAAAGATGATATTTCTAACGCCTAGTTCTAACATATTTTCTCAAACTAAAAATCAAGATTTCATCCATCTTTAATTCATAATCAAAAATATTAAGAACATGAACAAGAAATAAATCTAAAACTTATTTATAATTAAATTACAAAATTATTTTTCCAATCATTGGAAGCAATACTAATATCTCATATACACAAATTAGCTAACCATAACTAAATTGGTGTCAATCAATTTAGTCATTAGAGGTAAACGCAAAATCTAAGAGAAGGAAGAAATATTACAATAAAAATACCCCAATTGATCTCCTAGCTTCAAATCCTTGAAGTTGTTGGTTTCCTTTCTCAAATCCTTGAAGTAGCTTCACAAATATAAGGTCTTCTCTTAATTTTGGATTATTTTTGGGTGAAAATCCCAACTGCCATAGCAGCTAAGGGTGGAGGAACTTGGCTATCAAAAATTTGTGTTTGAGAGAGGCATAGTGTGGTATTTATAGGGCAGTGAAGAAACACACGCGAATTAAGATTGTTGGGCAATTTTTGGTACGCAAGCAGCTGTACACAATTTTTTCTGCCACGACACAAGGTTAAAAATGATTACCATAGTAGAAACAGAGAGTTCACTACCACGGCACATAAATTTCCTCACCGCGGCACATGTTGAATTTCATCCCCAGTATAGAAACCCGAGACTTGGTTGCCGCAGCACACATATTCCTTCACCGCAGCACACGTTGTTGTACTTGCCTTGTATATACCCCTTACATAATAAATGCTCTTCAATGTAAGGCTTACATTTCTCAGCTCTTTCTACTCCAATTTTACTCTTTTGATTTATTTAAGTCCAATATTCTTCTAAGAGCCCAAAAGCCTACAAAACACACAAATACCTTACAAAATACTATAATAATAAAATAAAACATAAAAATAAATGCTTAAAACATAACAAAATATAGGTCAAAATAATGTTTATTAGAAATTATGAGTTATCTACTTTTGGCAAGCCATCTACTTTTCTTAAGGCTTTGCTATTGTCGATCAAAGTTGCAACAGTATTGCATCTACTCATTTTAAACTTCTTGATAAAACTCTTTGTATATTTCTTTTGTAAGATGAAAATCCCATCATTACTTTGTCTCACTTCAAATCCGTGAAAATAATGCATAACCTCAAATTAGTCATCTTGAATGTCTTCATCATTTCTTCCTTAAACTCTTTGATCATAGTTTCATTGTCACCTGTGTAGATAAGATCATCTATATATAGAGAAATAATGAGAGTATTTGTACCTTGGTTCTTAATGTACAATGTTGGCTCACTTTTTGCCTCCTGAAGCCTTGTTGTATAAAATGACTTTCAATTCTACTATACTAGGCTCTTGAGCTTGCTTTAGTTCGTATAGTGCTTTCTTTAGCTTGAGGACTTTGTCTTCTTGTCCTTTTACCACAAACCCTTAAGGTTGTTTGACATATATCTCTTCTTCAAGCAAGCCATTGAGAAAAGCCGACTTTACATCTAGTTGATAGATCCTCCACTTCTTTTGAGCGGTAAGAGCTATTAATGCTCTAATAGTACCCAAGTGTGCAACTGGATCAAAGGTCTCGCTAGTCAACTCCAACCTTTTGCAAGTATCCTTTAGCAACTAGTCGTGCCTTGTGTTTTTTAATTGATCCCTTAGAGTTGAGCTTAGTCTTGTATACCAACTAAACTCTAATGACCTCTTTTCCTTTTGGTATATCAACAAACTCTCAAGTTGCATTTTTCTCAATCATTTTTATTTCTTCTTCCATAGCTTTTATCCATACTTTTTGTTTGAAAGCTTCTTCAAAATTGTCTGGCTCCACGACGATCATGTTGCAGATCTCATAAATCTCTGATAAAGGTCAGGTTCTTCTTGGCAAAGACTTCGAAGATGATTCTTCTTGACCAATAGGCTCTTGTCTCCTTGGAATTTCTTCTTTTGCTTGTGGATGCCTTGTGAGAATGTCAAAGTTTATGTTTCTTTCATCTTCTTCTTTTTTCCAATCATACTTAGCATTTTTTTCAAACTCAACATCGCGCCTAATGATCATCTTCTTTGATTCCAAGCTATAGATACGATATCTCTTGGATTAAGTATTGTAGCCCAAGAATATTCCTATCTCTATCTTCTTATCTAGTTTACTCCTTTTTTGCTTTTGGAACATGAGCATAGCATATGTATTCAAAGACTTTGAGAAGTTTTGGGGAAGGCTTACGTCAGCTCCAAGCTTCAATAGAAGTCTTCTTTGGAACTGCTTTGGTTGGACACCTGTTGAGGAGATACACTATTGTGTATACAGCTTTTGCCCATAAAGTTTTAGGAAGGCCTTTATCCATTAGCATTGTTCGAGCCATCTTCATCATTGTTCTATTTTTTTGTTCAAATACTTCATTTTGTTGTGATGCGGATCCAGCAGTGATTTGATGCTCAACTTTTTCATCTTTACAAAAATTTTTGAATGTGTTGGAGGTGAACTCATTTCCATGATCACTTATAATAGTCTTCAAGTAGTGACCACTTTGTTTCTCCACATATTCTTAAAACTTTTTAAATATCTTGAAGACTTCTAATCTTTCTCATGGAAAATACACCCAACTCATTCTAGTATAATCATCAATAAGGAGAATGAAGTACTTGTTCTAGTTGTGAGATGGAGTGCGCATTGGGCCGCATACATCTGTATGAACAAGCTCTAGTGGTTTCTTCATTCTTTATTTATATAGACTATTTATACTACTTTTGAACATGTGTTCAAATTAGTTTTATTTTTTAATGTGTTCTATTTTTGTATAAATTGACTAATAAGTCAAAAATGGAAGATATTGTGCAAGGAAGTCAAAAACGAAAACTGCTATAAATAATATCATATAACAACTTGTTTGTAGATTCATAAATTTGGAGTTCAATCTATACATAATATTAGAAAAATTAATTAATGTAAGAGGAGTAGACAAATGATAACCTTGTGTATCTCACTTGTTAGATGTGGTTTTTATTATAATGTGAGAGAAATAGTACATACATACAAGAACATATTTCAATTCGGAGCATATTATCCATAGAAAAAGTTATACTAAGTCGCACACACTTTTATATCAGAGTTTGGTACCATCAGTAGATGAAAGGTTTAATAGCTAGGGAGAACATGTCAATGTTTATTATTATTATTATTATTATTATTATTATTATTATTATTATTATTATTTTAAAGCTCTTAGCTAGAAAGTGTCAAATTTGATGTTATAAATGTTGCCTTTTTCAGTGTCATATAAGAAAAAACTTAAGTGGTTGATGGATGAAAATGAGAGGAGAAAGGTTGTTGCTTGAAATAAAATTGAAGCAATATAAGCATGCTATCAAAACTAACCTAATCGTTTAACACCTCACAAAACAATCACCAACTGTAAAGAGGTTTCTAGTTTCTCTCAACTTTTCTCATATAACTTAGAACGTGATCTTTAAATTAATGAGCACAATAACAATAATATCCTCAAAAGTTAAAATAATAAAAATAATATACCCAAAATTTATAATAACAAAAATAACATCTTTTATGTTCAAATAATATATTTATACAATTAAAAAAATGACTTTTATATCATTTTTTTTTTGTTTGAACGCTCGTCCAATTAAATTTAGACTCGTTCAATGTTATAAAGGTACTAATTTTGTTTTCATAAAATTCAGGGATGTTATTTTTGGTAATTTCCCCAAATGTTTTTTATTTGTTTAAAACCGACTTTCACACGTGTGTTTCATCACCTTGTGATATGGAGAAAAACTTATATGCCGCCAATGCATTGCCCCTATATTATTAGTCGTTGATCGCATCTCTCTTCTAATATCTTTTTTATGAAGTTAATAAATAAATGGTCAAGATTAACGGGACATATACTAGCTGACAATGATCCCGTTCTATATATGCAAGTTCTTCTCAATAATGTACGTACTAGCTCAATTTGATGGACACATGAAGGAGATAATAAAATAAAAATAAAAATATATATATATTTTTTCTTTATATCAATTGATGAATATTGTTGGGATTCCAAGCGTGTGAGAGGAGGTCGGGATTCACGTGACTTCTCCCCAAAAGACGACAGATATATAGTAGGAAGATGAAGAAAGTTGAAGTGTCAATTATCAGTTCTGGTTTGCAGTTGGAAAGAAACTTTTTAATCTTTGTCTCAATTAGTATGTTGAGATTTCTGAACAATTAATGTACCTTTTTCCATTGTTTTTTTTTTTTTAATACCTTCTTTGCATTTGAAGAAATCAAAACAACTATATGTAGCAAAATTTGTAAGGTACGTTATCAATCACACCAATGAGAAGTTTACTAATATGCAACTGAGACTAGATGATATTCGGTAATTCCCTACATATAAAAATCGTATAATCCTAATTTATATTATTGATAATACATATACATATATTCTAAAAGAAATACATATACTGAGTTAGTATTTTTGCAATTGCAATAAATAAATAATATAAAGAACGAATTAATGGATCTGTAATCTGTTGCTGTCAGATTATACTCATTTTTTAAGCAATAAAATAAGTCTTGATCTGATTATGAGTGGAAAATTAAAATGCTAGCTTAACGCATCAAGTTATATACATCATTATGTTGCTTTCTCTCCCAACATCATTTTAAAAGGGTGAACATCTTCAAGTTACTTTGTATCGTTATACAATATAATTATCAATAATGTAGCAGCGATTTACTCAAATTGACAGATACATACATGAACCCATCAACTTGAAAATGGTTTTTGTATTGGCATCCTATTTCCCAAAACTTTGGTAGTAGCTCTAGTCACACTTTATTAAATGTTTTAGGATCATGCTTTTAAATTTTCTGCCACGTAGTCACTTTTGAAAATTATTTTATTCTTTCTTCTTTTTCTTGCGCTCTAAAATACTTTTACAAGGTTTCAATAGCATAAACATACTATTTAATTGTGTTTGTTTTTGAAATCGATTTCAAAACACAAGTTTCTTTGTTTTTTCAAGTGTTTTTGCATGATCTCCAAAGAAGACAAAAACTACCATTACTTCTATTAAAATAATAAATAATATTTATAAAAATTATAAAAACATTTTATTTAATTTTAAAGATTGTCGAACATCATTAAAATCTTAAAAGATAAATTTTTAATTTAGTTAAATGTCATAACCTTTTTTATAGATAGATATTTATTTTTAATCCTTCCAAGTGATGCAAATATGTTTACTTTGTCTGAAAAAAACTTATGGATAACATTATTATATAAAATTCGATTGTGTGTGTTTTACAAAAATTAGATTGAGATGATCAAATAGCTTGTCACACACATGACACCTGAGTTTTGCTATTGAAAGATGGATGGCTATACATATGAACCATTCCTTACCAAGGGCACTATCATGAAACTCATTCGAAGTGACCCTTAACACATCTCTATCAAACGGTTTGAGAGCAAAATCATTTGCAGAAAACGTCAATTTGATAATTGCTTATTTCCTCTAAAAAATGAAACTACTAAAAGTTCCAAAGATAAAAAGGTTGCTACTCTTCGCAAAATACAAATCTATATAAAATCATCACCTCACCCTCTTAAGTCTTAATATACTAATAGTATAAGTTTTGGATAGTTTTTCACATACACGTGCACATGTTATTAGGAATCTGGCTAGAATCGAGATAACTTGAAGCTAGCTAGTTGGATATATGGTATTAGTAATTCACTTCTGCGAATATGTTGAGCTAACTCTAGTGTAATAATCTTACACTTATAACGAGCATAATTCTCTTATGTTATTTTTGTGTTACTCCATATGCCACCAATAAATTACACACATGTAAATAAAGTTGGCTTAAAAGGTGTGGCGTCTTTGTCGACTATTTTATTTATATATTTATCAACTATTAATAACATATAAAATGTCATACCATAAGTGATATAAATGATTTATATGCATCTTATAGATGTTCAATTTAAACCCTAAATAGCGTGTTTTGGAATTTGGGTGTGCGTATATCCATAACTCATGTACAACTTGTACATGAATAATGTACACTCTTCCATAATTCATATACTATACTACACTACTCAGGTATATTCTAGCTATGAGTTATGTACATCACATTAGCTAGCAAAAACATGCTATTTTGGTCAGTTATTTTTTTCAAATTAAAAAAACTTTGTAATATATCTAAAATATGAGTCAATTATTTAAACAAGATGACATTGCTCATAAAGTTCGATGGAATTAAGTAACGTATATTTAAACAAATTTAACCTATTTTTGTTCATTCATCATCTTCCACTCTATGAATGTTAAAATACATGTATTTTTTTTTATTTTTTTTTTTTGAAAATTTGGTATTTTTTGTGGGGATGCTGGATTAAAGAGAATTAGGTAAAAAGAAAAAAGGCAAAGCAAATTAAAACAATTGTAAAAATCAAATTAAGTACATACCAAAAGAGTAAACCAAACATGGCCATCTTGACATTGCCAAACCATATATAAAGCGGTTATGTGTGGCTTTCAAATCCTTATATCTCCCACACAAACCTAATTTCTACTGAACCCAACCTTTTAACACGTGCCACTGATCTTCGCACGTGTGTGAGCTCGACTTGTTAACAAAATCACTCTTAATTTGCCTCCGATCCGAATACAAACCTTTTGTCCATCCCTCTCTGTTTTCCCTATCTTACTATATGCTTGGGTTATTAATGCAACAAGGGATTATCCTCATATGACCATATTGCCCTCACAAACTTGTAAGATTAGATACATAAGATAATGATTGGGGGACATTATGGTAATTCAGACGTATCAGAGGGTGGTGGTAGTTTGGATCATTGAGATGACTCTGTACTGACCTTATCTCTAATTTATTCCATAGATTGCGTTTGGTTTTCAAGGTCCTCTCATAAAATGACAAATATAGACAACATTTGAAAAGGGCAACTCCGTAATTTTGAAGTAATAATAATAAAGCTAAATTTAATTGCAGTTTTATAATACGAGCTGACTTGTGTATTTTCAATTTTCATGGACTAAAATAATAAATACTCCCCATTTTTTATGCACGAGGATGTTACGGTCTTTTTGGGTAAAGAATCATCGATATATATTTTTTTCTTTTGTGCTTCTCCTTTTTCATATTTTGTTTTCTTCTCCGTGTATTTCTTATAAAAAACTATTCTCACTTATTTATTTCCACTTTTTTTTTGGTGTGTGTGTGGAAGAATAAAATTCAAATAAATATAAAATAATTGGTATAGAAAGAAAACGATCGAATAGGGACCGCTTTCTCTTACTAAATTCTCTCTCTCTCACACACATAAGGAGATTTTGTAGCTTTGAGAGAGAAATCAGTAGCCCAAAGGTAGCTTCATATCTCTCATTTTCCATAAGGTGATTGAAAAAACAAATAGAAAATTAAAGAAGAGAAAGAGAAAGATAGGGAAGCCACAAAGAGCGACAAATAAAACCCAGAGAGAGAAAGGAATTCAAGAAGTTTCAATACTCTGCAACTCCAACAGGTATATATATATATATATAGAAGATGAACAAAGCTTAATCAATATGATTTTTTCTTTTTTTTTAAAAAAGAAGAAGTTAAATAAGAATTAAGAATTTTGATTCCTATATACTATTTATTTATTTTAATTTTATTCTTTTTATTTAATTGAGCAGTAAGGTAAAAAGGAAGTGGGTATAGATAGTGGAGAGGAAAAAGAAAGAAGATGATGATGAAGAAGAAAAGCTTATTGATATGGGAATAGCAACATCACCACAACAACCAATCTTGTACAACTCGAAGCTTCAGTATTCAATTAATTTGGACAAGTACTCCAATAATAATTCTATGTCCCAAGATTACCATCATCAAGCAGAAGCAGGAATCTTCAACTTCTCAAACGGATTCGAGAGGTCGACGGTGACTCATCAAGACCACGTAGCTCAACAGATCCGGAGAGAAAAGCTGAGAGTGCAAGGTTTTGAAGGACCACCGACATCATTGGTGGGCTTAGATGAAGAAGAAGAAGAAGACGAAGGAGAAGAAGAAGAAGAAGAATCCGGAGGTCTTAATACTGTGTATGAAACTGCCGGGATGTTATCTGAAATGTTCAATTTTCCTCAAGGAGGTCCCACCACTGCTTCTGAATTGTTGGAGCAACAAACTTTAGCTGCACAGAGTTATAGAGCTGCTCAACAGCCTAGTAGAGTACAGCAACAACCACCACCATCAGTAACTGAATGGCTGTACGGAAATAATAGACAATTTGTTGGTGGTGGACTACTTGGATCTAATTTGAGCAATTCAAAGTCACAAAATATTCGAGATCATCATCATCATCATCAAAATGCTATTTCTCATCATCAGCAACAACAACAACAACAGATTTCAAGCATTACTGCCGACACAGCAACTGCTATGCCTTTTTTTCTAATGAATCCACAACCAAGATCGCCTTCACCTCCTTCATCTCATCATCAACATCATATTTCAAGCACTAATAATTCATCAACCCTTCACATGCTTCTTCCAAACCCATCTGTTTCTATTGAAGGATTTACTAATCCAACTCCAAATACTGGCGAACCTTTTGGGCAATTCACATGGGTACCTGATAATTCTCATCATCATCATCATCACCAAGGAGTTACAACAACGACAACAACAGCTGGTACCCAACTCAACAACCCAATCCATGAAATTGGAGAAATTGTAGAAGGCCAAGGACTTTCCTTATCATTATCTTCTTCATTACAACACTTGGAAGCAGCTAAAGCTGAGGAACTCAGAAATATGGGTGATGGTAGTTTGTTGTATTTCAACAATCAAGGAGGGGCTAATTCTTCAACAGTGCAGTACAATCCATACAAGAATAATTTGGGTAGTAGTACTAGTCACAGCCAAACATTGCATAATTTACAAGCTCAAAACCATCAACCTCATACTGGGTTTGGTTCTTCATTAGGAGCTGTTAATGTTTTAAGAAATTCAAAATACGTAAAGGCAGCCCAAGAATTGTTAGAAGAATTTTGCAGTGTGGGTAGAGGTCAATTCAAGAAGAGCAAATTCGGAAGACAAAATACAAACCCTAACAACTCAAACGTCTTCGTTGGTGGCTCTTCATCTTCATCAAAGGAGTCTCCTCCATTGACAGCTTCTGATAGAATTGAGCACCAAAGAAGAAAGGTCAAACTGTTATCCATGCTTGACGAGGCATGTAATTTCTTTCTCTCTCTCTCACTTCTCTCTCTCCATCAAGAGTCAAACGCCCTCTTAATTTTATTTTTTTTTAAATTCCATTTATTATATTTTTAAGCATTACCGGAACTAAAACACAGAAAATTCCTGCCAGTCTTAATGAACATATAAAAAATCATTCAGAACAGGGAAAAGCCGGCTAATGTGCAATATATAAACCAATAGGACCAAAGCCACTCGTACTGTTTTTTTTTTTTATTTATTTCTTTCAAAAATTAGGATTTTGGTAGTGGAGTTACATTGGATCTGAAATTAAGCTTGGTGAAATTCAATTTGGCAGGATACTAAAATCGTGAATATCTTGAGAATAAACATATCAGCAATAATAAGGTAGGAAGCAGTTTTCATTGTGTTTAGACAGATAAGAGTTTCATACCAATCAAAGTAATATTGCAGCCAAATTAAGCAACTAACATTCGTTATTTTTTAACTATACTACTTAAGCATTCACTAATATTCAAATTCTACAACTCACAATTCTTATGACATAACTAGTCAGCAACTGACATTGTTATTTAATTTGTTGAACAGTGGGTGGAGTTTTTTTTTTTTTTTTCTCTTTTAATAATATATATATATATATATATATATATATATATATTTCTTTTGTTGTTGTTAATTTGGGTCGGAAGAAAAAGAATACGAAGGGATATTCTGAGTTCCGATCAACAATCATGAATTTGGAGTACGAGGCTTACTTTCACGTATTTATTAATCTTTCTGCGTAGTTCTATTTATGAGCATAATTGTTCCCTCATGTTATTTTGAGCCTCTCTATTATTTATTTCCCACAAATTAATTAATTTTTTTCTTTTTCTTACAAGGTTGATGAAATTAATATAAATATTGTTCACAGGTGGATCGAAGATACAACCACTATTGCGAACAAATGCAAATGGTGGTGAATTCATTCGATTTAATAATGGGTTTTGGAGCGGCAATTCCATACACGGCCTTAGCTCAAAAGGCAATGTCTAGACACTTTCGGTGTCTAAAAGATGCAATATCAGCACAATTGAAGCATAGCTGTGACTTATTGGGAGATAAAGATGGAGCTGGAAGTTCAGGAATAACAAAAGGAGAAACCCCAAGATTGAAGATGTTGGAACAAAGCTTAAGACAGCAAAGAGCATTTCATCAAATGGGTATGATGGAACAAGAAGCTTGGAGACCACAAAGAGGCTTACCTGAACGCTCTGTCAACATTTTGAGGGCTTGGCTTTTTGAGCATTTTCTTCATCCGTACGTTTCCTTTTTACTTACGCACTTTTCATTTATTATTATTATTAATAATTTATTTGTGGTTTAATTTCATGACATAATAACATTTTTATAATAAAATTTTATTTTTTAACTTTCCTCCTTACACACACACATATATATATATATATAACATAAAAAAAAAAGTATGTTTTTTTTTTCTTTTCAAATTTAGGTTTTACATACGGTTTTTTTTTTTTTTTTTTTCCAAAAATGGGAATAACTGAGTTAATTTATTTGGTTACTGGTTCTCTTGAAAATCTATAACTTTTCACACGTATGTTTACTTTATATTTAGTTGTGCTAACTTTAAAACTAACCGTACATGTAGAATATATTTTTTTTTGTTACATAATTGGAAAAAAAAAAAAAATGAGACATAAACAAAGAATTATTGTATTTTCGCCAAAATGTACGTAGATATATAGGTGATGTTTACTTATTATTATTTTATCGTACGTTTTAGTATTATTATGCAGCTTTATAAGAATCTGAATCTTTCTAGTGGCAAATAATATACAAGTTTTGAAAAACAAAGAGGCTTATTATAGAGAAATCATAATGGTTATAGCAGGTTTGCGTAATACATGTATGTATATTTGTTATTATTGTATCGTAGTGCTTCCATTAGAAAAATTTATATATTACAAATGAGATTACAATCGGATCTATAACATACCTTTGAATTATTAGGTTTCACCTCACGTACTTTTTAAATATGTTTAATTATATTCTCATTTTTTCTTATAACATAAATGAATATATGTTTTTTTTATTAAGAGAATTAAAAATAAAAATAATTAAATAACTGGATTATTTGTATACAAGAGAGCCTATTTTTTTAAAGTTCGAAGTGAGACAAAATTATAAATTATATAACATGAGACTCAGACCCACCATCATTTGGTGTAGAGCATTCTCATGCATTAGTTGTGGACACATATTTGTGATATGTAACAGCATTTTTAAATTAGTGATTGAAAGCAACAAGAGACAGTGCCCTTGCTTTTCAAAAAAAAAAAAAAAAAGAGACAGCATCCTTGGACGTTTTATGGTGAGAACTAAAAAGCTAGTGAAAAAGAAGAAGACATTAAATAAAACTGTAATTTTGTTTCTATCTTTTGACAGAGCGTGTGTTATTGAATCCAGCTTCCTGAAGGTACAGAAAGCTTGAGGTCTATTTTAACAGTATAATGTGTTAAGGACTCTGATGTCATTTTCTGGTCTCTCTGTCTCAGGTATCCAAGTGATGCAGATAAGCATCTGTTGGCTCGACAGACTGGTTTATCGAGAAATCAGGTAATTGCTTCCATCGATCTCTTCCACATAATTTACTTTCTCTATTAATAATATTGCCAGTAATATATATACATGGTAAAAATATATTTTAAAAGAGAGAAATAAATGGACAAAGTGATCATGATCATGGTTTTTCTATTTGCTCACATGCCGTGACGTGACTGTACATGTAATTTAAAGCCTACATTGTAGTAATAGTTGAAATAGATATATATATATACACACACACACACATACATACAAAAGAAAGAAAAAGTGTACGTATTCCCCCAAAAAAAAAAAAAAAAGCAAGCTGGATGAGTGAAACCCATGGAAGTAGTGAAGGGACCAGTAGTAGGTTCAAGTGAACATTGCATGGTTCGGGGTATTATTTCTCTGGTCCTTTCTCTCTCAGATAGACAAAGACAATATGTTTTTCCTCCTTATTTTTTTTTACCTTTAACTTTGGATTCTGTCAACAATACCCTTTATATGAATGCCAATATAAAATAGCTGTGAACCCAACCCCACAGACAATTAAAAAAGCCACAACCCAAGTACATAAAATAGATTAGACATGAGACTTTGCAGCTTTGCTTCTCTCTCTACAGTCGCTCTTTATCTCCCCCGCTCTCTCTTCTCTTATCAATCCATAGATATTAAAATTTTATTAGCAAAAAACAAAATCTATGTAGTATTAAGTTAATAGTTAATTATATCATATCTTCTCATTTATAATATTAAAAATTACTTTTCTTGTAAGCACTTAAACACGAGTAATTAATTAGATTACATTAATAGAACACAAATACATGTCACACTTTTTTTTATATTTCGTCTCCCAATTAAAAAACATGCAATTGGAAGCTTCATTATTAATTATAACGAAAGAATGTCATTTATGTATAAATGGAACTTTATTTACTATCTCTTTAATTAAATACTAAACACTTGCATTAAACTTCTTATATGATTTAGCATGGAAGATAGATATTGATGATCATATAACTAAAAAAATAAATGATTGTTATGACATTGATGTGATTGGTACCATGTATATAGATTGGCTCCATCTTAGCCTGAATTATTGTATGGATTCGAGAAAAATCCAAAACATAATAACTGATAATCTGCCATGGGGTACATAGATAGACAGAAAGAAACAAATTAATGTTAAATCTATTAAATTATTTTATACTTATTAAATTAGATGATATGCTGAAGTAATAATGAGAAGCTGCTTATATATATTATTACATGTGAAATAATACATGCATTAATCTAAAATTTTTAATATATGGTTAACAGAAGTTAAGATTGGTTAACTATACATGGTCAACGTATAAGAGCTTACTAGCTAGTTCTAGGCATTATTCCTAAAAAGATAATTAGGTTATATTAATAAAAGAAAGGAATCATAATTTTCGTTATTAATTAAATTAAATTTTTTTAAATAACATTTTATTACTCACATGCTATGGAAGTGAACACCTGACCTTTTTATCAATTAATTTAACTTTAATTTACATGTTTAATTTAATCTTTTATTTTATTTTTTTTAAATTATTAAGTTCCTTTAAAAACATTATATTATCTGTTACAAATGTGTTAAATTTCATAACGATGTTAGGAAAAGACATGCATAGTGTTAAATAGTGAAACTTTTTCAAGGGTAAAATCGTCAAGACATGTTTGAAATTTTCAAATTTTCGATTTTCTAAATCAGTTGTACAGTGTATCTTGACACATTTGTAATGAAAAAAAAAAAGTCACATAACATCCACATAATGCTCAAACTACCATTACGTTTTTAACACCACTAACGAATTTGGTATGTTAGTAACACATAATAAAATGGATTTGGTATGTTAGTAACACATAATATAATGGATTTTTTTACAACAAACATTGTGTAAAATAATCTATGTATATATATATATATATATATATATATATTTATAAGTGTGTTGGGGGTTGGGCAGGTCTCAAACTGGTTCATAAATGCAAGGGTTCGATTGTGGAAACCAATGGTTGAGGAAATGTACCAACAAGAAGCCAAAGAAGTTGATAATCAAGAAGGAGAAAGATCATCAAACCTACAACAAAGCAGTAGTGGAGGTGGAGGCGGAGGTGAAGGTGGAGTCTTTGCACAAACCCCAACGCCCACATCAACAACAGCAGCATCATCAGAAGCACCACCACAACCACCAACTACAACTACGTTGCCAGGAGGCAAAAGATCCGACATCAATGCACCTGAAAACGACCCTTCACTCGTCGCAATCAATAAGCACCATCACTCCATCTCGGAAAACCAAGCTGCTCTTACTATTATTTCATCCACCACCAATTCAACCTCTGACGTGGCTGCCGATGACAAGTGTCGTCGAATCAGCATGATTGTGCCTGACTATGGGACCATCTCTGGTAATGTTACAGCTGCTGATCATCATCATCACCATCATCATAAAAGCAATTCTGATTATGGGTCTACGCTTATAAGCTTTGGGACCACCTCTGGTGACGTGTCACTCACTCTAGGGCTTCGGCATGCCGGGAACATCCCTGACAATTCCTCTTCTTTCTCTGTAAGAGACTTTGGGGGTTAATTTCATCACTTTCCTTATATTGGTTAATTAAAAAGAAAATAATTAAAACTTTTTTTTTTTTTTTTTGTTATTATTAATATTGCCTTCCTCTCTCTCTATTATTAAAAAGAAAAAATGGATTCGGAAAGCCTTACATTTTAGTAATATTATTAATATAATTAGCTACGTAGCAAGCTGTATGGGAGGGATTTTATTGTAATTGTATAGCGAAAATGTTGGTTTTGAATCTTCCTCTTTCTCATGTATGTCAACTATCATTAGGCATTAATTGTTTGTACCTTAATTAGAACGAGTACGGACTAGAATAACATGAAGTAAATAAATCATAATTTTATTGAGAGTGAGAGTGAGAGTGAGAGTGAGAGTGAGACTGAGAGTGAGCTACAGTGGAGTACTTGGTCTTAAATATATTGATTGAGTGTTAATTAAGGATTGGTCTTAAATATCATAATTTTTTTTTATTAAGGATCTGTTGCCGATGATTTTGTAAATGTAGTAGTACACTATTTAGCAAGGGCAAAATTTTGCTCAAAATCCTCTTCGGTTGATTTTTCTTATTGAACTTATGTAATCTCACGTGCTATTAGCTTCTTTCTTAATTATAAATATATTATCTTTATTTCAAAATATATATATATAATTAAAAGCTCGAGACTGTTTTCAAAAAATCGCGTGAAATTGAAACTTTACATTTGTAATGAACTTGATTTAATGTCTAATGAGAATTGTAAGTTATATGATCGAATTATGTTTTGTATAGTATATAGTCATGTATCTCTACTTTACAACTTTTTATTGTAATTTTAGGGATGAATAATTATTTATTTCACTTTCCATTGGACTACATTTTTTCCACTTAAATTACGCTGTTCAAATTGGTATTTAAAACAAATAGGGATATTCTTTTTCTTCTTTTTATAATAAAAGAAAACACTTCATTTAAATATTAACCAAAAAGTATAAAAGATATAAAGTCTAATTTTTCAAATATATTAAAGTTATAATTAAAAGAACAAGATTGACCAAGGATTGTGGTAAATAATCTACGAGAAAATTTATTTTAAGCCTTCTTAGTTCACTCTGCACTCTCCTTTGTCTTAATACTTATTTGAATCAATTGATACAATAATTGTTCAAAAAATGTTAAACAATAATATACAAATGTAATTTTTTTTTAGAAGACACTAAAAATCTTTCATAGTCATATTGATTATTCGTAGCTAAAGTTATTTCTTCACTATTTACATTATCATCAATACAATCAGCATTAAAAAAAAATACTATAATTGGCTTCAACAAACACCAAATCTTGCTTTTCATTGACATCTTCATCTTCATTAACATCCTCTAAAAGAACGTCCATTGTAGACCGGAAATAAAGAACTTGAAAGGATATGAGCATATGAGCAAAATGGGTTTTATAATCTAGCAAGAAACAACGGAACTTAAATAAAAAACATTGGAGATAGAGGATATCAAGAGAAAGAGTTTGGTATAAAAATTATTAAGATTAGAAAACTAATGGCAAGTATGATGTATTATACTGGATGAGTTAAATATAGTCATATTTAATTGAACTATATTAGATTGTATTATAATTAATTTATACAGTACTTGTTGACAAACTGTATAATATAGCCAAATAAAATTAATTTAAATATTTTAATAAAATAATTTATATTTAAAACTGGTTTTTTTTTTTTTTGTTATAAAATTTATTTAAATTAATATTTAATTCATTTTTATATTTTTATTACAATTTTAAAAATAAAAAAACTATTTTAAATTTAAGATGAAATAAAAAATTAAGTCGTTAAGACACATAATTTTTATATGAAAATTTAGACTAATTATCAAGTACGATTTAGATCTACTCTTTAATAGCATAAAATTTTTACAAATTTATTTTATGTTTATATTATACGATATAATTTAATTTTATAATTAAATATATAATTGTATAAAAATTATAGGATGAAATTTTTTAATTCTATGTACCAAACAAACCGGTAACATGCAAAGAGGTAAAGTTTTGCCACGGTCTCTTCCACTCCTTTCTTTCTCACTTTTTTTTTTTTAACTTTTCTCTCTATCTAATGATTGAAACATTCTTTAATGACCAAAATTGATGCTTTGGTATTTGGTAGATTTTTTTAAAATAAAAAAATTATAAAATTAATACCTCAAAAATTATAATAATAAATAACCCTTAATATTAATTTATATTTTTTTTAATTTGAATTAAAAATATTATTTTTATTATTATAAATTTTAAGAGTATTATTTTAAATAATTTAATTTTTTTTTTTAATATAATATAAAAGCATATTCATTCCGATAAGAGAAAACAATAAATAACAAGGATCGAGAAACAGAGAAATTCCGTTTTCTAGCAAACAAAACAACAAAGTTCCTTTCATCAAAGATTTTGAGTACTTCCTATTTTCAAACGGTTCGCATAAGAAATCTATTCAATAATGAAATTTACTTAAATAAATAAGTGTTTAATAATATTTTAAATTTTTAATTCTTTTTAAAATAATAAAAATAACATTATTGTGTTCAAATTATATATTATTCACTATTAAAAAAATGCTATTACATTTTTTTTTAACACCGTTCAAATTGAACTACGACCATTTAGACCTGTTTAATATTGAATATCGTCTAATTAGATACCGTTCAATTTTATTGGGTGCTATTTTTATTATTATAAGTTTAGAGGTGTTATTTTTTGTAATTTTAATATTTTTTAAGGGATTTTTTAACCATGTATTTTTTATAAAGATATCTGATTTTTTTTTTTTAAGAAATCAATACCAAAATATGCATTAATTCATAAATCTTTAAAAATAAGTATTTTTAATCAGATTTCATATTTTTTTCATTTTCACCAAAAAAATAATTTTTTAGATAATAAATATGTCTTATAACTTCTATATATGTAAATATTTGAAGAAAATGATGAAAAAATTAAAATTTATAAATAATAACGAAAAAATTCTTAATTCTTTAAGTTTTTTGAAAAAAAATAAGAAAACATAAAGTGTAATAAATAACTTGAAGGTGATTTTTTATTTCTTTTTTTAAAAATCACCAAGAAAAATTAATAATTATTTTTATAAAAAAAATAATAAATTAAATATTAATATTTAATTAATAATTATAAATTATAAATTAAAATCATTATAAAATATGTACTTAATTTTAGTATTTATGAATACGCCAAAACTTATCCCATTAATTATTTATATTTGGTAGCCAGTTGTTAAATAGCTCAAACTAATCATGCAACCTAATTAGTGATTATTCTTGATGATCCTCAGCACACAAAAAAAAAAAAAAAAAGTAGTCTTGATGACTATTAATTAATTACTTTTTTTTTTTTTTTTTATCAACATTAAATCTTGAACTTCTATAAAGTATATATATGGAAGGTAGGGTATTTAAACTGGACACTTCACCACGTCATTTGAGTTTGGAATATGCCATCTCACCTACAACTGATTGGTCAAATAATGATACTTGCAATTGTTTTTTAATACATGTCTTTCCACTAATAGAAAATTAATTTTCTACGAGCTAGGCACGATGTGCATCATAAGGCGTATAGTTTTTGTAATTTTAAGAAAATAATACTAGTTAATTAGCAACAAAAAAATTTATGGTTAGCAAAAAAAAATCAAAATTTTAATATTTTGCTTTGGATCATTTAAAAAAAAAAAAAAAAACATTTTTATTAATTACACAATTAAAAACTCAAAATGTAAGCACACTTGTTAGTTGTTTATCTATGTCTCTTGAACTGTGAAATGTGTCTGAACAATTGACAAAAAAATTTGAATTTTTTTGTCCTTTATAAAAAGAGAGATAAAAATAGAATTTATTTTTTAAAAAAGGGTAATTAATTATTAAAAGACAAACGGTAATTGTTTTTGACGATGAGAAACAAACGGCAAATGGGGAGGATCGGAGGATTTTTTTTTGTTTTGGATAGAAAGCAAGGGATAACCATGGCTATAAAACACTAATAGGTCATGGTTTTCAAAAACAAAAAAAACGTGACTGCATTTTACATTTACAACAACTATATATAATAGTCAATGGTGTCTCCTATTTAGGTCTCCATTTTTATAACAGTGATCATATATTTATATTCACAATATTTTTTTGTCTTTTTGTAGCTGTGGGAGGTGAAGCTAACCACTGTATTTTATGAAGTGGACCAAGTCTTTTTTTTTTTTTATAACAGTGGACTAAGTCTTTAAGTTTACTAAAGCAAGGCTTTTAAAAAAGAAAAAAGCACAAAAAATGAAAGGAAGAAAAAAAAAAAAAAAATTTAATTTCTAATTTAAATTTTATGAAGAACTAGACATATTTGAACTTTTTAATTTTAAAATAAGTCTGGATGTTCTATCTCAAATTATCATTTTCCTCTACTTCTTATCCATCAACTTCTTATACATTTCTCATTAACCTAAAACATATATTAATTAGAAATGAAAATATAATATAAAAAATAGAGTTGTTAGGTATGAACATCTAAATTTAGTTTTCTTCATTTAAGTTTTTTCTTTTTTAATTAATAGATGTTCAAGGTTGAGAGAAATATATATATATATATATATATAACCAATTGATTAATAAGAATGAGAATTATTTGACGAAAAAATAATAATGCATATAACAATTTATAATTAAAGTGACATAGATCAAACACAACATCTCTACTCAATTAACAAATAAAAGAGATATTAAATTAAAAAGTCAACAACTTACCTAATGTAATTAATAAATTTTCTTAAAGTAAAATTTCTCAAAATTAAGAATGTAGGTACTCATGGCCTCTAAATTTCTCACCCACACATAAATAACTCCTTAAAAAACTTAAATTATTAAAAAAAAAAATGGCTATTAATATTTTTATATACTTATTGTTTTTCACAAGTGCTAACTAGCTTTTTATATATTTTAAAGGGTGCAGAGTTAAAATGGTCTTTTTGTTTATACAATAGGTATCATTTAGTACTCTAATTTATAAAATGTGTCTTTTAGTCCATTTGTTTATGAAAAATGTGTCATTTAGGCAATGACAAAATTAATTTTCATCCAATTTTTCGTTAAATCTAACGGAATAGTATATATGTTACATCCATGTTTATATTTTTCGATAAATATATATCAAATTAAATAATTTTTAATTAAAAAATTACTCTAATTTTTTACAATTTTTTTCTATTAAACTTAAATAAAATTTTCATTGTCTAATTTGTAATTTTAGATATTAAACAAAAAAAATTATATTTAAATTTTATTAAATTCAATCAAACTTAAATAACATTTTTATTATCTAAGTTGTAATTTTAAATATTAGACAATGAAAATTTTATTTAAATTTTTTTTAAAATTTAAAAAAAATTGAGTAATTTTTTAATTAAATATTAATTTTTTACTTTTATATATATATATCGAAAAATATAAATATGCATGTGACACATCTACTATTCTGATAGATTTAAAGGAAAATTGGATGGAAAATTAAGTTTATCCTTACTTGACACATTTTTTACAAGTAGAGGAACTTAAAAACACATTTTTCAAAAATAAAAAAATTTAAAAATATTTTTTATAATTTAAGAACTAAATACTACATTTTATAAAAACAAAATAACCTTACAATACTTTTTTCTATTTTAAATACTTTAACATTCAGTAATTGAAGTTAATGCGCATACTCATTGAAAAACTATCTACTGTAAAAGCTTAAAGTTAAATTACTAAAAAAAAAAAAAAAAAAAGGACGTTAATACATTGTGATGATTAAAAAAATTTCCCCTGGCCTCAATATTGCCAAGGGTTCGGGGGACGATAGCAAGGCCTCAATATTGGTGTATCCCTGACAATCAGTTTCTTAACAAGGTAAAGAGTAATTATCGTTTTATTTGCAAAAGTAAATAAATAAACAATAAGTGTATAGCATAATTTTTTTAATAAATATAATTTTATTTTTAACCTTTATTTTAAGTATTAAATTTATTTATTTCATAATTTAATGAATTTTCATAAATATAGTAAAGATATGATTTTTTAAAAGATAAAAATAAAAAATAAACTAATTAAATAAGTAGTTAATATATAAATCATCTAATACATAAATAACACAGTTATTTAACTAATTTTATTTTTAATACCTTCGGTAATTGTTTACTCCGAAAATAATTAATAATTTCTCCAAAAAGCATGCACTAAAATGAAAACCTATAATCTAGGTTCAAGTTGATCTCAGATAAAAAAATTTGAGCTTTTTGATATTTATAAGTAGCTGGAGATGTCATTATTTTTCTTGTTTAATTTAATTGGTCAATTACAAGCGGCTTTATTTTCATGCTTCCATGGCTGGGTGGGTGGGTGGCTGAGATCGATAAATTTGGTGTTGTGTTGTTGGCTGAGACTTTGTTCAATTGACACCTCCTGGGCCAAAATTAAATAAAGGGTCAGCAATGCCTAGATAGCCACACTGCCAGTCAAAAACGATAGGGATATGACACTCTCATTCACTCAAGTAGTTCAGATCAGAATGGTTTGTTTGTCTTGTTTGGCCTCCATTAAATTCGATGTCGATTCAGATACCGACGAAAAAACTTCATACCCGCGCTTCCCCTTTGCCTTCAGTAATAATATCACCCCAATTTTCATACGTCTTATATTTTTATTCAATACACGTTGTAAGTTCTACCACCAAATTATAAATGAATATTAACCTCATTAAGATTACTAACTTCACCAAATTTCTTATTTAGTTTTGTATTAATATTTTAAGGTTTATTTTTCATAGAATCTACCTAACATAAAAATCTCATGTGAATTTATCAAAGATAAAATACATTTTTTTTTGCAAAAATTCAAATATATATTTTTTATAAATTTTAATGCTGTATTTAATACAATTACAAATATCAAGTGTTTACAAATAAGAATCCATTGGCTTCGTACAAATATCAAGTGTTTGTTATGCGGATCCTTTATTTTTCTTACAAATTCAATGATAAATAAAATCATTTCATCACCTTAAAGAATGTAGACATGCAAACCAAAAGTCAATAATGTTTGCAGGTGGAAGCAGATAAATTTTAGTATATTATTGCCTAAAATATTAATGGAATTAATATATATTAGTTAACTAGAATCGAAATTCACTTATAAATTTTTTTGTTAGAGAACATTAGATTAGGAGTGTCAATTCGTGCGAGCTAGGCTAGTTCGAGCTGGTCCAAAACTAGCCCATCCTAAATTGGTTCAACCCTAGCTTAATTCAAATTTAATTCGAGCTAGCAAATGTGAGCTCGAACCCAAACCAAACACAAACGAGCTGGCTCAAACTGGCCCAAATTAGCCCGAATTGTTAATTATATATATATTTTAGTTAATATGACTTTTTTTATTAAAAAAATATGTTTAATAATTAAAGCTCAAATAAAATTACATAAAACAATAAAAAATATATATAAATATAATAAAAAAATTAATTATTAAAGCAAAAAGTCAATTACTAAATTAATTTGTCAATGAGTAAATGCATTAAATCATACTCATGTAAAAGTTAGAAGTCGTCATGCCCTCATAAAAACTCACATTTAGAATAAAGAGTTATCAAATCCAAATAAAATTTATTCTAGTTATTAAACAAAATAAATACAGATGAGTAGATTAAATGAATATACTTATTAAAAATTGAACAGTTAAAGTAAATTAAAATGTTACACGATAATATAACTTTTTTTATATACACAAGAATAAAATTTTGACTATTACATAATATCTAAGTCTCAAGACAAGGAACAAGTAGAAAAGAGAATAGCATAACACAAGAGTATCAATTTAAAAATAGAAACATTATAATACTAATTTAAATTAAATATAAATAATATTTTTTTTGTTTAAAGAGTTAGGTAGATTTAAATGCTAAATGCATTAACATCAAAAAATGTAGCATAATATTGTGACAAAATGAATAAATTATAACTATTTATTCATTATCAGCTTATTTTTCAAAAGAAAAGGAAAAAAAATAACTAATATATCATAAAAAAGAAGTACTAAAAGAAATGAAAGATTATTTTAATTTTAATATAGTATTTTTTTATTTAAAATTTAATTTAATTTTATTTTAGTTCGGGCTAATGGGCTGGCCCTAACCCAGCCCAAATTTGTTTGTGTTATTTGAGCTGCGCCGAAATAAGCCCAAATTTAATTCGATTCGGGTTCGATTTGGTCAATCGAGCTATAGCACAAATTGCCACCCCTACATTAGATTAACTTATTTATGTCGGTTTGATAAGTTCATTTTGTGATTTAGATCTACTTATTTTAAAATGAAATATTAATATTAAATATTAAATTAATAAATAATTTTAATATTCAATTAACAATTTAATTCAAAAAAAAATTTACACTGACTTTTAAACTAAAATTGTGCACTATTAAGTAGAAAATAACTCTTTAAAATGAGTTAAATATTTAAAATTTGAAAATAAAAAATAATTTAGATTTATTAATTATATTAAATATTTATACAAATGAACATTTGAGAAAAATAATATAAATTGTTTCACTTTTTAAATTGACATAAAAGATTCATTTAATTACTATAAATATATATGATATATGTACTATAAATGTATAAAAATAAAAATAAAAATATAAAATATGCATATTAATAATATATAGGTCGATTCGATTAAAAGTCGATTTACAAACTTTAAAATCTTAACCGACTTGATACAAGTTTATTGTTATATTTTCAAAACTGAAATCAACATATTTAGATCTATAAAACATAAAAATAAATTCGACTCAATTTGGCTCGATTTTGATTGGATAAGTCGTTTTATTGGTCATTATGTTCACTCCTATTACTAATCAAGCAAACACTTTATTACTGTTAATTTTATAAATAATTATATAAATTAAATTTTATTAATTTATTTAGAAATAATAGTAGTAAATTAAAATCTTTACATTAAAAAGTTTAAAATTATATGTATTCCTCAAAAAATTTACTGCAACTATTTTGGTTATAATTATAAATTTTGTATATATTGTATTTACTTATTATTAAGTTCGAGTTTAATATTTTATTGATGGGAATTATTCACTTTAAAAACAAATTACAAATAATTAATTATTTTATGATACTTAAACAATTAAGTTATAAATTTATACTATAAAAATAGGATCTGAATTAGAGATTTCATTTCAAATAATCAATACAGTAACATTCAAAGTTAACAGTAAATAATAACTTTTGTTATTCATACTTTTGATTTTTAATATTTTGAGTAATTTACGAAGTATAGAACAATATTTTTCTTTTTCAATTTTTCATTATCATAATAAAAATAGATAATTATAGATTTCAATTAATTAATGAAATAAATAAATTATGTGATACATCATATATTTTCTAAATTGAAATTCAATGCTTTTTTCTTTGGAACCTCAGAGACAAAATTCAATGCATGTAGAGGATAAAATTATCTAACCAGCAAAATGGGTGTTTTAGACTCTTATTTTTCAAAGAAAAAAGTTGTTCATTTTGTAGTAGGAAAATAAAAATCTATTATAATAAAATTGTGAAAATATTGTAGTAAATGTGTAATTATTCTGTGTCTCGTAAGAAATTTATAAAAAAAAAAAAATGTTTCATCTAAAAGGAAAAATTGGTGATAATTGACAATTCCAAATACACTATTTGAGGTAAAACACAATAGCAACATCATATTTCTTATAGTTATGAATGTATACCATTTTTTTCATGCCTAAAAATATTGATAATAAACAAATTTATAGATAAGGACAACAAAAATGAAGAAAAATCAACCGATCGATTATTTATTTATTTATGAAGAAAAATCAACATATGTTATATACATATATTATCTACAATCAACATCTTATTTTGAAATTAATTTAATTATTTATATGCTATTTAACATCTTATTTTGAAATTAATTTAATTATTTATATGCTATTTAGGGTCTGAATTCAATCAACTAATGACTTCATATAGGAATTGTTCGAGCAACAATTGAAACACCAAATCCATTTTCCTCGTTTCTCTTTTGATGCTTTATTGTTTCACACTTAACACTTTTCAAATTCTCTTTGTAGTGCGTAAAGGGAGGGAGTAAATTATGCACTTGATAAAGGAGCGAAAATTATAACTGAAATTAATACTCTTATCATATTTTAAGGTTTAGATGTATTTGAACTAAACTTATCATCAAATTAAAAAAGAAAATAAGTAAATTTTCATTAAATTTAACATGAATGTTACATTATATTTATCATCCCATTAAAATTGGAGAAGTGCTGATTCTGTAGTTAAAAAAAAGTGGTAGAGAGTACAGAATGACCATCCAAGCCCTATAAATGACATGCATGTCATATATTGATTTATGATTTCTACGGTAAGTATCAATATATTTTCTCATATAAAATAATCCAATTATAAATTAATTTTAGTTACTTAATTTTTTAAATTATATTTAGGGTAAAAAAATAATTGATTATATTAATTTATTATCACTAAAGGAACTAAAAGGGAATACTAAAATACTTCTAAAATAATTGATTCTATAGAAATACAAAAAGGGCAAATCAAAAAACTAATGATTATTCTAATAATTGTCCATTGTTATAATAATAAAAGAGAAAACCGAAATTTTCAAAATATGTGTTAAATTTTAATTTATTTTCTAAATTATATTTAGTGTAAAAATAATTAATTATATGTATCAATCATTTTTAGTGGCAAGATTTAAAGGAAAAACCACAATACTCCTAATATATATATATATATATATTGCTAAAATATTTGATTTTTTTTTTTTTGAAATATTCGATTCTATAAAAAAGAGTTAGCCAAATCGATAATTACAAAAAAAAAAAAAAAGTTTAAAGATTAATGTACTTATTAACATTATAATAATTATTTATTATTACATAACTAAAATATAAATTCAAAAGTCCCCTAAATATATAATTAATTAATTAATTAATATAATTAAATTGTAATCCAAGAAACGTGATTAAAAAAGTTATAAAAAAAAAAAAACACTTTTGTTTTACTTGCTTCTATATATAATTTCATAATACAATCAATACTTTGAAAATTTTTAATATTTTTACATTTTATTTTTTAATTTTAAATGTTATTTATATTAAATAGATTAAAGTGTTAATACGTATCATACAAACAAGTAAATAATATCAAGATGATTCTCTCCTTTATATTTATTTTGAAATATATTATGTATTCATTCATTTAATCTAATATCTCATATTTTTAATTTTATATATAATTTAATATTAACATGAATGTATACGAATTTTTTGTGGTAAAAAATTGAGAAAATACATATAACGCATATAAGCTCAAATAGCTGTACCTGTATTTATGCAAATAAAGTTGAGGTGCATATGATTTTTTTTTTTCCATCATAAAGTTGAGGCGCCTATGATACGCGATTCAATACGTAGAGACAGAAAAATAATTTTAAACATCAATGGAAGACTTGAACTTGATGATAAGATGTGAACGACCCCACATTCTGGGTGCGAATAATCATCTCAATCTATGATTCTGAATCCTTTTGGACCACTCCCAATCCCAATTGTACAATCCTCTCTGTTTTTTTTTGTTAAAATTCGTACACATTCAATTTTTTCAAGGATAAATATTAAATATCGATATTTCTTCAACTAGCTAGCTTGTAAACTTTATTCTTACCTCAATTAAGCGTGTAATAAACTATTCACCTAATATATGATTTCAATAAGAGCACTACTTTGTAAAAAATACTTTCTTATTGAAGCTTTATTAAGAGCCTTTGAAAACTTTTCTTGCATTGAACTTCAACCTTAATTTGTAAAAAATATGATAGCTCGCAAAAAAAAAAAAGTTTAATTTTAAATATGATTATTTAACTAGTTCACTATATATATATATATATTGTGGTGGTTTACTTCATATTTTATTTAAACATTTATTGAATATTGGCTTAATGTTATAAATAATGTGAATTATTATTTATTTTGGGCAATAAAATTTAAATTTGAATCATCTACTTGTTATTATTTTATTAATTAAACCTAAGCCATAAATTTTTAACTTAAAAATTATATATTATTTTTTATTAATAGCTTTAAATTAATTATATATTAGATGTAAAATTAATGATTGGAATTTGAAAATAAGTATAAATAAATAGAGGTTTTAAGTTCATGAAATATTATTTTTATATTTAATTAGGATGGTTATGGGGTGAAAATCATTCTATAGTGTCCTGGAGCGTAAGTAGTTTCTATTTAATGCTTATGAGGTGTCAAATACACATAGATAACCTACCCATCGAATAATAAATATATATATATATATATATATATATGAATAACTATCCTACATTGTAACAGACACATTTAATAAAGTAGCAAGAGATGGTCCTCAACACATTTAATATATATATATATATATACATAACTCCAAGCTATTTCATACAAATAAAAAAAAAATTAATAAACTATTAATTAATAATTACCATATGAAACCAAACATTTTGAATCTTGTGGATTGTGACCATCTATTGCTAAAAGGCAGTGCACATGGAATTGTGTATTTTACATATAGGACGTGTATGAGAGGGACTGGTCACAGAAGGGATCAACTGACAATGAAGAACACATGTATTATTTTGTAACTTTTCACCTTAATTGGTCTGCTTAACATTTCAACATCTATGTGCCTCCTCAACTTTTTCATTTGGGAATTTAGGTGTAGTAATTTATATAGTAATTGAATTGATTTAATTGAATTTAAATTTAATTTAAGCTTATTTTAACCTAATTCAAACTCGAACAATTTAAAAAAAAATTAATCTAGATTATGATTAAGTTAGGACTAAACCATTAACCTAAAATAAAATAAAATTTAAATTAATTTTAAATAAAAATATAAAATAAAAGAAAAATGTATTTTAAAATTAAAATAATCTTTCATCCCTTTCAATTTTTCTCTTTTATGATATATTAATTATTTTTTTTTCTATTTTCTTGTAAAAAAAATAATCTAATACTCAACTCTTTAAACAAAAAAATAATGTTCATCTTGAATCCAATTAGTTTTATAAAATTTTTATTTTTAAATCAATTGGTATAGCCTTTGAAATAAAATTTCAAACCTTTTATCAACCTGTGTTGTGATTTTTCTTTTCAACTAATTCATTGTTCTGAAAATTATGTATTATATAATAGTCAAAATTCTGTTCTCGTGTGTATAAAAAAATTATATTCTCACATAATATTTAAAGTTACTTGAACCCTTCATTTTTTGGTTTGTTTAATTTTACTCATCTCTATATGTTTTGTTTAGTAGCTAGAATAAATTCTATTGGGATTTGAGATCTCTTTATTCTAAATGTGAGTTTTTATGAAGACACGATAACCTCTAATTTTTGCATCAGTGAAATTTGATGTTATTTACCCTTTATTTAATTAATTTAAAAATTGACTTATTCCTTTAAAAATTAGTTTTTTCCTTTTATGTTTATCTTTTACTTTTTTGTTGTTTCATGACACTTATGCTTTAATTAGTAAATATATTTTTTAATAAAAAAAGTCATATTAATTAAAAAAAATATGTAGTTAATAATTCAAATTAGTTTGGACCAACTAGTTTATATTTAATTTCAATTCAGAATTATCTTTGCTAGTTTAAATTAAATTTAAATTGAAATAAAATTTAACTAATTTAAATTGAGCTAATTTTAGATTAATTTTGAACTAGTTCAATCCTCACAAATTGCCATCCTTTTATATATATATATATATATATATATATATATATATATAAATAAAGGAATCTAATGGATAACACGTGCTGTTTTGTTGCTTTTCGATACCTTCAAAATTAAAGCACTTATGTTTGTGTGTTGATTTCTAAAATTGTGCAGCAAATCAGTTTTCAAATTTCTTTTGACATAATTAAGTAGAAAAAAGGCGGATAAAATCATATTGGGTTCATAACCGTCATAAATAGTATGGGCTGAGAAAGACTTGGTAACCCAGTTTAGAATAAATGTAAAATTCTATTGGTAATAACTAATATCGCATATTAAAGCATAAAATTAACAAAATACATATACTACTCCTCGTGGAGTATATCCCGTGTCCAACCAATTCTTTGACCAAGAAAAGGGAGGATTTTTGTGCTCACGGCCCAGCTGACCTCCCAGTGGTTTTATTTTATAATAAAATACGACTTTATAAAATTATCATTACTTTACTAACATTTTACTAACATTTATAGAAGTTATTTTTGGAAAAAATGCATTTGGGTCTTACATCCTCACTATTTTAGGTCATTAACTGGTTATGATCCACTACAAAAGTTCATGAATTTTCTTGCCTCCCAAAACCACCAGAAACTCTGTTCAGGCTATAGAAGGGCTTCTAAGAGCAAAAAATAAATCATTCATTATCAAACAGAAAAATTCGCCAAAAGAACTTTATGGGCTAAGAAAGCACATTTTATGCTTCTGGAAGCACTTTCATCTGAAATAGTTTTTGTCTGAAATCACGTTTTAATAGATGCAAAAACTAATGGACCAAAAATCATACACCAGTATATAACCCTTCAAAGGATTTGACGATTCAAATATTGATTCTTTCTAGTCAAAACTGTATATAGGGTTTGTTATATTCAGACCAGGTGAAGAATGAATGAATACTTATTTACCAATACCATGCCACCGAATGAGCATCAAATTTCACATCTTATAGTTCACCACAATTAGCATTCAAATATTGTCTTCTAACATAATGTGCTTATAACAAATACTCAATCACACGCCATAAAATACAGATTACCACCCTTAGAACGAAGTTTAAAACCCATAATTAGAAAAAGGCAGTAATATCCTATATAGCTAGGATAACAAATCAGTTGAGACTTGAGACAACACCAATTACTTTCTTTCCAGAAATCTTAGATCAGCAGTCTATCTACATATATGAATATAAAAGCACTTTCTTAAACAAACATTCGTTTTTTTCCTTGAGAAAATTCCACTTTACTTCCATCTGAATCAGGTCAAGATCATACCTTGTCATGGATATATAAATCAGCCCTCTGAGAAGCGAAAAAAGGAACCATCCCACTCATCTCCTATGCAGTTAAGCTGATTTGATCATTGGCTTTGCTGGAAAACCTACTTCATGTGAAACATAAACATCCTTAAACTTTTCAGTTTATCATCTTCTCCTTCATTTTAAGACTCCTTTACTTATTCCTCAAAACGATCGTTTACGTATCTGATTCGAACAAATTACCTTATCCATCACTGTCATCAGTATATGGTCGAACAAATGTTCTCCTCCACCAGACTTCAAAGGCTCTTTGAAGATTTGGACAGTTATCACCAGCCTTAAGAAAGCTACCCAACCAAGAAAGTAAAATACTCTGTTGATCCTCTAAAGGCAGAGTAAGGATTGTCCGCCCAATTCCTTCTTCCACAACTTTTCGATCAAAGGATCTGCATCCGTGCTGTAACCAGCTGTAGTCATTTATCAATGGCTGTAACCATGTCTGTAACAGCATTTTCCGGGTTTCTTTTGAAGGCAGCAATTGCCCTCTTCCAATGCCCACAAACAGCCTTGCAGTAATGCAGTTAATATGGTATCGAGACACAATAGGTAGCTTTGGGTGGAGCGCTGCCAATTCTTGCTGACTAGCCCATATCAATGCAAATTCATATGCTGCTTGACTCTCAGTTAAGATCTCAAGCAACCATGACAAATTATCAGACTCTAGAGCTATTTGTCTTACTACAGGTTCTCTATTATCCGTAGGTTTATCAGCAAACTCTGGATCTGCAGCCTGCTTGAACAGACACAATAGTGAATTCAAGCAGCTTTGGCATGAGCCATAGATAGCTACATTGCAGATTTCAGCAGAGCCTGGGAGATCATTATTTTCTCTAACAAGCTTCACCACTATCGATTTCATCTCTCTTCGGCCTCTCTCGTCATTGCTTTTTAGAACAAGTTCAATTATTTGTGAAAGTGTCTCTTTAGGGGGTTTGGTAATGTTAGAAGAAACTCTCTTCAACACTGGGTTTACTCCAATACCCTCACCTTGTAGCTTCAGCACCGATGATACAACCTTTTCTTCTTCTTCTTCTCCAACCCATGGTACTGCTTCCAAGTATTCTAAACACGAGCGCATGCATGAGTCGAAGCCAAGTAGTTCTGCTACCTAAATAAGCATACCCATTCAGTTATTGAGGTGAGGATGTGACTTCTACTGATTTACAAATCTTAAATTTGCAGATACCATAAAAAAACATTCAAAGGGAATAGCAATGATAGATTAATAATATAACTTGTGCAATGTGCATAAAGAACAATGAAGCCTTCACGTGCAGAATAATCACAATAATTTTTACATTTTTACTATAACAAAAAACCAAAGGAGACACATATTGCTAAAGAAAACTTTCACTATATGATCCCAATACCTTAAAGGTTAAATAATAAGAACAATAACAAATATGGTGAAGTGCCAAAATAGTTCACTAGCTTTGGGAAAATGAGTCAATTACTCCACTAGCTTTGAACAAGTGTCGTTTAGTCCTCTTAGAAGTTAGAATTGAAAAATAGGTCTTTTGGTCCTCTAAGATTGTGGTCTCAAAGACCTCTTTGCCACTTATAAGATCCTTTACTCTTAAAATACTCTAATAAATATGCATTTCAAATGAACTTCATCAAATTCAGCTGCCAATTTAATGGGTAACAAAAGAATCAACAAAAAAAACAAGTAGGCACTAATAAATTAGATAGAGAACAAGAGCCAAAATGTTATTATTCATCCAGTTCAACCACAAGTATCCAGCTGTTCAGCAGCCACCAAACACTAATTGAGTTAATAGTCCTGTGATATGTTATGCAATTAAATCAGCATACAAAAGGCATCAGTGAAACCTTAATTATAACAACCAAGAAAATGCCAAGTTCCTTATAAATGCAACTGTGAAACTGTTTTCAGTTACCAAAATGCACGAACTAAAAAGTAAAAGCAGACAATATTTTACATTCAAACATACCACAGTTTCAAATTTACCTTGATAATACGTAGTACACGAGGGACACTCTGTTTGATCAATCGTTGCTTCATGTCTTTGTTGTACATCAGTCCCACAGTCTCAACATATATTTCAACATCCTCACAATCATCAATTTCAAGACAGGATAAAACAGGCTCATGATCAGAAAGCTTATCAGTAAAATAACTACTACATTCCATAAGAACCTTCCTGTGAACACTTAACTTCACACAAAACCCTTGCTTTCCAAGCAAAACAACCTTCATATCACTAGTTCCAGGCTCACCGAATTCAATAGAAACCTTCCTTGGCAAATTTTCAGTTTTTGGTTTTGGCGCTCTCTCTGAAACTAATGATGCCCCAACTGAAGGTACCTCAGTGCTATCTGGACAAACAGAAGTAAACCCTGATTTGGATGGTGTAAACGTTGACTTTCTCTCAGGTATTGGGGTATGTTTCTTCGGGATAGTAGTTTGAGGTGGTGGTGAAGAAGGTTTGGTTTTATTGAGGGGATTTTGAGCTTTAACTGTCTTTTGAAACCCCACAGGAGAAGGACAACACCAGAAACCTTCTGGGGTTACAGCAATAGGGACATTTCTAAACTTGGTTTCTCCTTTCTCAATCTTCTTAAGCCTAATTTCAGCCATAGAGTTTATTGCTTTTCTTCCAACAAAGAGGTATTCACAGTGAAAGAGATAAGTACAATAGAAATGCTTTTTAAGTTTTAGCTAGAGTACTAACTCAAACTTTGTCATAGAAAACTAAAAAAGAAACAAATTTTCAATGAACTCTCTGCTGTTTTGGAAACAGACTCCTTCAATAGGATCTTATTTCCTCATTTGCACGAAAATCTAAAGAAGTGAACTTTTGAGATTGATCCTAGAACAAGTATATCTTCAAAAAAGGATCCTCAAGTACCACCCTGTATAAAAATTCCTTTCAGAAATCAAAATGAGGAAAAGATACGGAAAAATTCTAAAGCTAAGCTAGCAACCTAAAATAGCAGAAAGATAAGAGTACAGCTTTAAAGAGACTGTAATATCTCAGATAGAGAGGGCATCCAAACTCATAATCTTAATATTCCCTGCCTCCTCCATTTCTAACTACAGAAAACTCTCAGATAAAAACCCAGAAAGCAAATAATAAAAATAAATTAAAACAAAAGCACCAAATGGGTATTTTTCTGCACCCAGAATATTAAAGAATATTCAACACTAGATGAGCTTAAAAAAGAAAACTCACCAAGAAATGCGCAATTTGAGAACTTTCTGAAAACCCATCTCTCATGTCTCAAATATTTTAAATCAACGGGCGTTCCAAAAATGATTGAACATGAGCTCAGTTGTCAAGCATCAAGGAAACCAAAGAACATAGACTTGCAGGGAATAATAATTAGCAATTGTGCCCTTTAATTTGTAAAAGATAAAGAAACCCAAAAAACAGCCCCACTCGAAAATGAAAGAAACAAAGAAAAAGATAAAGGTGAACGACTACAGAGAGTGATGACTCATTGTTGAGTTTCTAACTTTACCATTAGCTGTCTACCCATGATTTTTGATGATTGTAAACCATGTTTTCTTTGCCTTTGAAATGTTCTCTCTCAACTTCACTTTCTCAGCGATCAAACAGGCGTGGCTGAAGCTTGTTTCTCAACAACTTTACTCATTTTTGTTTTTGTTTTTGTTTTTTCATTTTATTTTATTTTTCTCTCCTTTTCAGTTCTTTGTGGTCTTGCTGCTTTTCGGGGCCGTTGCTAGATTTTCGAGGCTAGAAAGCCAACCCATAGCTGTTGAGATTGAGGATTAAATTGAGAAAAAGGGTTGAAAATAGTGAATCATGTGATCACATTATTTATATATTTATTTTACTTTTCATTATCTCTTAATTTAAATAAATAGTTTAAAATAATGATATGAAACATAAAATTAGCAGTTGTAATCGTGTTTGTACGGTATTTATTTTTAATTATTCGTATTATATTTTAATATTAATTATTTTAAATTTTTATGTTAGTTAGTAAATGAAATTTTTTATTTATTTATTTATAATAATAAATAATAATAAAATATTTAAGGTCATAAAAAAATATCTATTAATTTTTATTAAATTTTTTATATATATTATATTATTTTTGTATTATATTATCGAATTTTGTCAAAAATTATTAATCATTTATTTTAGATTCAAATTGGAAAAAATTTATAGCACCATATATTACTTATTATTATTTAGGTGTCACAAATTCAATAATTATTTATATTTTAATAAAATAAAAAATATTTTCGAGCACCATTATATTATTCAATAATATTTATATATCATAAATTTAATTATTTTTTATATTTTATTGAAATTTTGTCAAACTTATCCACGTGAATAGTTTTGATGTCTAATATTACTATATAAAATTACTTCAATCAAATTTAATTAATTGTCAAAAACTTATACAGTTACGATATAATATTTAGGTGATATTTATTTGCCGAATGTAAATATAATAAAAATAATAATCATAATAAAATTAAATGTAAAAATAATAATATTATTATTACGATATTTGTTTAAGCAATATAATCAAAATAAATAATAATATTAAATTGAAGATTATAAAATTATAAATGAAGTAAAATTAAAAAATAAATTTTTTTTATTACTAAAAGAGATAGAATGAGCAAAAAAATTATAAATGATTATACAAATTGTGAGAAAAATAGAGAGCATTGAAGGCGTAATGAGGATTACAAAAGACTGCATGCGTAATGATGATTACTGCTACTGCTGTAATCTCTTTACATTTCATTACAGATTACAATCAAACCAAACACAGTAATATTTTGAATCAATTCCATTATAATTATGATTATTGTCAACTAAACATGCCCTTAATTTAAAGGTAATATGAGGTATTATGCTTAATTCCATAATTAATTTTGTACAATTATGTATCCAATTTTATTCCCGTAGTATTGAAATTTTATCCTATTTTTCAATTAACAACAATTCTTCCTTCAATTTAAAGGAATTTAATTGTGGCCAGCCACATAAACCAATTTTATTGCATGTGACTTAAACGTGCTTATATTTTAAAAGCAAAAAATTTCGAATCCATTACAAAAATTTAAAATTAAAAAAAAAAATGGTTAAAATGGAATAGAGAGAAGTCTTACTATTAGACTTTTAATCACATTTTTAAGAGTTATGTTGATGTGGAACAGCAAAAGAATTAGGATTGAGGAAAGAGTTAAAGGGAGGAAATTAGGGTTTGGAATTGGAGAAGTGAGAAATTAGAGAGTGGAATTGAGAAATGATGAGAGAAAAGAGAGAATTTTGGGCGAAAACTAATATATTAATTCATATTTTGGTGCGTCCTATTCATTGGACTTTTCTGATATCTAACCCATCCTAAATCTAAAATATAAAAATTAAACACATAATTATTAATTAAAAAAATTCTAACAAATATTTATTTGAAATTTTAAATTATTTGTATGTATACCTAATATCTAAATAATCATAAATCTCCTAATTTATTTATTCATTGTTTCGGTCACATGTTTTGTGTCATGATTCTATCGATTTGCATATTTATTTTGTTTATGTTTTTACATTTTATTTCATGATTTAAGTGAATATGATTGAATAGTATTATGAAATATAAATATAAATCTAAAGTTGTGTTCCTTGTAGGGGTGTTAAAAAAGCTAGCGATTCATGGGCTGTATTGGCCTGCAACTCATACACAAATTATATATGTCTTTATTTTTAACTTATAAATTTTATCGTATTGTGTCATATTTGATTTATTGAATGTGTTTAATTAAAATTTTTGTATAATCTAATGAAACTAAAATATAACTAATAATTATAAATATAGAATAGTCAATTATACATAATTATTGTGAAAGTATCACCATTGTGAGTAATGATATTGGCATATTATCATAATTACTTTAGTTAATACAATAATAAAAATGTATAAAAGGACTTTTTTAACCTCATTATTAATTACACATAGTTTCTCTATTAATGTTAAAAAATAATTATAATGAATAAAAAATAATTATAATAATATCAATTTAAATTATAATAATATCATTATCTTTTAAGATATATACAACTAAATAAAAAAAAAAATTCATTCTCTTTGCACCATATCCCTTCTTTTTTATGTAGTCTCAAATCTAAGGTATATTAATGGCAAAATTACACCTATTTACAAATTTTTACTATTTTTACGTATAAATTTTCAAACTTTTAAAAATATGTAATTTTGTCCACAAATTTTTAAAATTTTATACATATATCTCTAAAAATTTAAATTATATAATTTAGTCCCAAAAATTTTAAAATTTTACATATAGGTTATAGCTTTACTAATAAAATACATATGTGTAATTCAAAATTTTGAGACATGTGTGTCAAATTTTAAAAATTTAAAATTAAATCATACGATTTAAAAATTAAAAGTTTTAATTTATGGATCTAATTAACCTAGAGAGTGAATATATTATTTTTAATTTTAACAAATTTTAATTATGTAACATAAACATAACGGCCAGACATGCAATCACATATAAAAATAAAATGCAAAAATAAAAAAATAATACATGAGATTTTTAGTTAGAAACAACATATGCCACTCCAATAACCTAAAAGAAAAATCACGGTCCACCTAACAATCTACTATAAAAATCAAATGTTTAATTACAATGCTAGGTCTTAGACTACTATTCATAAATAAAGCCCCCTATGTAATTTACTTAAGAGTCATAACTTCTTTCATAGTGTCCACAAGCAAGGTTTGCATGTTATGACCAACGTTCTGATCTATTCGAGTCCTACGAGATCAATCAAATTCGTTAACTTTGATAAATTCGAGTCATACGAAATACCAAACACGTCAACCTTAGTACCTGAAAAGTTAGCACAAATAGCATAAGTACAAAGTGTATCATAGAGCATATTCAACAATGAAAAATCTTAACTAGTAGATTTAACAGCAGTATAAAATTTAAAATACCAAGCTTTAGAACGATCATGTAAAGCTTAATATCATAAAAAATAATTAGATATATGAAATATTCAAACATTACAAAATATGTTTAAACAATTAAATTAAGAAGATGCCTATGATTATAAGATGAAGAGAAAAAAAGTTTTTCTTTGATAACTCAAACAAATGCAAAATTATTAGAATGTATGTGGTAAATTTTTCCACCCTAAAAAGGTTGTTTATATTGAGTCTAATTTGACTTAAATATAAATTAATAGTAAAGGACAAATATACTCACAAAAGGATTTAGCTTTTATAATTAAATAGGAACATTTTGATAAAAATAGCATATGCGTAAAGTTAAAAATGAGTTGTAGCAAAACTAAAAAACTGGCTCGATCGATTAAGCCAAGTTTGAACGATTTAGCAACAATGCACTACTAGTGTCTTATAGGACGGTCACTGACCGTTCTATAAGCTCCCTTTTTAAAAGAATTGAAAAATAGGACGGTCACTGACTACCTTATAAAAAAAAATTATAGAACGGTCACAGACCGTCTTAAAAGATTTTTATAAGACAGTTAGTGACTGTTCTATAGATTTTTATAGGACGATCACTGATGAGTTCTCGAAAAGCACTAATATTTCGTGATTAATTATGCTTGATTGATTGATATATAGATTTATTATGACTATTATTTCGATTATTTTCATAAATCTATCCATTCGGAGTCACGGGTATATTTTAGTGCATTTCAGGTGTTTTTAGCGTCAAATGATTCAAATGATGAAAACACGAGAAGACGGAACACCTACGGCGCTCGGATCACGAGTCACGGGCAAAACGAGTCAAATATGTAAGCCGTACATGTCAAGCCAGCACATATGTAAGGGGGTAAGCATGAAGAGCAGGAAAGCAATGCGCGCCGCGGCGAAGAAATTATGCGCCGCAGCGAGGGTCTCGACAATACATGTAAAGCCATGTACATTCCATGTACACTGTTACATGCAAGGCGCGCCGCGGGGAAGAAATCATATGCCGCGGCGAGGGGCTCTCGGGTTGCATGCTAGGAATCCAAAAACATTGCGCGCCGCGGCGAGGAAAAGTTATGCCGCGGCGGGGAGCTCTCGGGTTTTTACATAATTTCCAGAATTTGTGTTGCGCCGCGGCGGGGAAAATGTATGCCGCGGCGCGCCTATTCCTATGGCACATAGGATTCGTGTAAACCCTTACATCTATAAAAACCCCCTTAGAGTCCCCCTTACATACAACTCGAAATAACTTGACCAATTCATACACAACTCTTCCTCTTCTCAATTTTGCGACCCAAAACACGACATTCAATCAGTTTTGAGAGCGTTGCCACACTATAACGAAGCGAGAGACAATATTCTAAGGATTCAAGGAAGCTAACGACAATCGAAGATAAAGCTTACGGAGGAGTACGTCAACCGATCCATAAGCGGTATTTAGATTTAGGTTTTCCTTGTTGTTATAGAATTAATTCATCTTCTTTATTTGTTAAAGTGTATGATCATATTTTATTTGTCTATGAATAATAATATGAACATGTTTGGCTAATTTAATTATAGATGTTTAGTTTGTGTTGCCATGTTTGCTAGAATTGTGTATGGTGTATCTTTTTGACTTATGAATAAAATACTTTTTGATTAAGAGCATGTTTAAATGTTTGATTATGAATAATCATGGGCCCATTTGATGTTCGTAGTTAGATTGAAAAACCTAAGAATTTAGTTAGAGGAACGTCACCTTAACTCTATTCCGAAACACTTAATCAAAGATTCAAGTTAGTGACTTAGTCATAGCATTAATTTGATTGGCATGTTTTCCTTGCGCATAATTTGATTGCTACTTAATTTACCCCCGCCAAAGGCAGTTAATTAGTTAATCAACAAAGAGACCTACCCCCGCCAAAAGGAGTTTCGTAATTAAAAGGAAAGCCGGTAGTTTTGTTTATATAGGACGTTCATGTATCTCACCATACCTTTTCGATGCAAACATGGTTAACCAAGCTAAACGTCCATACATCCTCTATTGATATTTGATTTAATTGAATTGATTGTTTGATTGCGATATTGTTTTAGTTTAATTGTCGTATGATTGTTCTCGTTACCGAAATCAACCAACCTTTTTACAGTTTTATTAGCATTAGGATTCTAGTTACTTAGAGTTTTAGTTTCACTAGAACTCTATTTAATTAGAGCTTTGTTTTCATTAGAACTCTTTTTAGTTTAAAAGTTAGTTATTTAAGACCACTGCAATTCCTTGAGAGACCGACCTTGGAAGTTGCTTATCACTTTACTACGAGTGATTCGTACACTTGCGAGTACACATTTTAACACATCAATCACTGATTGTCCTATTTTTTGGAAAAAGTCTTATTAGTGACCATCCTATAAGAATTTTTAAGGACAGTCACTTATAGGACGGTCACTAACCATCCTATAAGAATTTTTAAGGACAGCCACTTATAGGACGGTCACTAACCATCCTATAAGGTTTTTTTTTTTTTTTTTCTTTTGTATTTGTCTAGTATATAAAATCTATAAATAACTTGTACAAATATTAATTTCATTCCAAAACTTGATTCAAAATAAATTTCATTCTAAAAGCATCCATAATAAAGCATAATCGTTTAAAGGCTTTATACATACACATAATGCACAATTATTATAGGAACATCTATAAAAATTACAATTTAAGGATTAAAACTAGCTACACTGATGTAAATTAACTACGAAATGTTAATATATACAAAAGATAAGTTATATGTCTATCTTGCTTCACATTAGACTTAATCTACATGCAATAATCATTAATTATTTAAAAGATAATTATACACGTACATATACCATTATTGTTTTAACACTAGGCCAAAAATGGCTTTTAAAGACGGTCAATTGTTTTTTTTTAAATGACCGTCATTAAAAATGTGTACATGAATTAACGATGATGGTCATAAATTTTAAAATTACGACAACGGTCGTTTTAAAAATAATCGTCATTAAAACTTCAAAATAAGGAATAAATATTTTTTATGACGGACATTTAAGTTACGATAGTCATCAAAAAATTTAAAATAAAAAATAAATATATTCTATTACGATTATTAAAAAACAACCGTCGTAAAAACCTTTTAAACTAATAAACTAATTCCTAGGTATAGTATATTTCTCCTCCTCAAATTCACTCGGTTTCACTACTCTCAGATTGATTGTCACTTGCCCCTGTCTACTCTTCTCTCACCGGTCGCCGGTCGTCGATCACCTCTCATCGCTCGCCGCTTGCCTTTGCTGCCTTTCCTCACTCGCCTTTCGTCGTTCGACAGTTCGTTGCTCGCTCTGCTCACTGTCGTTCCTCAATCGCTGTTCGTCCTCACCGCTCGCTGCACAACCGTTTGGCCGCCGTCCTCCTTCACGATTCATCTTCAGGTATGTATGAATTAATTTATTCCTGTTACTTGTCAAATAATACAATCTAATAGAAGATAATATGATATATAATACAATCTATTCACTTTCATCATCAGATTACTAAGAGATTACAAACATGAGTGATGCAATTGATTTAACTGCAGACGGAGGTGTTGTCAAGACTATTTTAAAGCATGCAAAAGCTGGCGCAGTTTCTCCAACAGAAGATCATCCTCTTGTTGATGGTATGTCAAGCGATTAGATCTCATCTACTCCTTAGCGAACTAGCTATGCACCTTTTTTATTTTGATAAATGATATCTGGACTAGATGCACCGATTCAGCAGCATGTTCTCTGTAAGAATGAATTTGCTACTAATTAACTTGTCATTCTGAAGCAAATTTCATTCATTTATTTTTTGGATGGTGAGTTTCCCGTTAAACTTAAAGCCTCAAATTAAATTATGTAAAGTGTAAGACTCAAGTTATACTTGAAGAAACCCTTACCCACAATTTCAATGTAATCCTAATTGGTTATTTATGGATGTGCATACTGCAACGGACTAGAAAGATGAAAACTAAGAAAGTATGAATCAATTCTCCTATATTGTTCGAACTCCATTCTTGTTCTTGTCCAGCTCAGTATACCTTTTATTTTTCTTTTTTTCTCCTGCCTTTACTTGGTTGTAGTTTTAGTTTATATCCCTACAATTTCATTTTTCATAAATTACTATATTTATGATACTTTTGGATATCTTTTTCTCTTGCAAATGTTTACTCTTGGGCTCTTTATATGATCCCCTTCCCCTAGTAAAGTCATGCTATGTAAGTTACAAGCAGTGGTATCAAATGAGCAACTTAACTCATTTAAGATTGAGCTGAACCTAGCTCATAAGGAGCTCATTTAACAAAATGTATTTGGGACAATTCTAAAACATGAACGGATAAATTACGTTCCATTCTTTACCTAGCTTCATTAGTTTGTCAGCCACTAGAGAACACTTAACTATTAGACATTTTCATGAGAAGTTGAGAACTCTTCAAGAACTAACATCCATTGAATAAGTGGAAGTCCCATAAAAGTTTTAATGGTTTCTTTCTCAATAAGTGAAGACATATACGAATAATCGATGTCCTCGATGTCTCAATACTTGTAATTATGTTAGTTTAATAGGTTATTCATGTAATGTGACAAAATTTTAACATTGATTGATTACCCTCGTATCACTCTCTTGTAGCCTGGTCATAATTTCTTTGGTGGATTTAGCACATGGGAAACATAGGCATGTTCCATACAGAGATTCAAGGCTCACAAATGTCTGGTCAGGACTCTCTTAGTGGAAACTCAGAAACAATTATAATCGCAAATGTCTGCCCATCTATTTGGTGTGCTTGGATTCTCTCTCGTAATTATAAATTGGAAAATTATAGCTTAAAGCCTTATTGTTTTTGCTGACCTGGCCTTTTGCTTTGCTCACAGTTCTGCTAATGAAACACTTAGCACTCTAAAGTTTGCCCAGCATGCCGAACTTATTCAGAATAATGTACGTATTTTTAATGTTGATGCAGATAAACGGACTCAAGCAGAAGTAGTTCTGCTGAGTGATATTATGTCTATTAATAAATTATTTCTCTCTCTTTTTCTAGGCCAAAGTGAATGAAGATTCTTCTGGAGACACTAATGCCTTTCAGCGGCAAATCCAATTGTTAAAGGTACATATAATTACAAATTTAAAATTTCATTACAAATATATACAAGATTGGGGGAGTTGAAGCATCTCTTAAATCACAACAGGGTCAATTATCCCTTCTAATGAAAAATGATCATCTGTTGAGGACTTTATCAAGCTACGTGCCAAGTCCTAAGAAGTATAAATTTGTTGACTTGGCTGGGAAGCAAAGTATTTTAGAAGAGAGAATACCAACTAATAGACATTCGATTGGAGGTGTCCAGAAAGAAAATGTAACCTTCACTTCCTTTCTTTTATTCATACATGTTCAAGACTACCATTGTTATTAGTGCTAACACTGAAGTAGTAGATAAGAAGTTGACTGCATGAATCATGTGGTATCATATTAAAGCTTAATTCATGAAGCCTTGAACTATTTTGTTGAATTGGTTATCTATGACACTCATACACAATTATGAAGTGTTAAATTGCTGCACATATTACATAATTAGGGCTTGGGACATTGCACTTAGAACTATGAAGGTCAGTTATGCTTTCTATATTGCAAGCTTTTTAAGCATTATGGTAAGAAGTCTCCCTTTTTTTTTTTTTTTTTTTTTTTTTCTTCTGCACTCTTAGTTTTCTTTGTTTGTTGATATATTTTCACTGTTTATATCATCAAGCTGGGGAGATTGTAAAAATTACTTGCATGCTAGAATATGCCTATGGAAGTGCTGGTTCACCGCCAGATATCCCACCAGAGTAATGATATTGTTCGATTTATCTTTAATTGTTATTTGGGAGTAGATTATTCATGTAAACAATAAAAAAAAGAGCAGGGCATAAAATTTTCTCCTAACTCCACAAATCTGGCAAGGAAAAGTCTAGCTGTACTGTTGAAATGTGATAATGCATATTCGTGGATAGTAGAACATATAAAATTTACTTTTATTTTAGCTAATGTATAGTGAGATTATTTTAAATAAATATATATTTTTCATTTTTGGTATATACCTACTTATGTTTTAAAAAATTAAAAGTTAATTAGTAACTGGAGATTACAGATTTATTAATAAAGTTATTGATATTTTATTATTATGTATATAACAGGATATATAGAAAGCATAATATTTAATATATATATATATATATATACACACACACATATTTAGGATGGTTATTTAAATAACCGTCATTGAATAATGTACTAGCTGTTATTTTCAAATTTTATTTGAGATTTTTTATGACGGTCAGTGTCAGTTTACAATGATGATCATGAAAAAACAACCATCATAGGATATATTTTTTATGACGGTCGCTTATTTTTTTACGATTTTTAATGATGGTCGTTTTTTATTTTTCATAACGGTCACAACTGTCATGAAAAAGGCTTATTTAGGATGACGCCTGAATAGATGACGGTTACTGTATTTTTTTTGAAGCATCATCGTAGCTTTACAATGACGATTAATGACCGTCTTTGAAACCATTTTTTGGCATAGTGTAATGTCAGTAACTTTATTGTTGTGTATTACTTGAGAACTACAATACAAGATCTGTAAAATATTTTTAAACTCAATAATATATAAATAATATTACATTAATTTGGATATACATAAATGAAAAGATTTAAGCTTATCAGTATATCATTTGTGTCTGCATTTTCAATAAATTTGATAACATATGTATCCATTAATTTCATGACATAGTATCCACGTTCATACGATTCAGGTTGTTTTGGACACTAAGTATAATTAAACAAAAATAATTAATAATTATAAAATTAATTTAATTATAAACATAAAAAATAATTGAAAAAATTTATAAACTAACTAAAATAATAACCTTAAGAAATTCAATTAAAATTAATATTTAAATTTTCACGTTAACGATGCCATATTTGTAAAGCATTTTTAATTACAACAATTATTTCATGACATAATACCCATATTTATAAAATTCAAATTAATATAAATAAATAATATGAACATGACCATAAAAAAATATTATCTAATATATAATATAATATAAATATATGTATGTTACCTCAACCAAATTATTATATATTTTTCATCGAGAAGTGATCCTTTAGAAAAATTATAAGCTTTTATAGAATTGAACCATTGAAGTTCACAAGTGAACGGAGTAACAACAGTTAATATCCAATGATTTCTATATCTTAATAATCCATGTTATAATATTGTATTAGCTTATAATTTCATAAAACTAAATTAATGTAAGAATGCAATACTTACGATCTCCAATATGGAGCTATAAGGCACATTGAAGCCGTCACTTGTCATTGTAAACTCATTCACAAGCATGCTGACTTTGTATTTTTCATCATGATACGTGCATAGATATTTCGAATCTACAAAAATAAAATGTCCCTCCAATTGGACATTTTTTCCTCTCCATTTATCAAATAATAACATATTATTGATTGATGATATGCTAGTTAGTGATATAAAATACTCAAAATAAGGTATATTTACAATTTTAAATGTACTAGAAGAAAATTTGTATATGAGGAACGCCAAGCCAATTAGAGTCACAAATGTGAACTATATTCTCCAAAGTTAATAAAATTTGGATTGTTTCATACTCAAAAATCGTTGGATTGCATGAAATCATACGATGAGAGTTATCACCTTCCATTTTCATATTATTCAATGCCCATCTTTATAAAATTTTAATTTCAATTGTGCTCTCCAATATCGCTACTCAAACTTGACAGAAAAACAACCTCCTTTTCTTTAGTTGTACTTATACATCTCCTTAGCATATCATTCTCAATTTGTCTTTATTTTTCACGAAAAGGCTACAAAACATAGTTATTAATTAATTAACAATAATACATTACACTAATTTTAAAGAACATACACATAATAAAATATTATTGAATCTTATGAAATTAGTATCATAATTTACCTATCCTCTCAATATAACAAGATATTTTGGCCATCTCGCATGTTGATTAATTGCATCACCCACGTAAAAAAGTTTATCTTGGACTGAACGTGGAAGAGGTGTCATTGGTTGTGATGTAGTTAATATGAAAACTTTGAAATTTTCTTCTCCTATATAGCTCTACTATATGAATCCTATCAGTTGGATTGCAATGAAGAAAGCAAGAACATTTGGCACAAATATTTGATGGGTCATCCATTGCCAAAAAGAATAATACTCCCTATATATATGGTGAAAGAAAATTAGTGAAAAAATAAAGATGTAATTAAATGAGAATATATTATAAGTTTCTTAATTAATAAAATGTACAATAAAAAATTTACCTTTTCTATACCACTTGGCGAATGTGTATATCATGTGATAAGTTAGAGTTGGCATTTGACTGTGTGTGTGGAACATCCTTCATTAACCCATCTGAACGTCCTGCATCTTCATTAAGTATATCAACCAATTGAGGCCAAGCATCCATATATCTAAACGTTCATATTCTCACTTTCTTTGCTTCTTCTACCTTCATTTTCGTTCATGTATTGTAATATATCCATGACACTTCTCATTATTTGTTCTTCTATTGCTTCATAATTATTAGAATTTTTCTTATTTTGTGAATCCATAATACGACTTATTCTCCTAAAATAAGATGTAAGATTCTATCTTTCCTAACCTACACGACATGAGTATTCTTCACTTAATGTCATCTCAAGTATATAATTCCTTCACCTTTCTTTATTTCCAGTTCTCTAGTCTACCTTCTTAATCAATGTCTTTTGAAAAACTCACAGCGAAAAACCAATTATAATTAATAATCTTAAAATATGATATAAGATTTAAAGCTAAAAGTTGTCCTATAATCAATGTCCTATAAGAATTTTTTTTAGGACGACTATAAAATTTCGCCTATAAGTATGTTTCAATCAATTATTTTGTCAACAAAAATCGTCAACACTTATTGACCTTACAAAAGTTTAAAAACTTATATGTAAAATTTTAAAAATTTAGAACTAATTATAAAATTTAATAATTTGGGAACTAATGTATAAATTTAGTAAAAATTTTGAAACCAATGATATAATTTAAAATAAAGTAAACTAACAAATATACTGCATAATTTAGGGTAGTGTTTGTACAAATCTACCACTAATGTTATATTTTTAGTGGTAGATTTGTATAATGAATAAGAAGTTTAATGGTAGATTTATATCATCAAAAGTTTGGTCTTAAATTTGTAACGTTGAAAAAAAATTGTAGATTTTTACAAACAACAAATTCAATGGCATATTTATTATTTCTTTAGCCAGTATTAGTTTATGAAAAAACTAGTTTTCATATATGTATATCAAAATCTCGTATGTTGCTTTGATGCAACAATACAAAGAATGCAAAAGGGGCTAAAAGGTCCTTAAATATATAAGTACATTAAGACGTCCCATAACACATTCTTGGAAAATGCTTTGTACAAGAGATACAATGATAAACGTTTTATGATATAATTGACACTTTATTAATAATAATTTTATAAATACTTAAATATTTTACATTTAATTCAAAATTAATATATTACTTAATATATACACTAATGTATATATTAATATTGTTCTTCCATAGGAAATAAAAACATAATGAATAAAAAAATCTAGAAAAAATATATTTATAATAACTTATCGTAGTTGTGGCCCACAATGACAAGATAAGAAAAAGGGATTTAATTAATAAATAGTTGTTATATTAATTGTTATTTTACTACAATTTGATGTTGAAATAAACAAAAATCTAAGTCAATACATATGACATACTCAAAGCATAAATATGTATGACATACTCAAAGCATAAATATTACATATTTTAATTTCAGTATTATTGTTTATTAAGGATTAAGAAGAAAAAAGTCATATTTCATTATCTGTTCATATTTAAACAATATATTAAAATGTCATTTTTTCCCTAACTTTTTTCCTAACAAATAACAATAAGCCAAAGGACTAGGATTTGGAGTCGTTTGAGTCGTGTTATTACAGGTGATATGCACTTTCATCATGTGACTATTAAGGTGTTTAATAATGTAATTTAAAAACATGATTAATCAAATCGAAAATTTCAAAATTAAAAATTTTCAGCTATAAATTGATGTTCATATATTTTAGGGTTATATGCTGTCATGACCCTCTATTTATTAAAAATTTGATATGACCCCCTCCACTTGATTTTTTTACATATTATGACAAAAATGCCCTTAATAACCCCTCAGTTGGACGACTGTCCAACTCACCTCAACAGAACTGAAAACCAGAGGAGTATATTTTAGAAGACACATATGTCCACTCGCCGGAGCTCAGTTGGACGACTGTCCAACTGATGAAATTTTGACCGGCCGGCGACCCCACTCGCCGGAGCCGAGTTGGACACATGTCCAACTAGACTGCCCAGAATAACCCCTCAGTTGGACGTATGTCCAACTCACCTCAACAGAGTTGGACATGTGTCCAACTGAAAACCAGAGGAGTATATTTTAGAGGACACATATGTCCACTCGCCGGAGCTCCGGAGCTCAGTTGGACATATGTCCAACTACATCCAACTTAAAATTAGAGAGCTTATTTCAACAGAGTTGAACGCACGTCCAACAGCTTATTAAAAACAACCATCTTCAATTTATCGATCATTTCCAAAAGACTTCTCTTTTTATGTTTTCTTTTTCAGGAGAATCGTGCTCATTGACTGCTTAATAGACCAATAAAAAGGGGAAGACCAAATATGAAACAAATAAATGCAGAGGTTTCTGTTCTTTTAGCTCGAAGAAAAGAGTTTATGGTAAAAAAAATAAAAAATAAAGTTAAATACAGAGTTTTCTTAATTCTTTACCCAAAAGAAATCAGAATTTTCTCAATTTGTCGAACAGACGCGAGTGAAAAATTGATAATGTAAATTAGAAAGTGATGAATACCCTTAGCGGCTTTTGTTTTCTGCAAGGCTTTTTCACGAGCCATCTTCGCCTTTTGTCCATTGCCACCGCCCATGCCTGGAAATCAAGGTGAGTGGAATCAGAGGGTGCGGTGACTCGGCACTGAGCTATTTGGGCCTCAATGGCACTTTTCGAATCGGCGAAGCGAGAGATAAATGAGGATGTTGACTCGAAGGACGAGTCAGACTCATTGGATTTGCGTGCGAGTGATTGATGGCGGTTCGCGAGACGTTCGAGCAGCAATGCTCTCTTCTTCTCTATGGCTGGATCTGAGGCATCAGATTCGTTTAATTAAGGGTATAATAGGAATATTATTAAAATTATAAGTGAGGGGTCTAATGTAGAATAAAAATAATAAAAATGGGTCATATGAGCCTATTTTCCTATATTTTATTAATAAAAAATGAAAAAATAGAATCAAACACGCTTGCCACCCTTCTTTTCTCTACCCCCTCTCTCCCTCCATTTTCTACATTTCCATTTTCCAAGCACGAACATGGTGGCAAGAACGGTGGTAGAGAGAGGGGAACTAGCTAGAGGGAGAGGAAGAGAAGGGGGATAGGGGACGAGGGGTTGGGTACTATTTTTTTTTATTATTTAAAAAAAATTATTAATAAAATAGATAAATTTTGTTTTATTTTTTGAAAAAATTTTAATATTTTAAATTTGAATGTAATTAATCATACTTTTAAAAGCATAAACTGTAAGGTTTATTTTATATTGGCAATTTTCGTGGACAAAATGTTTGATTGTAATATAGATTAAGAATTCAACGTTTAATCAGACGATACATGATGGAGTCACCAAGCTTGCAACGCTCCTATGACAGGTATAAAATTCTATCATGCATACATCTTTACACAATTGTGCACTACACTTAGTATGGATCGTAACGAAAAATAAATTGTGCACATGTTGGTCGATCGATCGAGTACATGGTTCGATCGATCGAGTGATCGATCGATCGAGTGTGGAACGACATCGATCTAGGTGCTCTCGGGTTGAGCTAGATCAATCGATCAATCTGATCGATCGATCGAGAATTGGATCGATCGATCGAGAATTGGATCGATCGATCGAGCCAGTTTTTCACTTCTACTAGAACTCTTTTTTAATTCGACCCATGTGTTACTTTTACCAATTTGACTCATTTAATGAGAAAGTAGAATTCTAGTATGAGTAGAAGTGTTAAGAAAGTAGAATCTTTGTATGAATAAAAGTGTTGTGAAAATAGAATCCTTATTTCCGTAGAATTGTTTTAAAAGTGGAATCCTTGTATGAGTAGAATTCTTGTGAAAGCAAAATCCTGAATTGAGTAGAATTGTGGAATCCTTGTATGAGTAGAATTCTTGTGAGAAATAAATCCTGATATGAATAGAATCATTGTATGAGTAGAATTCTTTTGAGAACTAAATCCTGATATGAGTAGAGTTATAGTCTATTGCAAATCCTATTTGAAGTAAAATTGGACTCTATTTAAGGGAAGCTAGTTTGTGCATAAAATTCACCACATCGAAATAAGTTTATATAAATCTGACTTGTGCTTTTAACTTCTTCTCTTCATCTATCATTCTTAGGCGTTCTCATATTTTATTCATATGCCTAATTGATTTGCATGATATTGAGCTTTATATGATTGTTTTAGAGTTTGCTAGCTGATCTTGTTTTTACATCGCATGTTGTTAAATCTGCTAGTTAGGATATTTATTGTTTGAATCCGCTCTAGGACACACTTTGCACTTGTGTTATTGTGCTAACGTTTCAGGTGAGGTGTTCGGTATTTCGTGTGACTCGAAATTACCGAAGGTGACGGGTTCGATTGATCTTGTGTGACTCAAGTAGATCGGAACGTTGGTCTGGATCCAGACATCTAACTATTGGAGGCTGTGAAAGGAGCGACGGCTCGTAAGTAAATTACAGAAAGGGGGATCTATCTACGACGGGTAGTTCTGGACTCTATGGTTGTAATTGAACATTGATTTTCATAGTGGATAGTTAGGTGGTCCGGTAGACCGGTGGTTTTCCTCTTAGGTATTGTTGTGGCCTAGGTTGTTTCCACCTAAAAATATCGTGTGTTGTTTTTTATTCCGCATTTATCTTTACACGCGATTGCATGTCTGGCCGTTGTGATTAGATTACACATTGAATATTTGTTAAAAATTGAAAATAACATATTTACCCCCCCTCTAGGTTTACTTGATCCGTAATTAAAAACTTTCATAAACAAATGAATTTTCTTTAATAATTACATAATGAGAATAGATGTCATCTATTGTTACAACATGAAAGACATGATATTCATAAAATTATATATCTATCTATTAATTTATATAAAAATGGGAGTTATCTTCAACTTATTTATTTGATTTTTTTTGTTTGATATTTTATTTTATTTATTTGATATTGTTTTGTTTGATTGTTTTCTTCAATTTTTCATTTTCTCCTTCAATCTCTAAGATGTGACTTAATGGAAGTTTGTCTTACAATTTTATTTTATTTGACTTTTATTTTATGAGAGGATAACTATATAAATCATATACTTATTTTAAAAATAGCATTTAATGAAAATATGAAATGAAAAAAATTGAATTTGTCTTTATGCAATTCTTGTATATATATAAAGGCAAATTATCCTTAATAATTACTTGACCACTTATCACACCATAATTAATATAAGTATAAATTTATGTATTTTAGCATTAAACTTATACTTCTGACAAAAAAAAAAAAAAAGAGCACTCCTCTTTTATACATTATTCTTTATCACATTAAAAATAGGTATATATATTAGTTCAAGATTTTTTTATTATTCAATTTGAAATGATATATAATAATTTAATTAGTTATTTTTATAATGATATTATCTATTTTAAAAATAGTTTGTTGAATAGTAAAACTTGCTTGACATCAGAAGTTGAATAATTTAGATAGAACACATATTTTAATATCTTTAATTTATTCTATATAATCTTTGTCATTTAAAAAAAATACATATGATATAAATTTTACTAAAAAATATAAAAATTTTGTAATTCAAATTTCAATAACAATTATATGAATATAAATTGTATAAAAAAACGTATAAGAGAACACGTTCCTTGCAGTGCCCCAAACTAATATATAAAATAAAGGAGAGCAACCAATATTTATTTGATTTTTATTTTATTTAAAAAAAATTATTTAATTTTTATTTTATTTAAAAAAAATTTATTTGATAAAATTATTTTAAAGTTTAGTATCTATTCTCTATTCCATATAATAAATGAGAGAGCTGCTTTCAAAAGAAATGACATTTTTTTATGCAAGTTATTTTGTTTGGTGTATTTTAATTTATTTTTTTACCTATAAATATTATTAATTTCTTGTATAAATAAATAGTTGGATGGAGTCGTTTTCAAACAAAATGACATTTTTTTTGTGCAAATCATTTTGTTTGATGTCTTCTAATTTCTTCTTCTTCTTCTTCTTCTTCTTCTTCTTTTTTCCTTATATATTATTAATTTCTTGTATTGGTTGGATTATTGTTCTTTTTCAAAAGTTCAAGTTGGGATAGGAAGAATTTGTGAAGCCTACTATAACAATCATACAATTTCAAATATTTATACTCTCATAATAAAAAATATACAAATGAAAGAGTTGATTTTGTTTGAAAGTTTTAATTTTTTTGAATTTTTTATTTTCTTTGACAATTTATGATTTTTTTCTTCAATTTGTTTATTTGATTTATATAAAAGAGAGACACAATTTTATTTAAAGGTTTAATTTTTTTTTGAAAATTTTAATTTTTTTTAGATTTTTATTTTGTTTTCGTTGACAATATACGAAATTATTTTTCCTTCCATTGTTTGTACGATAAATTTGATCAAATAGTCAATTTTTTTTTTTTAGAACCATGAAGCCTATACTATATCCACCATATGTCATAACCTATAACCTATGAAGTATGTTGAGTGTGGATTTTGAATTTAAATTACAAATATTACTGATAATGAAATAATAAAGCATTGATGTTTGTGTCAGTGCTTCACTGTTAGGTAGAAGGTGCAGATATCAAAACAAAGACCATAGCAATCTAGTTTTTCTATGGTCAATATATAGTGTCCAGAGATAAATTAAATAATATATTTGTTATTAATTTAATGTTAAATAAAAAATATAACATAAAAAATAATTTTAAAATCATTTAATAATATTGATTAATTAAGTTGTATCATTTAAATATTTGAATTAATATATGTATTAAAATTATTATAAAATATATTAAAAATAACCTCAATACAGTGGAAAAAATGAGGTTATCACAAGTTTTCAATAAACTATGAAGTGAAGTACGTATGTAAAATGATTTTTATCTCATCGTATGTTTTATTAGTGTATGTAAAGAACTTATAATATAATGCTATTTTATTTTATTTAAATTTTATCTCATAATATTTTATTTAATTTGAATTATAATACCTAATTTTAAATATATATTATATTAATTTTTTTTTATTAAATTCACATTATTTATAATTATTTTTGTATTTTTATTGAACAAATGAGATATTTTAATTAATATTATCTTATTATCATCTTATATATTAAAAATTAAGTGAGATAAAATAAAATAAATTTAAAAAATTAATAATTTAGACCATCAGTTTTAATATTTTATTTCAATTTACTTCTCTATAGTTGCAATATAAAAAACTTATTGTAGAGTAATACACTTCCACTCAGATGAGAGCTCTTAGCTCGAGTCCTTTCGACTATTTATACTCATTTTTTTTCTTTATTTTTTTCAATTCATATAGCTAATCTAGACAAGCTAACAACTAGATTTTTTATAAATAGAACTACGATGTAAGAAAGTACTATTATTTATGGCTAATTTATTACAACTAGATTTTTTATAAATAGAACTACGATGTAAATAAGTATTATTATTTATGAATAAAAGAACTTAGGTAAAAAGTATTAGGTAAGAAATCAATATCAATATAACATTAATGAAATTTGACAAGAGTGATTTCGAAACATAAACTAAGGATGTAAAATATAATTTTATTAGAAAAAAATAATATAATTTTTTTAAAATTAAGTCATTTAGTTCTGTTTAATCCTTTAGATTAGAAACGATTTTATTTAGTCTCTTAGTTTTAAAAAATGGTTAATTAAGAATAAATTATATTATTTTAATAATATTTTTATTAAAATATTATTATTATTTTATCAAGGGATTAAATGTGATTAAAATACATGTCCTTAACAACAGTAAAGTCACAAATTATATAATAATAAAAAAACTCATAAAAAATTCACTTTAATATTTTATTAATTGCTACTATTTTATTTTAATGTTTTATTGATTTTTAAACATATATTTAAATAAATTTTTGTTTTAAAATTATTATTAATAATTTTTTATTAAATAATTTTATATTAAATTTTGTTTTATCATTGTTTAAGCTTGCATTTTAAACATTAACAAAAATAATAATATTTTAATAAAAAATTATTGAAATAATATAATTTATTTTTAAGTAATATTTTTGAAAAACTAAAAAAATTAAATAATATTATTTTTAATATAAAAAATTAAATAATATAATTAACTTAATTCAAAAAAAAAATAAATTATGATACATCATCCTCTTTATTATTTTATTATGTGTTAGAATAATTTAACCAACGACTTATTAATTGAGTGTTTTTAGAACGGTCCAAGATGTATCTAAAAATCTAAATATATTAACACATAAAATAATGTCAATATATATATATATATATATATACGAAAGGGACGTTTTATTGAATTTAATGAAAGCCAGAAACATCACTATCTACGATTGGAGGAAATTAGATAAGCTCAGTTTAAATTAAAGAAACAAATTCAGAATATGATAAGGCAAACTTAGCCAACCAAGCTAGAAATTAATCTTCAACTTGTAATTAATGAATTAATAATCTTCGGCAAAACAACATGTTATATATATATATATAAAACCATTTCCAACCTAAAATATTATTTAGATATAATTTTATATTATTTTAATATAAAAATTGTATTATTATTTTTTTATTTTTAATTCATTATATTAAATACCATGCTAAAAATTACATTTTTTTAAAATATTCTTTTTGTTTCAAGTGCAATTTTTGCATTAATTTAGTATAAAAAATTGCCTTATTTGTTTTTATCTCTGATTCATTACACTATTATCAACAACAAAAAATATATATTTTGAAAAACTTAAAAAATGAAAAAAAAAAAAAAAAAAAAAAAAGAAAGTGCTATCACCGCAAATATAATAGAATACTGTTCATTTTATTATTTTAATATTGAATATCTTAAAAGTAATTTTTAATACAAAAATTAAATTATTTTAATATTTTAATAATACCTAGTAAACTTTTCGCCTATTTATTTATTCTAGGTGTGGCAATTATTAAACTACGGTCTACTGTAACAGACCATGATAGACTTAGAAAAAGGAAATTAAAAAAAAAAAAAAAAAAACTGTTTTTCATCATCAATGCCAAAAAGGCGAAAATAAATCATTTGGCAGGATGCCCTTCTATTCTACGGCACAGGTCATGTAATTAAGTCGGAAGACACCATTTAAAATTTACCCTATTGATGACTAGAAGGTGAAAGGAGAACAGATATACTTTAGATCTCAATTTTTTTAGGTAAATCAATTCTTAAATGTTTGGGACATCGAACTCCTTCTGATAGAGGGCATATCATTATCATCTACCCTCCACAAAATTAATAAATGCTAGATTGCTAGTTTCTGCAACCCTCTAATGGCACTCATCTTCTACTATTCTACTTTAACTTCTTTTTTCCTTCTTTAGTCTAGTAACAGAACAAATTTTACAAATGTTATAACAATATTTTTTTTATTTTTAAAATACTAAAATAATAAAATTATTCTAGAATTAGTATTTGATTATACTTAAAACCACATAATAGCATAACATATACAATGTACTATATTACGAATTGTAATTAAAATTATAATTTATATTATATATGATTAATTTTATTATATATAATCTATAAATATTATATTAAACCCATACTCCATGAAAATTTCACACAGCAATAGTTTCAATTATCTTCAAAAATATTACTTACTTTGAGCTATAATACTTTCAATGTTTGTTTATAATGAAGTTAGTAAATCCAACATAATATTTTAGTGAATCTGATGAAAAATTTGCGGTTTTTTTTTACCCCTAAGTCAACCCCATTTTCATGTGAACCAGAGAAATATCATCTAACTATAACACTAAATTAAATTTAATTATTTACAATAACAATGCTGATTGCAGAAATAAGATTGTAAAGTAAATGTCGACAACGAAAAAGCACATTTATTACTTGAAATGAAAAGATTGATGCTCATTACAATTTAGCTATAGTTAGTTCTTTCTCCTTAATTGTTCGAATCCTCCATGTGTTATCACAACTAGAGAATATACTAAAGTCTAAGCAATAAATAGCTCTTTAAAAATTTAACAAAGATATAGACGTGTTTCAGTTATATTTAGCTAGGAATTCACATTACTCAATCCAAGTAGGAGAATACCATTACAATTACAACTAATAAAGCACAAAACTTGCACTAAATTTCTTCAGTTTTACCCAAAATAAATTGAAAGAAGAAGACCCAAAAGGAAAAGAGTGGAAAAATGTGTCCATCAACATCCTTCTCTATGCTATTCTTCTCAAATGTCGAAACCAACCAAACCCTGCATAGAATCCATTAATTCGCTCAGAAAGAAAACATCTATAAAAAAATGACAAACATAAATGAAGGAATGGCGATGTCCATGGCCTCTGTCATTGAACTTGTCGGCACTCTTGATGATGACCCGTTTTCCGGTAGGAGCACTTTCGGCGGCAACGTAAGCTAACAAGGGTTTCCAGTCATCGGAGATAGAGAGTACAAGGAAGTTTTTCTTGGAATATTCACCCATTGTTTGAAGCTTCGTTCTTCGCTTCGCTTTCACTCAATGAGATTGGTTCACTCTGATTTTGCCAAGAAGGAAAGTTTGAAACTTGAAACGAAAGCTTGATCTTGGGTGTCGGGGAAGTGTTTTCGTCCCAAATTATTTGTAACTTCTTTTCCCTAATCACAGAATCACACGTATACTTTTTTTTTTTTTTTAATATTGTAATTCTTTAATAAAATTTCTATTAAAAGCATTACTTAAAATTTTTTTTTTTTCCCTCTCCTTCAAAATTGATAGATATAGCTATTTTCCAACAGCTAAGATGTCAAAAATTGATAGATCCCTGGAAAGAAAGAGTCAATAATACAGCATACAGGTACATTACTTGCTGGCAGACTAGCAGTTAGTGTAAGAGAAAACAAAAGTTGTTTATATTATTTGTCTGAATAGAACTATAGAAGAGTTGTTATCTATGTCTTGGCCTCTTTGATGTAGGAAATTGCTAGCGTTAAAATATTTGAATTCATTTATAGCCTCCTATACCAATCACGCATGTCTAAATATATGGTTTCTGTCCCTTTTGCTACATAAATTAGCCTTATTCCATGCTCAACTTAACCCAGTGGACAATGGTCCCTAATTTCCTGCTCTCCATATATGTGATGTCCCTACTTATCAATGAACAAAAGAAGGCCAACACCAAACTTAACAGTGGTATAATATAGGGTGGAGAGTCAAAATGTTCCATTTATTTATGCAATAGGTGTCATATAGTCCTCTAGTTTATAAAATGTGTCTCCATTTGCTTATAAACAAAGGTGTTCTGAAGTCCCTTTACTTATAAAAAATGTGTCAGATAAGGACAAAATTAATTTTCCATCTAATATATCGTTAAATATAACGGACTAGTAAATGTGTCACATACATGTTTATATTTTTCGATAGATATATATCAAATTAAATAATTTTTAATTAAAAAATTACTCTAATTTTTTACAATTTCTTTCTATTAAACTTAAATAAAATTTTCATTGTCTAATTTGTAATTTTAGATATTAAACAATGAAAATTCTATTTAAATTTATTGAATTCGATCAAATTTAAATAAAGTATTCATTATCTAAATTGTGACTTTAAATATTAGACAATTAAATTTTTATTGAAAATTATATTTAAATTAGATTGAAATTTTTATTTAAGTTCCTTTTTTAAAACTAAAAAAATTAAGTAATTTTTTAATTAAATATTAAATTTTGTTTACGTATATATGTATAATATATTGAAAAATATAAATATGCATGTAACACATCTGTTATTCCGTTAGATTGGATAAAAAATTAACTTTGTCCTTACTTGATACATTTTTTACAAGTAGAGAGACTTAAAAACATATTTTTCAAAAGCAAAGAAATTTAAGACACTTTTTATAACTTAAAAAATTAAATGTCATTTTTTATAAAAATAAAAAGACTTTTATGACACTTTTTCTTATAATATATTCATTTTGTTTCATCATGGAAGTTTGTGGAAGACATCAAAAGTAATTGATTATTGACATGAAGTCCAAACCACCTATCTAATATTGAATTTGTGAGAACTTGCGTTTCATCCAAAATGTTAATTTGATAGGTAATAAACCTTAAATCACAACATGTATAGATAATAGGAGATTTTGTTCACACATCACTAATAATCTCCCACTAAACGAAGTTTTACATGTTTCATTTCTTCTTCAATCAAAGATATGTATGTATTATATTTACACTTCATATTGTATTTAACTCTTTCTTAAGTCAAAGATACCATTATTTTCATGTTTTGTATTGTGTCCAACTCTCTTTTAGTTGAGGATATATCTTATTTTTATACTTTATATTATAGTTTATCTCTTTTCGAACCCACAACAATTTTAAGTTAACACAAATATAAAGTCCACAACAAGTTTTGAATTCATACATATGAATCCCAATGAGCCTTGCGTTCATCAATTAAAGTCCATGTAATTGGAAAATTCACTTAGTGCTCATAAATAATAAATTTAGAGTTGATTTTAATATTATTTATAAAAAAATTGAAATTTAATTCTAAAAGGTTAATATGCTGGATAAAGTAGCCCAAATTATTAATATGTTATAAACCTATGAATCACAAATATTAAGCTTTGTTCGCACATTTCCAACATGAATTCATGTTAAACATTCTCTTTTGAATAATCTCAATCCAGATGCCCCAATTTTAGTGGCTCCTGCTCCATTGTCAGGCCTCACATTCCTAAAACTAGAATTCACACTCACATCAATTTAGCTAATTACTTTTTAGCTCAAATTAGTATATAGCATTAGATACAAATAATAAATGTAGCACATTAATTAGACTCCAACACTACATTATCTTTTAATTAAAGGTTATTGTTGAAGCCGAATTTTAAATCTTCCATGATCTTTGCACATGATCTTATAAAACACGAAGATCTAGGCAATATAAGCTATTTTTTTATAAAAAAATTCTGATATTTTATGTTAATGAGAGAGAAAACTGTAGAATAACAATATAGCATTAGCAACTGTGGAGGTTTAGGGTTGATTTAGTTATATAATTTTATTTAATTAATATTTTAGTCATGTAATTATTCTATTTAGTTCATTAACTTTAAATTTTGGTTATTGAAGAACAAATTTCTAAAAAAAAAAAAAAAAATTAAGTTCTTAGATTAAACAAATATGTGTATGTCATATGTTCTATGTTCTAGAATAATAATCCAAAATACCCCAAAAATAACACAATGTCATGCACTTTAAATTACACACTAATTTACTAACCATTTTAAATTATAGGGCTGAGAATTGAAACTAACATGGAAGAGAATATGAAACACTACTTTTATTACTAAGTTATTTGGGTGATAGGCAAAAAAAATTTATTTTTAAAATAATATTTACACATTTACGTGCACACGTATGCAATGATGAATTTAAACTCACTAGTGCCTAAAAGGGACATTGCAGTACAAGTTTCATTAATTTACAACTAATAATATATAGAAGTAGGTGGGCAAATTTAGAAAAAACCGTGGGCTGATTTAAAAGAACTCTAAAATATGGAAGAAATTTAGAGAACACATTAACACAAGCAGAATTGTAATTCTATCCACAGGCCTAAAGCCCAAACAAATGTTTTCAGCTGTCCTTCGATAGGACAGAGCTCTCCACTAGATTGGGTCTTTTATTCCAGAGCTCTCTTTGTTCCCTCCGACCGAAACAAACATTTCAACACAAATACTCGCCACTCAAACCTTCGTCTCGTCTTTTCACTCTTTCTCGCCCACTCTCTCATTGAACATTGAAACCTTCTTCTGCTTCTTCCACATCAAAACAATGGCAGCCTCTCTCACAACCTATCTTTCTCTCTCCTCAACCACCATTTCTCTCTTCCCATCCAAAACCCTCTCTTCAAAAGTGTCCTTCACTTCTCTTTCTCTAAAATCTCACCGCCTCAGCACTCCAAAACCCATCCGATTCTCCTCCAAACCCATCTCCGCCACCATTTCAGTGGGCGACAAACTCCCTGAATCCACACTCTCCTACCTAGACGCATCCGACGAAGTCCAAACCGTCACCGTTTCCGACCTCACGAAGGGCAAGAAGGCAATATTCTTCGCCGTCCCCGGAGCTTTCACTCCAACCTGTTCGCAAAAACATCTTCCAGGTTTTGTGGAGAAGTCCGCCGAAATCAAATCCAAAGGCGTGGACACCATCGCTTGCATTTCAGTCAACGATGTGTTTGTGATGAAAGCTTGGAAGGAGAATCTGAAGATAAACGACGAGGTATTGTTGTTGTCAGACGGGAATGGGGATTTTACAAGAGCTATTGGGTGTGAGCTTGATTTGAGTGATAAGCCTGTTGGATTGGGTGTGAGGTCAAGAAGATATGCGATGTTGACTGAAGATGGAGTTGTGAAGGTTTTGAATTTGGAAGAAGGTGGCGCTTTTACATTCAGTGGGGCCGAGGATTTGCTTAAAGCTCTCTGATTATGCTGAGAATTTGTAAGATTTTTAGCTCTTTTTTTCAAAAATACATCGGAGAGATTGTGTTTTGTTGTTGTTGATGCTTTATTATATGACTTGGAGAGGTATTGCTCTGTTCTATCGCATGATATGGTAGATTACTTGTACTTCTGTTCGTGTTATTAATAGAAACTTGTGATGGAGAAAACGTGACAAGTATTGGTATTTAAATTTCTGTATCAAATTTAGTAACTAAGTTGATAGACATAAAACGATTATGATCCCAAATTAGTTGGAACAGAATACTAGACGAAGTAATACCTGAATTATCAGTCACATGAATTTGGTTTTACTAAAGGTATTTAATAGGCAGGTGATCACCGAACCATTTCATGTTTTCCAACTACCATGAATGTTAGTTACACCAGACTGTGGTTTCACAAAAGTCCTCAGAATATTATGCAGAATCAATCCGTTAGCTCAATTGAGATAGTCCTCGCCTCAAATTAGGGGTTGCAATTCAGGGAACAACCCTGACCCTTAACAATTTCATATTTTCTTGTTCTGAAGATAGGGAGAAAATGGATAATATGATACTCTGATAAAATTACAAAAAATGAAAATGGAAAAAATTAAAAAAAATGAAAATGAGCTAATGACTCCTAATAAGATTAGGGAAAGGCCAATTCTTAGTACATCTAGAAAAAATTCAAAGTACATGTCCTAATATTACATAATTATACAAGTTAAATATTATGTGAATGAAAGATATTTTTTATTAATTTTTACCTCACAATAGAGGTATATATAGAAAATAAATTACAAGAGTATTGAATAAACTAGAATCCTGTACAACCTAGAGTTTTATTACAGATAGATACATATATTATACACTAAATTACATGGCTCACGCTAACACTCCCCCTCAAGTTGGAGTATACATATTGACCATGCCCAATTTGCTTAGTGAGTCATAAAATACCTTCCTGAAAACTCATTTGGTGAGCACATTTGCAAATTGCTTTTCAGTAGGAACAAAAAGAAAATTGATTAATTAGGCATCTAGTTTTTCTTTTATAAAGTGACGATCAACTTCTACATGCTTAGTGTGCTCATGTTGTACTGAATTTTGTAATATATCAATGGCTGCCCGAATGTTGCAATGCAACTTCATAGTACTTTTGGGTTTAAAACCCAAATCAAATAGCAAACTTCTTATCCACATCAATTCACATATCTTTATATTCAGCCACAGCACTGGATCACGCCAGAACTTTCCGTTTTTTACTTTTCTATGTAACCAAATTACCTCCCACAAAAGTGAAATAACCTGATGTCGACTTTCTATCCGTAATATTTCCTGCCTAATCTGCATCTGTGAAGCCGCAAACTTCAAGAGGGTTGTTGTGTTTAGAAAACATTACTCCTCTCCTTAGAGCTGACTTCAAGTACTTTAAAATCCTCACAATTACATTTATGTGACTTTGACTCAGGTTATGCTTGAATTGACTTACTACACTTACTGCATATGCAACATCTGGTCTAGTATGCGCTAAATAAATTAAGCACCCAACCAATCTTTGGATACGCTAAATAAATTAAACACCCATGCTCGATTAGTTGGTACTTGATTTGGATACTCTGCCAGACAATGACTTTGCTCAATACGAGTGTCAATAGGTTTGCAATCCAACATACCTGACTCAGTTAGCAGATCAAGAATGTACTTTCTCTGACACAGAAAAATTCATTCTTTCCTCCTAGTTATCTCAATCCCTAAAAAGTATTTCAGTTCACCCAAATCTTTCATCTCGAATTCAGAGGCTAGTTGTCTCTGTAATCTATCAATCTCAACAGTATCATTGTTAGTAATTATCATATCATCAACATAAATAATTAAAGCAGTTACCTTCCCTTGTTGATGTTTGAGAAATAACGTATGGTCTGAATTACTCTGTCTGTAACCAACCTTCTGCATAAACTGAGAAAACCTTCCAAACCAGGCACGAGGGGACTGCTTAAGACCATATAAAGACTTCCTTAATTTGTAGACAAAATTACCAAGAGAATCAGCTACATACTCAAGTGGAAGACTCATATACACCTCCTTGACTAACTCTCTATGAAGAAACGCATTCTTAACACCAAGCTGTCAAAGTGGCCAGTCTAAGTTAGCAGCAAACAAAAGCGGAACTCGAATAGTATTCATTTTGGCAACGGGAGCAAAAGTCTCATCATAGTCTACACCATACGTCTGAGTGAACCCTTTTGCTACAAGGCGGGCTTTATATCGATTTATGGATTCATCAGCATTATGTTTCACAATAAACATCCAACGACAACCAACTGCCTTCTTGTCTTGTGGTGGAGACACAAGTTACCAAGTATCATTCTTTTGTAACGCCTCCATCTCTTCATCCATTGCCTTCATCTACTTTGGATCTCCCAACGCATCCTACATTTTGTTAGGTACGAATACAATAGATATTCGATTTACAAATGATTTATATGACTTCGACAATCTTTTAGTGGACATGTAATTGGCTACTAGATACTTTGATTTTGCATGAATATTTGGTTCATACTTTTTGGCTGGTTGACCCCGAGTAGACCTATTTGGTAACACATACTATCCAACATTAGACTCAATGCTATTAGTATTAGTGGGTACATACCTCAGATGAGTGACCTTTAGTACAATGGAGTTGTTTATCAAGGGTAGGAGAGGGAACAATTGTGTCTTCATTTTGATTTTTAGTGATCAGAACTGATGTTTGGATACTTGAAGCATCTGCTTCTTCTACTATTGAATTCAATGAGATAAGAACCTCAATTGGACCCATCGAAATATTTTCTGATTGCGTTACTTCCACAGTTCCTTCCAATTCCTCCCTTTTACCGTGAAATAGCTCTTCAAAATATGAATTCTCTTCCTTAAGAGTAGTATCATGTGAGAAAAAATAGCTCATATCTTCAAAGAAAGTGACATCTATAGTGACAAAATATTTTCTAGTAGGTAGATGGTATTCTTTTTGATATCCTTCATAACCAACAAACACACTTAATTGCTCGGGTATCTAATTTAGATCACTGATATTTAGGAACATGGACAAAAGCAACACAATCAAATACATTGGCAGGAAGATTATGAAATGATGAAAGGGATACATGAGATGCAAGAACCTCAAACGAAATTTGTTCGTGAAAGACACTAGATGGGAGACGATTGATGAGATGGGCAGAAACTTGTACAGCATCACCCCAAAGATATTTTGGCATTTTAGCACTAAATAGGAGCACACGAGCCATATCAAGTAAGTGACGATTTTTTCTTTTGGATACCCCATTTTGTTATGGTGTTTGTGGGCAAGTAGTTCGTTGAACAATCCCATGTGTTTGGAAAAAATCTTGAAAAATACGATTAACATATTTTCTCCCGTTGTCAGAACGTAGGACTCTAATAGTGCTATTGTATTGTGTTTGAACACGAGTATAAAAATTTTGAAAAGCTTGAAAAACTTCATCTTTGTTTTTAAGAAGAGCAACGCATGATAATCTTGTACAATCATATAAACGACGCAAAATACCTCATACCTGATATAGTAGGCTCTCTAGACGGTTTCCAAACATCAGAATGAATTAATTCTAAGGAATAGTACTTATATTAGAAAAACTTGGAGAATAAGTAGTACGATAACTCTTGGCCAGCACAAACGTAAAGTAGATTCACTCACACCAATAAACAGAGTAGGCATAGATTTTTTCATAAGACTAAAAGATGAATGCTTTAAGTGACGATGCCATAACCAAATTTCACTTAGCTGGTCAGAACTCGAAGTTAAAGCGGTGTGGGACTGTGCTCTTGGTTTTTTCCCTGCATAGTTCTGATCCAAACGAAACAATCTATTCCTTAGATACCCTCGACTAATTATTTTCCTAGTAATAAGATCTAGAAAAATCCCATACATAGGATAAAAGGTTACAGAACATTTAGACTCAGTATTCAACTGTGGGACAAATATTAAGTATGAGATAAATTCGATACATATAAAACATTTTGGAGCTGTAATGTTGAGGTAATATGAATTGGCCCCATCCCTAACACAAGAAAAGCTTCACCATTAACATTCATAACATAAGACACTGGTGGGAAAGACATGTCAGTAAAATATGATTTATCATAAGTCATATGATCAGATACACTAGAATCAATAATCCAAGTATCAGATCCAACATAATGAGAAATGTTTGAAACCATACCAATCTTACCATGACCAGTTATAGAAGTTGTAGGATTACCTCCACATGTTGTATAATGGTCTTGTCCAGCTACTCCATAAAAATATGGTATTGATGACCTTGCTTGAAGAGCTAGGCTAAATATTTCATTGGTCTTGAAATCTTTTTTTTTTTTTTGAACCTTCCATTAAAAAAGACAATAATAATATGCAGCAGAATAAAAGTTTTTTTTTTTAGGATTTGCTAACTGGACTGTTGACTGGACTGCTTTGCTAACTGGGCTGTTGACTGTGTCTGTTGATTGCTGATTGTACTGTTGACTGGGCCTTAATAATAGGTGTGTAAATGGGTCTTAATTTAATGAATTATGGGCTAGGTTGGAGAATAACTTAGATGAAGACTTGCTCGATACGAAGCTGAGGGATGGTGTCGGCGCTTGCTGGACTAATGGCTATGACTGGTGAGGAGGTCGGAGGCGTCGATTGTTTCGACAGTTGGTGCGGAGATTGAAGGCGTTGATTGGAGTGACAAGCCGAAGTTGAAGGTGACGATTGGTAGAGAACGAGCAGCGCGTGAGAGGGAGAATGGCATTGCAGTGGATCTGTTGGATTTGCGATTGTTGGTGCAAAGACTGAGGTGACGGAGTGTGCAGTACGTAGAGTGGAATTGGCAATGGTGGGGGCTGTGCTGACTGCGTGCCGACCGTGTCGACGGAGCTGACGGAGTGCTGATGGATCGACGGAGGTGCGAGTTATAGACTGCGATAACCAACCTGAATGGAGATAGAGGCAGGTGGGCTTGAACGGCAGAGATGGAGGTAGATCAGTAGTTGCGAACAGAGAGCTCAGATCTAATGCGGCGATGAGACGATTGAAGTGAAGAGACAGCAGATGACAAAGTGGCACGAGAGGTCGAGAGGATCTGGTGGTGATTATAGAGGAGAGAGCGGCGCTGACGACAGCGGTGAGACAACTTCAAAATGACTTTTTTATTTTTGGCTCTGATACCAAGTTAAATATTATGTGAATGAAAGATATTTTTTATTAATTCTTAACTCAAAATAGAGGTATATATAGAAAAGAAATTACAAGAGTCTTGAGTAAACTAGAATCTTGTATAATCTAGAGTTCTATTACAGATAGACACATATATTATACACTAAATTATATGACTCACACTAACAATACATGGTAGCGTTTGATTTATTGAATGTAAAAATAATAAGAATGATAATTATAATAGAATTGAATATAAAGGAAACAGTATTACTATTACAATGTTTGTTTAAGCAGTGTAATAAAAAAAATATTAAAATGAAGATTATAAAATTATAAAATAAAATTAAAAAATAAACTTTTTTTATTACTAAAAGAGATAAAATGAGCAAAAAATCATAAATGATTATATAATTTGTGAGAAAAATAGAGTATTACAACATATTTCTAAAAATTTTAATGCTATTGCTGTAATTCATTTACATTATAATACAGAGTACAATTAAAGTAAATACAATAATTCTTTAACAAATTTTCATTATGCTTATAATTACTATTAACTAAACATGCTAATAGTATTTTCCTAAATGAAATGCTTGACTTTATGAAATAATGTGGTATTTTTTTTTTTTTTTTAAATTAGAAATAGTTGAACTGGTAAGCAAGTATTATAGTTATAGATTTGAAAAAAAGGGGGTCTGGTTTAGCAGAAGGACGAGCAAGGAGCGTGATCTGAACCCCACTGCATTAAAGCATTTTTTCGTCAGGTGATCTCCATCGGTGAAAATTTGAAATTAAGAATTTATCCCTTGTGCCTTTTGTACCTTTCAGCCTAAAATGACGATCAATAGTTGCGTTATTGAACATTTCATTCATTTCTTCAATCAAATTCAAAGAAAATAAAAAAGGAAAACCTACAAAATATGAGAAGTACAATCACTCCATTCAAAGAAAATCTACCCTATCAAAACCAGAACAGAATTATTATCTTCACTCGCTGCATATCTATCGACTGTTGGAGCTGTCTTGCTAAGATTTCTTCTGTCATTTCCTTGAAACCTTTTTAAAAATATACACGAGAAATAACTTTATGCTCAACAATGAAATGAAAAGAACAAGAACAAGAACCGTGGTCATTTTTCTGTTTTTTTGTTTCTTAGGTATGTTAAGCTTTCCTTTTTCCCCTTATTCCATAAGCTAGTAGTAGATGGCGGAACATGGTAAATAAAAGTAACGCTTTATGTTTCTGGTATAACACAAAGGAACTTGTTTGTCTTTCTTCAAGTCTTACTAAGGGTATGGAACAAAGGTGCCAATATAGCCAAAAGCTGCAATGAGAAAAGCTGTTGCTTGGATGTATAGGAATAAGAAGAAATGGTTTTTCCCAAAGAGAAAATCGTAACAGCCACAAAAGAGGAGGTAAACTCCGATTGCAAGCTCCAACATATGAATCCTGCCATACAAGTTCAAACACTTGCAAATTAACTGAGGTCAAGGTATCATAAGTACTGTTAGTTTCAAGATTACGATTATGCTCTACCTTTCACCGATCTTGAATAATCGATATTTTCTTGATGTTTTTGTGGCTGCTATATGCTTGAGTGCACCTCCTAACTTCTCAGTGACAATCCATTCATTAACTCGACTGGCTTCGAGTATACCAATGATGGTAGCCTTGGTCCGATGAAGTGACATAACATTCTCAAAAAGAATCCAGAAAACCAGTAGATGCAATGACCTTCAAATCAATTAATTTTGTATAAAAGAACAATGTAAACCAAAGCAGAACAAATGGGAGCAGAGAAAAGGATGTAAAAGTGTCTCACACCTTGGAGTTGCAACAGCGTTGAGAATGGTAATGATGGAAGGAATGTAAACTGATCCCCACTTAGGAACAACAACTTCAGGTACCAAAACAGTAGCTGGCAAAACAATGCTGTAAAAGACAAATGTGTTGATATGTGCTATGATCTTTCTAACAAAGAAGAAGCTGTAAATCACATGAACCTTCTTCCACAATGTTACTCTCTACATGAAAACAAACCAAGAGTTAAAAAAAATAAAAATGGTTAAACTATAAATCAATAAAAAGAGGGAGCGGGGCCATAGAAGTCCCTTAGATTATGTCATGTGTGTCATTTGGTCCCTTAGATTATAAGTGGTGTCATTTAGTCCCTTAGTTTTAGAAAAAGGTGCCAATTAAGGACAAAATACATAATTTTAATGATTTTTTAATTAAAATATTATTTTTTAAGAGGTCAATTAATGAAAAATTGTATTATTTTAATGTTTATGATATTAAAATATTAATTTAAAAAATAATATTTTAATTAAAAAATCATTAAAATCATGTGTTTTGTCCTTAATTGGCCCCTTTTTCTAAAACTAAGGGACCAAATGACACCACTTATAATCTAAGGGACCAAATGACACACATAACATAATCTGAAGGACCTCCATGACACTTTTCTCATAAAAAGAAAACAAAGTTATGATGTTGTCTGTCTAACCTTGTTTGTTATGATCTCCAAGATCATCTTCCTGAAGAGATTGGCTGGACCACAAGACCAACGATGCTGTTGGTAACGGTAGGCCTTGAATGTACTAGGCAATTCATTCCTCACCTGAATTTGAAATTGACATATACATAATGTAAATATAGAAGAATCAATCATAAACTAGTAAAAAGTGAAGTATTGATGAGTTTAATGCAATCTTAAAAAAGAAGATATAATATAACTAATAAGTAGTACCTGAACACTACCAAGATACAAAAATTTGCAGCCTTTGAGACTAGCTCGAACTGCCAAATCCATGTCTTCCACAGTGGTCCGGTCCTTCCATCCTCCTGCCTCATTTAGTGCTGCTATTCTCCACACACCAGCCGTACCTGCATCATTCATTTCATATTAGTGTATTTTTCTACCCACACACGTTCGTGCATATGAATATCACATGAGACAAAAATTGTAATTTGTCTTGCTTCACTTTAAAATATGAATTTTGGAATCTCATTCCCATGACTAGGTTATAAGTAAATACTGTGCATGTCTTTAGGTTTATCTTTTCATTTTTTTTAAGGCTTTAGATATGTTTTATGTCCTTGACATTTAGGATTGATAAGTTGTTGAAAAAAATAGGAAAATTACTAAAAATAGCACCTCTAAAACTCATAGTAAAAAAACTAACACATCAATAATATTGAATGTTCAATATTCAATTTGAACAGAAAATATTTAACGTTCAATATGAAACGAGTCTAAATTCTTGTCGTTTAATTCTAATTGGATGAATGTTAAAAAAAAATGACATATTAGTCATTTTTTTAATTGTGAAAATATAAATTTGAACATAAGGGGTGCTAGTTTTGTTATTAAAAATTTTGAGGCGTGTTAGTTTTGTTATTCTAAAAAAAAAAAAAAAAAATACTCTTGTTAACATATATATCATTTCTGTTAATAAGTTTTTTTTTTTTTTAATATCATTTTCGTTAACAGTGATACTAAAAAAAAAAAAAAAAAAAAACACCTTTAACAAAAATGATAAAAAGGCTAAAACATTATTTTCAACGACTTAAATGGCATTATTTTTGTTAAACGACTTAAACATTAAGGCACTTAAAATATTGAAGCATTTTTTTTTTTCTTTACTAACAATGACTGCACTTAAAAAATCATGTAAAAGGAATTAGAATTAATAAAAATGAGGATAACGTACCATTAAAACCAAAGAAGGCATAGGTGGAGGAACCAACTTCTTGCTCGACAGTAAAATGGTAATCCAGAGACATTTCTTGCATTCTCGTCATCAAGCACTCATCAGCATTCACTGCAAACAAAATTTAAATTTTTTAGAAAAGAAAATTACATAGCAGATAAATTAGGTGGCCAAAAAAAGCTTTTAATGTTGTAAATAATATAGACAGGTAAGAAATAAATGATATTGTCGGTTAATAGAAGAAGAAGATGATGATGATACATGACAGTGACTAGTGAAGCATATAACTTAACACCCCACATGCACTCGGGCCTCTACAATACTATTCAAAAGGACAAGTGAATTATTCTATAATGACTATACAATACTACCCATCACACAATATTGTCTGCTACTCAAAAGCATCACATTAGTAAAGTCTGTTCTGTTCTGTACATCAACATTTTAGAAACAGTTACTCTTTTTCTTTGCATTACTTTTATTGGTGTACTTTTATGCACTATATCATATATCTCAATTCTTAAATATAGGCTTATTAAATTAAATTTAAATTATATTATAATTAATATATACAATATTTACTAACTATTTGTATAATATAATGACATAAAATTAATGTTAAATATTTTAATAAAATAATTTATTTTATGTAATTTTTTACATATTAGAACAATTTCATTATAAAAATTTAATAAAATCCATATTTAAATTTATTACATTTAAAAAAAAATTAATTTGAGATGTAAGAAAATGTAAAAAAAAAAAAAAATTATAATTCAAAAATTAAAGTGGAATAATTTAAAATGATTTAAACTCACATTTTTTGATGTGTCAAAATTTCTATTTTTGTTCTATACATTACTATCCAACTTCACAACTAAAGGCAATGTGTAACAAACATGCATTACAAATAAAAACTTGAGATATTTCCCTATAAGATTAAGAATAGAGAAATGGCTACAAGCTTTTAACAGTCGAACTTGCTAATCACTAATAGCATATTTTGGTGGAAGACCTTAAAGCAGGTTAGAAAATTTGTTGGCTGAGGGGACTTTTCTGTAATCTTTCACATTGATAGCCTTTATCCATTCCTAGTAATAAATGCCAGTTTAATTATTGAAAAAATAAATGTAATATTTAGAATTTTTTATTATGTCTGCTGAAACTGTTATTTCTTTCTTCTCTGTTGCTAAAAAAATATCTGATTCTGTCTCTGTAAAGCTTATGAGATGAAAGCATCGAGGTCATAGACATTAAGTTTTAGCTAGCAAGTACTACAATAAAGCTTTCCCATTTCAGAATATAAATATTTTTTATTTTTTTTATTTTTATGGGAATAAAATTAAAATTAAAATTAAAATTAAAATTATAATCTTCATTCTCATCCACGTCAAGTAGACAAGTATACACCTTTACCATTTGAGTAATATAACAATTAAAACCAAAAGAAAATGCTTTTTAGTGTTAATAATCTATTAACAAATAATCTCTTAATTATAAACATCTCTCATCTTTTAATTTAAGATCCATCTAACTATAATACAAGAACACATCTTCATACATCAAATTATTATTATACAACTAATGAGACAAGTATTTGTTAGATTATCCTTTCCATCTGGTACACTAACAAACGGCCCATATTTTTTAACACTAGTTTAAATACATATTTTGCATGTATTTTATTTTAATTTTTTTAATTAATTTTTACAATATATTTAAAATAAATACAAAATTATTTTTCTTAAAATAATATTTAGAATCATTAATAAATATGGTAAATATCATATTTAATTGTGAAAGTAAAACAATATTTAGAATTTTTATTAGAGTTCTTATCAAATATAATTCTTATTACATTATTATATTTAGAGTCTTTATTTAATATAATAATATATCTTTAAAAATAATTAATATTAATAGTTTAAAATATATGAATAATTTTAAACTATTACATGTGATTGAAATTTTTATATATAGTACAAATAATTATAGGTCACATTTTTTTTATTTAAAAAAAGTGAAAAATCCAAGAACAAACCAGTGAAAACTGGAATGTGGGTGAGGGACTTAAAAGTTTCATTACACGCAACCGATGTGAGATATTGCCGACACCGGTACTCACACAACTCTTCCACCTTGGCTACACCGGTATGGAACTAAGAGTTAACCAGCTCAAAGATCAACCACACTAGGCATAGTCGTTGTTGTTGTTTTTTGTTTTTTTTTTTTTTTCTATAAAGGAAAATCTAAGATCAACCAAACCTAACAAATCAATTAAAAATATGGGTGAAGGACTTAAAGACTTCATTACACACATTGCCCACACCAGCACCGAAGGTGCCAACACATAGTATCCTCACACAAGACTTAAATTTACTACTTTTAATTTGTAAATAAAAACTTTTACTATTATTAAGTTATTAAATTATTAGCGCCGACACATAGTTGTTGTTAACAAGAAGTTGAAGCATAAAATAACACGAATTGTGTGTGTGTGTGTGTGTGTGTGTGTGTGTGTGTGTGTGTGTGTGTAGGCAGCTTAAAACAGACTCCTTGTGAAAATCACACCTGGACTTTTTTTTTTGATAGAAAAATCACACCTGGACTTAACTTCTGTGATTTTTCTAGACTTTTCACATGTGGAAAAAATAGAGGCAGCCAACCAGAATTTCCAAAGTGATCGTAGCACAAGATGTAGATCAACTTTTTTTATTTACGCTCCTTTCCTAACAATCTTAAAGAAACTAAACTCACCGACAGTTTTTTAAAGTAAAACATATTTGTTTACGAACTAAAAATAACTATAAAATATTAAATTAACACGTTGATCAAAACAGTCAATAAACGGGAACAAGGAAGAAAAAAATGTAATAGTAATAAATATATAAATAAATAAAAAGAATTTATAGTTACCGAATTTCCAACGAGCCTGAACGAGAGCGATTTCAGGGTTGTGAACAAGAAAAGGAATGGTACGCCATAGAAAATCTGGTTCAGGCTGAAAATCTGCGTCGAAAATAGTAACGTAGTCACATCTTTTAACATAGCTTTTCTTCATTCCTTGTTTCAAAGCCCCAGCTTTATAGCCATTTCTGTTATCTCTTATTTCATACTTGATGTTTATCCCTTTGCTTGCCCATCTCTGACATTCTAATTCCACTAGAGTCTGCAATATTTAATTTAAGAAAATGGATTTTAAGAAAAAAATTTGGTAAACTGAAAAAGGTGCAATTTTTATTGTGTTCTTGTCAAATAGTGAATTGGGTAATCTTTTTCTAGGTACCTTGATTGTTGGGTCCGTTGAATCATCAAGAACTTGGATGATTATCCTATCAGAAGGCCAAGATAGCCCACATGCTGCCCCTATTGAAAGATGATAAACCTAAACTCACACATACATATTCATCAATTCAGTTGAACTAAAGAATGTTTAAAGATTTGATTTTTATAATCAATGATTAGGGAAAGAAAAAGGACCTCTCTTTCATTGTACATTGGAATTTGCACTAGAACCATAGGATAAGCTGAATTTCCCAATTCAACATCGTCTTTTATTGGTTCCCAATTATAACGCTTTTCTGGTTTGCTTCCAAAGACCTTTATCAGAACAATGACAATGCTCATATAAACCCTCTCGATGAAGAGCATTAAAGACATAATCAAACAGAGAATAACTGCTATTTGTAACAAAGGGACTATCAATGGCGCTTTTATTTGACTCCAAATGAAAGCGATTTGCATTGAAATGTCATCTCTAGTCACTTGAAATGTATCAGAAAGAATAGATGTTGATGTAGTACCCTCCATTTGTGAAGCTTGTTTTGATGAACTATTTTCTTCAAAAACAGAGGACCAAAAGGGAAGCTAAGGAAAAAAGAGTAGAAGATGATGGAACTTATACTAAAAAAGAAACCCTATAGATCTGCAATGATTTAAAGAACTTTGCTTCCCAAAACAGACCGAATATTTTTTTTTTTCTTCTTTTCTTTTCTGTGTTCTCGCTTCTGAGAGACGCAAAACAATGGAAAGCAGAGCAAGAATGTCAGTCACTGGTTTATCAAACCCCCCACAGTACAAAATCTACAAGAAACCCAGTTTAGATCTCAGACTATCTAACTAATATACAAAAACATTGCAGTTTTAATCAACAAAATCTCAAAAGAAACTATATTTTCCCACTTTTTTCACCAAAAATGAGAATTAAATAAAGATCAAGCGGAGAAAAGAAAAGAAAAAGGGAAATGAAGTAAGGAAGGATGTAGCTAGATTTTAGACAGTGAGCTTTCTCTTTTTTGGGTTTTCTGTAATTTCTGATTAGTCCCACTCTTTATATAATGCAATATTTTATTTTTAAGAAATGCTCAAGACTCCAACTTCATAACTAAAAATGTGTTGTTTATATAAAATAGGTAAGAAAATAAGGTGAAAAATTAGGCCTTTGCTGGCTATAATACTGTGACAGCTTACACAAGACACCGTTTTTGCCTATTTTTGGCACCAAAATTTCACAATCATTAAGCTTTTATTCTCAAGTAGCCTGTAATTAGCCAAGGCCCTGGTAGCCCAATGGCATTGTAACCGCCCTAATAAGGGGGAGTTCTCGAGTTCGAGGCTTGTATGTAGCAAAAAAAGTAGCCTGTAATTATAATGGTTGTCAAACTTAAAAGATAACCGTTAAAAACCCTTTTAATTGGGGGAATTATTATTACAATATTACTAATATCCAATGGATTTATTATAGATTGAAATAACAACTATAACCAAATGAAAAAAGTTATTTCATTATAATATGAGAGAAATTTTTTATTAAAGCTACAGAATGTGACAAAATTAAATAGTTTGATTTGCTTTTTATCCTCAAGTCATGTATTGAATTATGAATGCAGTTACAAAAAAATAAAGGTTGTGGGGTTCGTATCAGCCTCAAATCAGCAGTCCCATTATTTTTTGTTTGAGCTAAATTAGTATCATAAATTTGAGCTTAATTAGTCTCATAAATTTGTAGTAAAGATAAAATAAAAAAAATTAATCATGATTTTTTTTATTTAAATTAGATAGAAAGAAACAATGACCTCATTTTTTAAATATATTAGATAAATTTTTAAGGAAGGGATAGGTTACAATTCTCCCAAAAGTTCAAACTTATGGAAGGTAGGCTTAACAATCACTTATATTCTTTAGCATTTCTTCTTAAGTGTGGGCTATTTTATCTTTGCAAAGGTTCATCACTTGTACTTCCTCAAGAGTGAGTTTCCTTGTCTTTTTGCAAGGCCCATTATCAACTTGAAAATTTCATATAGTTTAGGAGTTGATGCCACAATGATTCGATCCCAAAACCTTACTACTTTGATACCATGTTAGAAATTGTTCCTAATTTTCATAATCAAATTTGTGATTTTGTCTCTCTTTTTGTTTCGATCAATTCTGCTTCATCTAATTGTTATTTGTTGGCTCAGAATTTGACAGTTTATGCAACTTAATCTTCATCTTCAATTAATTTTGTTTTTTTTGTAAAGTAATGAATGTATAAAAGTATAGTTAACCCTCATCCTAACAGTTTAAGTTTTTTGGAGAGTTAGTGAGAAACAACTTCTAATATGATATCAGATCTAGAGATCATGTGCTCAAGGTTTAGTAATCTCAATTATTGAATTGTAAGTGTTTGACCTGCATGGTGCATAGAGTCAACACTTGTGGGAGTGATGTATATATAAAAGTATAGTTGGCACTCCTCCTAACATCTTAAGCTTTTGGGAGAGTTGATGACCAATAACTTCTAACATAGTATAAGATCTAGAAGTTATGTGTTCAAGGCCTAACAAACTCAATTATTAATTGCAAATATTTTTTTAAGTAGTTTCAAATAGTATAAAATACTTTTAAAATGTTTGACAATTCATATTAAAAATGATTTCAAAACTTTGAAAAAATATTATTTGTATTTTTAGAGAAATAGTTTAAGATCTATGTCATTTTTTAATTTAATAATCAAATTGGCTAAACTACGTCTAACAATTTTATGTCAAATATTTTAATAGTGATCTTTAAACCACTTTCAACAAAATCATTTCATTTCAAACTATTTTTCTTAAAATCAATTCATTTCAAACTGCTTTTTTTTAAATCACTTGTAAAAGAAGTATAATGCCTATTTCCATGACGTTATATCAAAAAGATCAATTTGATAATTTTTTTTAAACTAAGATACCAAATCAACTAACTTAACAGTCATTGAGAAAGTTTGAATTCGGTAAACGATCAAGTCAAGGTGATACTGATATCTTATGACTTGCCTATTTCGTACAAACACTAAAAACAACACAGATAATAACATAAAATAATAAGGCATATAGCATAAATAAAATAAAGCTTTAAAAACTTTCTAATAACAATATGATATTTATATGTTGGTACATATGTTAAAGATACAATGATTGTATAACGCATGCAACAAATCAAGCAATTACAGCAAAATAATGTGATAAACCCACTTAAGCTTCAATTCTAAGTGATAATATCCACGGATTGTTTAAGGCCTCCAACAAAATATACTAAGAAAAATAAATAGTATAACTTAATAAGGTAAAATGCCTATACCTCTATTAGTTGGGAGCATTCATCCTAACTGCCTATGCTACTTTTACCAACTATCTTCACATCTACTTTGATATGCAATGGATTCCGCTCACCCTCAGAGTCATTCTATCATGTAATGTAATACAAATACCTATGATCGATCAGCAACTATGAATCCTAAACAAGATAACACACATGCTCAATAATGATTTTAAGAAAATTCACCTCGCATAAATAATACAAAAAAAATACTCAATATATTATTGATATGAAAACTCCATTTAGAAAATAACTTATCCAACTTTGCCTCATATTTCAATACAAAAAAAGACTCATGTATTAGCGATACATAAACACAATTTCAAAATATTTTCTTTGAAAATATTTAACATGACTCTACATTACTAATATTGAAAAACACTCGATGTATTAATGATCTAAGATTTGTAAAATATTTGCAAGAGCTTAAGAATAAATTTTCACAAAAATTTAGCTTAAAAGTTGTAAAAGAAATGAAAAAGATAGTGGGTATTTATAGTTAGTTTTTCAGTTGCCGGTTACCTCGCAACCACCTTGTCTTGCACTTCCGCGAGGCTTTGCTGACCACCCTAGCGAGCCTCTTGCAAGACATTAGTGAGATCTAAAGAGCCACAATCCACCCTATCCTGACTTGCGAACCCCTCATTGACCACCTTAACAAGGTTCCCAACAAACTGCTTAAAAACAAGTTTTTCTTTCACAAATACCTACTAACAATGAAAATCAAACGCACGTAAATATCATAATGGTACCGATGTGTATAGGGGTTTATAAAGGCTATGGTTGATTTGATCGAGAAGGAGCTCAAAACGTTTGATTGTCTTGGGAAGGTATTGGATCACAAAATACATATATCACATTTGTTTATATATATAACTAGGTCATGTTTTTCCAGAATTGTGGTTGAAAATGTGTCAAGCTTGGTTTTGCTTGCATTCCATTAGTGGCTGCAAATTTAGATCATTGGCATTAGGAAGCGTAAAAAATTCTCTTGTTGGACCTGTTTTAGATGGGAGACCCATAAATCAATTTTTACATTATCAGAATATGTAGTTAATACTAATTTATAATTTATGTACATATGTAGCTTAATAATCAATGATCATACATCGATCACCAAATTGATGAAATGCGAAATGAGTGAGCGAAATTTACAATTCACTTCTTAAAGCGATAGCTAATTTATGTATTATATAATACTTTGAATTACTTTTGATATATGTACTTTTAATCATTAGTATTGTAATATTTATTTTGTTTTGGAGAATACAAAGTTACAAACTTTCTAAAATGTAATCTTTTTTTTTTTTTTAATTCTAATATAATATATGGATTTATATACGATAATTCAATATTTTAGATATGAACATTGTATATATAATACAAGAAATGTTTAAAAAATATGTATTTACATTTATAAAAATACTGAAAAAATGGTATAATATTGTCAATTGTTAGTAACATATGGTCACAATCTTTATATAAATCAAAACCAAATATGTATATAAGGTCTCGATTATCTAAAAAAATTATGAGTGTAAAACATTAATAGGTCACGATCTTTCACAAACTCGTGACTATATCTTCGTCTATGGTTTCGATTTTTAACCATGACCATATATAGTAATTTATAATTACTTCATTTTAGGCCTCAATTTTTATAACTATGATCATAAATCTACTATCACGATTAAAAACTATAATCATATGTCAAATCCCATGACTTATAGGACGGCCATTAGTCGTCTTATAAAATTCTTTTAGGACGGCCATAAAAAAAAAATTTCTTTTGGCCGTCATAAAAGAATTTTTTTTTGTGTTCGTCAAGTATTGAAATCTATATGTACAAATTTATTTTATTTTAGAAACACGATTATATAAATATATAATTAAATACACAAATACAATTTTTGAATAATATTTTTAATTAAAGATATAACCAATTAAAAAGAAAAAAAATTGGCGCGGCTTTCAATTTTTCTTTTCCCGCTTTAGTTTTTTAATTCCCTCTTTCTTTTAGAACTCAGCCTGACAATCAAAATTCAACCCATAGATTCACAATAAGAAAGTAACAAACCAAAAATCATTAATACTCAACATTAAGATTGATACTCATAACAGAAATGCAAAGAAAATGGCCAAAAATGGGCGAAAAAATAGCAAAGGAGAATCAAGAAAGGAGAATGATCAGAGTGAGCGAAAGAAAACAAAGAAATCAAATATTTAACTATTTAAAGAAAAAAATAATTATTAAAGTCAAGCAAAATACAAATATCAACCTAAAGTGGAGAATATATATATATTTAAAAAAATTATCAAAGATTAGCGTAAGAATAAAACAAATAATAAGTGCAGAATAAATAGTCAAAGCCTTTACATGTTACCAGTTCTACTAGCAAAAATCAATTATTTTTGGTGGTGATATTGAAGGGGAAGGGGATGGGGATAAGGATGAGTGTCTTGGTGAGAAAAAGGAGGAGAGGAAAGAGGATGAGGGATTGAATTTTTTTAACTTAAAATGAGTTAGGTTCACTTGCGAGGAGAAAGATATATATATAAGTAAAAAAAATTACACTCGTTCTTTTAAGATGAACACAAAAATTTTTTTTTTTTTTTTTTTTTTTTGTGTTGGTGTAGTACTGAAACTATTAGCTATCTTAAAAGAATTTATGTGTAAATTTTTTTAGGATGGCTAATACTGAAACTATTAGCTGTCTTAAAAGAATTTATGTGTAAATTTTTTTTTAAGACGGCTAATAGCCGTCCTATAAAGTTCCGCCTAATTTTTTCCGTAATAACCGTCCTATTTATTTCTCACTCTAAATTATAAGCCGTCCTATATTGCCTAAATTGTAGTAGTGTGTTGGTTGTCTTAACTTTACTATAATATTAAGGTGATGGGATCAAGGTTTAGTAAGGGGAAAAAACATTTCTTCTTTTTGCCTTTTGATTGGTGATAGAAGCATAGTTAGGACTTAGAAGCCACTTAGACTACCTTGGTTGGGAATTGGTTCAAGTAGTAAGATTTATAAGTGATTTAAGGCGGTAGTCTAATGGTTTGGGCATCAGGATTAAAGTGTTAGGTCTCTGTCCTCATACGGCGAGGCGCGGGTTCAAACCTTTAGTGTGCTGAAGTTGTTCTTGAAGGGCACTCTGACACAGGTGCCTCCCGCGCTCTGTCGTCGGGTTTCAATTTTCCAGCCTTCTCTAACCTGCTCCTGATCAGTATCAAAATAAAAATGACAGTGATCCTTAATGATGTGGTAGTGTGTGATAATAACTCTATCATCCCTAAACTGAGGGGAGCCTATTTTCATTCAAAAAATAAAAATAAAAATGTCCATGACCAAAGCACGTTATATTTAAAACATTTTTGTTATAAGCGCAACCAAAAAAAAAGTTTTACCAAAAAAAAAGTTTTACCACATAATATATATTAAAAAAAAAAGTTAAAAGGTATAGAAATTCTGAAAGAGTCCTTCAAAAAAGGGTATACGAAGGATAATAATTCATTTTTTATAATCTCTGGGGGGAAAAAATAATGCACATTTAGTGGATGGTAGGAGAGAGTGATAAAAGACTAGTCCTCATTTTTATTTATTTATTTATTTGTTTTTGCTAAAAGACTAGTCCTTATTTATGCTACACTTTTATGGGAGGATGGCACTTTAATAATATCTATATTTATTTTTTAGTATTTATTCTTACTTAATTTTTTAAGTGATATTTTAAAAGTATTTAAGTTTTTAAATTAATATATTTTTGACTAAAAATTAATCATATGCATATCACATAACAAAAAATGAAGGTAGATTAGTCATCTTAATTTTTTTATTATTATTCTTTGGATTTCATGTCACATTTTTTCTCTAACTTTTAAAATAACTAATTAGTCCTGTAATTTTAAAATATTGTCAGTCAAATTCAAATTTTAAAAATTAAAATTTTTTTATGAGTAAAATAAAAAATCATTAAACTTAAATTTTAAAAAAAAAACTATTTATCTTCTTTCACCCCCAATTTTTAATTATATACTTTTTTACTAATAATTATTTAATTTTATTATTTCAGTTATATAAATAAAACCTAATATTTTATTTATTTTACGGTCCAAAATGAATTGAATATAATACTAATTTATCTTTCAATTATTTGTTGTTTCTTCATTTTTTTATTTGTTTTGTTTGTTATTTTTTTTTTTCATATTTACATAAGTTTGGTATTAAAATGAACAAGATTTAGTTTTATTAAATAAATTTTTATTCAATTTTTTTCCACTAAAAAAAAGTTCACTTATAAAGGAAAAAAATTGATCTCAATAAAATGGGAGAGAAAATAAATATATAGAATTTTTTTTAATAATTTTTAAATTACAATACTAAATTAACTCATATTTAAAGATATAACTTTAAATTATCCCATTTTTAAATTAACTTTAAACTAACTAAATATTGTTAACTATGATATCAAATTTATGTAGAATAGGAAAAAAAAATTAGATGAATTAAAGTTGAGAATAAAGAAATGACAAATAATTGAAATATAAATTAATATTGTATTTAATTTATTTTGGCATTTGAAATAAACCAAATACTATGTTTTATTTATAGAACTGAAATAATAAAACTAAATAATTATTAGTAAAGAATAGATAATTAAAAATTAAAAATTTGAGTTGAAAGAAGATAAAGAGTTTTTTTTATTTAATTTTAATAATTTTTTATTTTACTCCTAAAATATCTCAATTTTTAAAATTTAAATTTGACTGAAAATATTTTTAAATTACAGGACTAAATTAATCATTCTAAAAGTTATAAAAAAAATGTGACATGAAATTTAAAGAATAATAAGAAAAAATTTGAGACCACCAATTTATCCTTCATTTTTTTACTGTGTGACATATATGTGATTAATTTAAAAAAAAAAAAAAAACATACCAATTTAAAAACCTAAATATTTTTAAGATATTACTTAAAAATTTAAATAATAATAGGTACTACAAAAAAATTATGAAATACCATTAGTATATCATTCCCTTTTCTGGACTGGTAGCTGAATAAGTAGTCACTGTAGAGCTTTATGAGGGGGTCCAAATTTCCAACGCAATAATGTAAAGTCCTGGTTGATTTAAAAGGTATAGACATTACCAAACTAACAGGCTTAATTGAGGTTAACTGCCTTATTAATGAATTGTAATCCAATACTACCATTTGTAAAAGGAATAATTATAAATCCTTTGTATGTCAACCTTAACTAATCCTTGCGTCATGTTAATTGTTTTAAATTAATTTACCCTAAAGTTAAGATCACGGTAGTTCATGGTAAAATAAATAAAGAAGTAAAAATGAAAAAAATAGTAATTTTGGAATAATCATATTATCTCAATTATTTTTGTTAATTCATAATAAAAATATATAATTTTTTTTTAACTACATAATTAATTACAAATTAATGTAATTATTATTAAATAAAATTATTTAAAAAAAAATGTGTCAATATAGTCCCTAACTTTTTCTCATAAAATTGCTGCAACTCTTAAATATTTTTTTTTTTTGGGTCATTGTTTAGTAAAAAATCCTATATTATTATTGGTAAAGCTAGGGCACCACTAGTCATTTATTATAGTTAGCGGTAGTGTGTATTTTTTTTTTTTTTTAAATAACTACATTATTTACATATTTGTAATAAAATTCAAAACTTAGACTTTTTACATGCCAAAGTAAGCTACATGCCGTTTCACATATGGATTTAAAATTATATTTAGTTGACAGTAATAAGAATGATTATGAGAATGATTTAGTCTATTCTTATGTTTGGTTTAACTGTTAATTTAGAATTGAATGTAAAGCATTTCAACAGTATCATGAATGATTATTCCTCCCACGCTTTTCAGAATATGTTGAAATACTCTATTTTTTTTTTCACTTATTTGTATAATCATTAATTATTTTTTTCTCATTTTATCTTATTTAAAAATTAAAAAAATTATTTTCTAATTTTGCTTCATATATTATTTTATAAATATTAATTTAATATTTATCATTATTTTGATTTCACTGTTCAAACAAATATAGTAATAGTAATACTGCTTTCATTAAATTTCATTTCTTTTATCATTCTTAATCTCGTTACGTTTTTATTTTACGAATTAAATATGATCTGATATCTTATTTATCAAATTGAGCAATTTTCTTCCTTATTAATATATTTACTAATCAAATACAACCATCAATCATAGCATATAGAGAACATGGAATGCTTGTCAATATATTAACTAATCAATTTAGGGTAGCAAACATATAAAATGAAAGAAGGTAGCCAATACATAAACTATAAATTATATGATATATATTAGTAAGTATTAAGATTGAAGTTAAATACTAGGAAGATCCCTGTTTTTACTTGTACACATTTTTTTCGCAGATTAGCAGCCAACACTTCTTTATCCATAGTCTTTATTTCACCCTTGTAAACATTTGACCATACAATATACAATAGAATAGTTTCTTATTAGCAATTTATTTCTTAATAAAATGTTATATATTCTTCCTCCTATCTCTTCTTTTCAAGCATTTTTTGCTTTTAATTTGTTCAAAAATTGCTTCATAATTATATGTTTGATTGACTCTAAGGGTATGTTTAGTTGGTTGTAATAGAAAAAGAAATGTAATTGATTTTGCATATTATAATGTTTAGTTGTGTTAAAGATATGTAATGTAATGTAAATAATTATAAAATAATGAGGAATTGTGATTACAGGAGAAGGAAAAGTCTTTCCATTATGTGACCTGAAAAAGCATTTCACTTTCGTCTCTTCCCATTTCACTCTTCGTGCGTCTAGAACTTCCAACCTGCTAGCTCCCTTGCCAGCTTTCCTCTGGTGCCGTTTGCTCTCCTCTGGCTATCCAGCGCTCCTCTCGCCACCGTCCAGCTCTCCTCTCGTGGTCCAACTCTCCTCTCGGCGCTATCGTCCAACTCTCTGTCTCCCCCTCGCACCAGCTCTCCTCTTGGCACCGTCGTCCAGCTTCCCGTCCCCCTTGCACCAGGTTTGTACAGATTGTTTGCAAATTTTGCGATTGTTTGCAAATTTTTGATAAATTTTACGATTGTTTGATATACTGGAATTGTTTGATATATTGTGATTCTTCCAAATTTCTAGGTTCATGGTCTACGCTTTTGTTTGATAAAAATTGAAACAAAGAACGATTTTTTTTGGAATAATAATTTCTCAGTTGTTAGAGGAGCTGATGATTAATTTGGAATATTTACGTTAAAGCTAAGGGATGTAGATTAAGATTGCTTATGAAATTATTTGTTATGCATTTGATCTTTGCTATTCAAAAGGTTTTTTTGTTGGGTTGCTAATGAAGAAATTGATATTTGTAACAAAAATTATGAGTTTTGGGTTCCTATTTCTGGTCAGTGTAGGAGTAAACCCTTAATTAAAAATAATAATTCCGTGTGCTTCCATTACAATGGTAGAAAAAAATTTCCCTCTTCGGTGATTGTTCGTATATAATGTAAATATAGTATATACTGTGATTGTGATGGTAGATAATTTTTTCTATCTTGAATTGACTATGCTACAAACAAATTTTTCTACAATTGTTTGTGGCTATCTCGAATTGACTATACTGTGATGGTAGAAAAAAATTTCTACCATAGAAGATCCACAATCTCATCTAACAGAATTTATGTGAACAAGCTTAACTTCAACAAATTGTTCAACTAGGGGATTGGATTCTAGCTTGAAAAAAAAAAATAATTGGGTTAATTTAAATTTGGTAAAATTGCCATAATTATCTTGTTACTTAGCAAACTTAATTAGGCATGCACTACTATCCCTGAAGTATAAAACTTCATTAATTCCATATAGTAGTCTATAAAGCTCTTTTGACATCATATGAGAATTATAACATCTAAGAGAAAAGCACCAAATATATAATTGTATTGTCGTGTCCTCTTGTGCAACACAATATTAGTATATGGAGCTGAACAAATCAATTTATTTAGAAAAGAATATTTATTCTTCTATGTTAATACATATAGCTATATGAGCAATTAATAACTTAACATAACAATTTTAATTTCAAATCTTTAACCGAGTCATTTAATTTTATTTTAAATATAGTTCAATATTGTGTACATTATATTGATGAAACAACGATTAATTAATTAGAAAGAGAATAATGATATGGAATTTTTTTTTGAGTTATAGTATGGCATTTGAAACATTTTATAGGTGTTTATTACTATTTTATGAAGATGGGAATATCATATAGAGAGATGGATATATTTTTTTTTTTTCTTTTTCCTGGAGAGAGAGGGAGGAGCTCTATTTATTGATTCATGTTACCCATCTAACGTTCAATTATGTATTGCTTTAGCATATTTCTTGATTCTCTTTTTGTTTGCTCTTTTAAGGTAAAATGGATGCACATAACTTAAATGAAAAAGAGTTAGATACTATTGTTGTGTATTTATTACAAATAATGGCGATTGTAATTTTTTTTTTTTTTGAGATGATAGTGGATAAAGACATTATAATATCTTTCAGGAGACAATTGTATGAGCTTGATTTTTTTGCAAATAGAAAAACTGTGCATAGGTTGTGCTATGACAGCGATATTACTAGTATTAATCAACTTAGGATGTGTAGGAGTGCTTTTACAAAATTGTGTGAAATGCTTGAAATTAGAGGGAGATTAAAACAATCAAAACATTTGTTAGTAAATGAGCAGGTAGCCATGTTTCTTCATGTAATTACACACCATGTGAAAAATAGAGTTATAACTAATCGATTTAAAAGATTCGGAGAGACAGTTTGAAAGTACTTCAACAATCTCTTGCATTCCATCATATGCTTGTATAAGGAGTTTTTGAGAAAACTTGAGCCTATTCCACGATAGATGGAAACCTTTCAAGGTAGATATAGTGTCTAATTATCTTTTTTTTTTTTTTGGTTTCTTATTGTCACTTAAAAATTTTAATTACTTAATATTTTACATTGTTTGTTCGTACTAGGGTTGCTTAGGAGCACTTGATGGTACTCATATTAGAGTACTAGTACCTATAGTTGATAAGGCTTAGGTATCGAAACAGAAAGGGTGAGATTACCACAAATATTTGGGGGTTTACTCTTTAGATATGCAATTTATTTATGTTTTACCTAGTTGGGAGGGTTCAAAAGTTGATAGTAGAGTCTTACGTGAGGCATTACGTAGAAGAGATTCATTTAAAGTCCCACAAGGTAAGTACACTGTAAATTGATCAATTTTTCTCTTCGTTTTTTACTCTTGGAATATGAAATTAAGTATAAATTTTTTTAAAAATTACAGGGCACTATTATCTTGTGGATGCTGGATATGCAAACTCCATTGGATTTCTTGCTCCATATCGTGGTCAACGTTATCATTTGAGTGAATGGAGAGATGGCCCACAACCGCGCAACTCACATGAATTTTTTAACATGAAGCATTCAGACGTTAGGAATGTGATTGAGAGATATTTTGGTGTGTTAAAGAGTCGATGGACAATTCTTAAAAGTCCAATTTTTTATCTTATTAAGACTCAAAATCGAATAATTATTGTTTGTTGCTTGCTACACAATTATATAAGAAGGGAGATGTCATATGATCAATTTGCAGCAAATATAGAGCTCAATGAAGATGAAAAGGAAGTGGATAATGAAGACACAATAACTATTAAAGACTTTACACATGAATGAGGTTTGTTTAGAGATAATACAGCATCAAACATGTACAATGAGTAGAGAGAAATGAGGGGATAATTATTGTGTACTTGTTATGTAGTGATTTCTTTTATTTTTACTTGTATTTTTTCACTTGTGTTTGTATTGAAGAGACTATTTGATTTACATTGTGTGTACTTGTTTTATTCTGATATTTTAATTGGTGTACTTGTTAATAATTGGTGTATCTGTTTTATTATGATATTTTAATTTAGGATGTCATCTTTACAAAGTAAAACATTAAAAAATTGATGAACGGGACAAAACAAAAGATTTTGGATAGCAGTATTGAATGAAAAATTAGTTGAATGTCTTGTAGAATTGCATTGTTAGGGTTCGTATAGAGCTGATGGAGGTTTCAAACCTAGTTATTTTAATGCTATTAAGAAGTTGCTTCTTGAAAAAATACCATGATGTATTATGAAAGCTAAACCCCATATTGAGTCTTGATTGAGAACACTAAAGGTCAATTTACTACTGTTCATGACATACTATGTGGTCAAAATAGTAGTAAATTTGGATGGGATCCTGTGAATAAACTTGTAACTGCTAAGACATCGATTTAGGATGCATATCTAGAGGTAAAGTAATATCATAAATGTTTCTTGTGTTATGCCATAAATTAATCTACTTAGATAATAATGTATTTGATTTTTAATATTTTTAATAATCTTATACATGTTTCTAATTTTTTTTAGAGTCACAAATAAGCTGCTTATTTTAGACATAGGTCATTTCACTATTATGAAGACTTGTCCATTATATTTGGTAAAGACAGGGCTATTGAAAAAAATGCAGAGACTGTAGATGATGTTGTGGTAGAACTTGATAAGGAACGAGATCAAGAGGCAATAGATGAAAGTGACCCATTACTTACGTCCGTAGATGCTACCAATCAGGAACATTCTAATCTTCCTCCAAAAAAAGGAAGAGAATTACAGGAGCTAATGACTATGGACAATATGTTGAGAGGGCCGCATCGATGCTTGTTGATGAGATAAAGAATGTTGGAAACTTTTTAAGTCGATCCATTTCAAAAGAAGAAGAAGAAGAAGAAAAATAAATGAAGTTGTACAACAAATTGTAGGGAACCACATCAATTAACACTGAAGAGCTTAATGTTGTTACTATTCTACTTGTTGACTAACCTGCAAGAATGAATGTCTTCTTCGGCGTACCTGATGATAAAAAAGATGGTTAGATTAGAAGTCTCCTTAAGCGTGAAGGTGGTTTTTAAATAATTATGGGAAAGTACAACTAGTATATGCATATAGATTTGTATTTCATATATTAGCCTAAATAGCCTTTCTTATGTATTTTGGTTTTAAACTTGATATATATTTTTAAGTTTGTGAACAATTGCTATATTTTGATATGATATTTGGGTATATAAATTTGATAAATAACAATTGTATGGTATTATTAAAATTTTGGTTTCAATATATTAAATATTAATTTCTCAATTAACAAGTTTAAATTTTTTAAGTAATAATTATTTAAATAATTTTATAATTTTAAAGAATATATTTGATTTGATTTAGGAAATAATAGTAAAATGAAATTATTTAAACTTCATTGAACATGGGGGTATTAATGTAATATTACTGTATTTTTCATTCCATTACAGTGGTCAAATCAAACACTATAATATTGATTCCTTTTTTTATTATAGTGACTAAACCAAACACTGTAATAATAATACTGTTTCCTTTACATTACATTACAGTGGTCAAACCAAACACTGTAATACTGATTCCTTTTTTGATTACTGTGGCTAAACCAAACACTGTAATAATAATACTGTTTCATTTACATTACATTACATTCCATTACAATTATCATTCTCATTACGTTTACATTCAATTAACCAAACGTGACCTAACATCATTAGCATAGGCTCCTCTCTATTGTATTTGATTCTAGAATTCCAACACTCACGTATTTTGTTTAAGATCATCCCAAATAGATGAATTGTAATAACATCTAGCCCAATGCTTGGTGTCTTTTTTCAGCCAACCATTTATATGCTGCACTATTGGCTTTAAGCTTTTTTATCTCTATTTTAAAACAACCACATTTCATGCTTTTGCGGCATTCCACAAATCCAATTTCAAAATCATCCCTAGATATGATTTTTTATAATTATTATAGAGATGTCTAATGCAAAATCTCTATAAATTTTGACAAAAAAAAAAAAAAACACACATAATAATTTGTTAGTGAGTGACTATAATATCATAGTTTACAATGAAATTGAAATCTAGCCCAAATAATATAAATACATAACTAGCAAAAAAATTATGTTTTAAATTTAACAACCATTAACAGTAGCTCCTAAGGTTGTCCAACTAGAGTAATGTATTTAAGGAATAGAACAAGAAATTATATGAACAAGAATAATTTTAACAACCATTAACAACAGCTACTAAGCAGGAAGTTAAATTTACAAAATGAATTAATAAATTTACAAAATTAATGAATCAATTACTAGAGGAAGCAAGTTACTTACATGTTCAACCTAAGGGCAAACCAACTAAACAACTTCAACTAAACCCTTTTGCTTATCGGACATGAAAGCGAAGTTCTCACCTTCAATTAATTCTAAATTATCACTTAGAAAACGTAAGAACCATGAAAGTTATAAGTTATGGACCTAATAAGCCTAGAGGGGGGGTGAATAGCTTATTTGTAATAATTACAACTGATTTTAATTTCTAAACTAATCACAATGGCTAGACATGCAGTTACAGAATAATTGAAAAAATAAAGAAAAGATGACAGATTTTTAGGTGAAAACAACCTAGGTCAACACGACCTAAAAGAAAAACCACCGGTCCACTAGGACCACCTAACCTGTCCACTATGAAAAAATAAATGTTTAAGTACAAGAGGTCTTAGACTACCCTAACAGTGATAAAGCCCCTGTGTACTCTACTTACGAGCTGTCGCTCTTTTCTTCAAAGTCTCTTCAATGTAAGTGAATGGATTTGGATCAACGTTTCGAACAACTCTTCTCAAGCTCTCGAACATGTTCACGGAACAACCTGAAAGGTTAGCACAAATAACACAAGTGCAATGCGTGTTCTAGATGGACTAATGTAATGAACAATCCTATTAATCGCTTCAGTCAGATAATCAGATGAAAGTAGAAGCAAATTAAAAATCTAAAACAAATATAGTTTAAGCACAGATCCGTATTCAATAATTCACGATATATTAAATAGGCTAAAATCTAACGTATTCATGCAAATATAATAGATCAGAAATCAATAGATGAAGCAGGCATGAAATAGCATAGATGAAAAATATAGAGAGATGAATCAAAGTCTAGCACATGAATCATAAAATCAGCAAGTGTAATTTAATCAAGCGCATGGACTTCTATTTATAAGTAAATTGTAATGTATTATGGAATCCTGATAAGAATATGTCACTTGCTAATGTGTCAAAATATAACTGGTAATTGAGGGCTGATTAGGGTTAAAAATCGCTTGTAAAAACCTAATTAAGGGCGGTGGGATCAATCCGTCATGGAGGGGGATCGATCCGTCCATTAAAAAATTTACACCAGCGAGACTTTGGATCGATCCAACACACATGGGATTGATCCGTCTAAGGGGGGATTGATCCGTCTCTCCAGACCTCAAAAATAAATTGCGCACATTGAACACGATCTGTTGAGGATCGAAATGGGATTGATCCAACCATAAGGGGATCGATCCAGATATAGGGTGATCGATCTAGTTTAGTAAAAACTCACCGTTCAATTTTATGCAGCGAGGAGAGGATCTGTATGGGATCGTATGGGGATCGATCCGTCTCAAGGGAGGATCAATCCTGCTATTTAAAAAGGCTCATAAAAGTCATTCAGAATATCATAAATTAGTCAAACAAAAGCCTATATGAAATGCACTTAGATATGTATACAGGTTACCTGAATATTAGTCGTTAAATTGTTGTAACTACTATGAGAGCTATGATATCTCAAAACTTTTTGGGAGGAGTCCTAATAACTAAAACAATACAACATGAAACTTATGTCCGCGAAACTGCCAACACTCGTGGACCTCACAAACTCCCCCTTTGGCATTTTCCTTGGACAAAACACTCTATCACTACAAGTTCACTCAAAAGATAAATAAATACAATTTAATCCTAATGTTCATAGTGGAACTAATCTAGGATGATGTAGCTTGCACGGTAGACCCTTTTGCTTTGATACTGCTTATCATGAATTATAACAACAAAGAAAAAAACACATGCTCGCCAAGGTATTGTATTAAGCAATTAGTAGTAATAAACCATGTAAAAGTATAATATAGCAATCATGGCATAGGAGATATCATAAGATAGAAAATAAAACATGTGTAAATATTTACTCTCCCTTTTTGTCACAAGAAAGGCTAAAGAAAACCAGAAATAACAAAACAAGAACAAATAAAGATAAACATAACATCTAAAATAAGAAAAGTTTGAACTGAACAATAAACAATTCAAAGAAAAAAGGAAGAAATAAAATAAAATAAAATAATAAAGAAAAAACTAAGATGGAGGTGGAGCACCACGGTGAAAGTTCATGAAATCTCTAATGTCGCTTGAGAACACTTGTAGGTCTACGCGAAAGTTTAGGAATTGTTTAGAGAGGGAAGTGACGTCGGTACGTATGGCCCTCACTTTTGTTCGCATTTCATTCTCAAAAGCAATTTGTCTGGAGTTCATTGATTACATGTTGTTATTTAACATATCCAATTGTTTCCCTAGATAGGCAACATCACTATGTAAAGTGCTAGAATCCACAGGTTGAGACCCCGATGGTTCGGCAACGGATTGGTCTTGTGGTGGGAGGATATCCATTGGTTCATCTTTGTGCTCCTCAATGGGTGGTGGATGAACACCACGCTTGGCCATTGAAAGGGTGTTGGACTTTAAAAGTGAAGATTTATTGATTGGTCCAACTCTATCAAGCTTGGGTTCATTATGTCCAAAGGTGATACCGGCCTCATGAAGAAGTAGTGAGATTAAGCAAGCATGAGGTAATGCAACATTTTTCTGGTGGTGACGAGACCTGGCAATTATCTGCTCATAAATGATTTGACCAATATTAACGGATCTACCAGTGTCAATGCAGTACATGAGTTTGGCTGTAATAGCACAAAACTCAGCAGTATGTTTCCTTTGGATGATATTGACACTAATAAGAAGGTTCAGAACCCTATAAAAGGGTTTTAGGCTGTTCTAATTAAATTTTCCCAGATTTACAACCCGAGCATTCTGAATCCCCATTTCAGCATTATATTCATCATCCGACACTTCTAATAGATCAAAATTAGGGTTTTGAACAAGATGGATACCTAAAAGATGATTGATAATATCTGCAGTAAACGATATAAATTGACCCCAAACATATACTTGATTCTGTTAAGGACCTGGGTCACTTATAGTTAAGGATATGTTTGCGTAGAATTCCCGAACCAAAATTTGGAAACCTATTTGATCAAGATTAAATAGACGAAGCCATCCCAATTCCATCAGTTTTCTAGTAATTCCTAGCTCATGAAAATCTTCAGGAATAATTTTGCGTTTAATAGATATTAGACGAGAATAAAAAGTTTGTACCTTTGTGCACCATCAGAATGAAGAAATCGTTCATTGTGAGGTCCAGTGACGGTGGAGGCATTCCTAGAAGTCTGAGTGTGTCGAGGAGCCATCGAGATCAGATTGTAGGAGAGGGAAAAAAATGTAAATTTTTAGAAAATTGGGGCAAATCTGAATTTTTTTGAAAACATTGGATTTTCTTGGATTGGAAGGATGGGTTTTGTAGATCATAGGTGATGTAGAATGGGTGTTTGATGGTGAAAACAACGCATAAAAGGTGAGTTTTTGGTGTTTTAAAAGTTTGGAGGTTCGAACGATTTTTGGGCAATTTATGGCGTGAATCGTATTTTTAGGAAAATTTTGATCACATAAATGAAAAAGGGACGTTAATCCGAGTTTATAGACACAAAAAACGTGAGATTTAGACCAAATTTGAGTGATTTTGGAGTTTTAGAAGAGAGGGGTGCGTGTGGCGCGATAGATCCATCATGAACACATCCGTGTTCAAGTGGGATTGATCCGTGTTTAAGTTGGATAGATCCATCTCCCCCTAAAAGTGAATATATATATATATATATATATATTAAATCAATTTTCACATGAACAGTATGTAAAAACATGTAAATCATATAAAAGCATGTAGGAAAAATTTGAACAAGTCAAAATATAATAATAATGAAATATGTATGTAATGACTCTCCCTAAGTTCTATTATTCTCTAAACGTACAATAAATGTAATATGATCTAAATAACAAGTGGTACTAAAAGAGAAAACTATTTTTTTTAAAATGACCACACAAAGTAATAAACCCATGTAAAGCGAATAAACATACAATCAATTGAATTAAAATATTTTTGCTTAAATTTTGATCATTCATTGTATTAGCAAGTAGAGTAAATAAGCCACACAAACACACTAACACATATAACGACATATTGACATTCACTTAGAGTGATATACAGTGTGAACTTTACTAGTATTTTAATTAATTCATTTATGACCAATCATAAGAGACACAAAAAAAAAAAAATTTACCTATCATGCTAAATTGCAATTAAGTCTTCAAACTTATAAGATAAAATATGTCTACCAAAGACAAACTTTTGATTAATTTTTTTTAAACTCTTTTTGCTTTTACTTTTTGTACATGCCAAATAAAATTTCTTAATTAATTTTTTTAATATAATTTATTTATTTCGTAACATGCACGAGCCATAAATCTAATATGATAACTTTCACACTAGTTATGAGGTAGCCCTCTCCGCTCACTACGATAGCTGCACCCATCATAGTAGGTAGCCCTTTTAATACTAGTTGTCTCCCTAAAGAGTAATATTTTAAAGGATAAGAAATAAGACTCAACACAATTTTGTAATCAAGACTAGCTCAAGTCTTAGAGTCTTTCAAAATTAATCATAAATTTCAATCATGACACACATGGGTGTTCAGTGAGTGTGTAAATAAGTTCAGTCAATAGTATCATTACATGTGAATAATGTAAGTGTGCATAATTTTGAGTTATAGCGTTATTTATACAATGAGAATAAAAAATAAGGTAAGCTACCAAAAGAAAATGTTGTATATGGTAAGTATTATATGAGTCTATTATCTTTGTAGGCCCTTTTTTTTTTTTTTTTAAAAAAAATAATCTTAGCAATAAAAAAATTCTAGGAACAGAAAGAAAAGAAACCTACAAAATTACTCACTTAGGGTCATTTAAGCACTCAAATAAAAGTACCTAGGTGGAATAACAATAATGGTCAGGTGACAGGAAACATGCAATCTTTTCTAACCCAAATTTTCATGAATTTTGACTTCTCTATGTCTTTGGGTTGAGAATTAATTGCCTTAGGTTTTGTAAGCATATTCTTAGACTCAGCTTTCCTATTCAAATTCATCCTAAATGAAGATGTCACATGCATGGTTGGATGATAATTTTGAGTTCGCTTACTATAATCATGAAGATAATTATTAGCTTGCAGAGTATTCATCTCCACTCTACACTTAGGATATGGCCTTTTCTACCACAATGGTGACAGATTGGAATAAATAGATTCTTTTCAGAGTGGAAAGATGCATAATTTACCTTTCTGGCTTGAGGGACAGTGGATTTGACAAATTGAGATTTTGATGATGAAGGTGTAGAGTGCTCGTCTATATATCGAAGGCCTCTCTTATCTCCTTATGGCTTACCATAGTCTAAGACTTTGTTCAATTTTTCAGTACCTATGGTTAAGTTTTTCACAGTTTCTTTAGCAGTATTGAGTTCTTGCTTAAGCTTGTCGTTTTCCTACTTTGTTCATGTAAGACTCAAATTTAAAGAATTAATATGTTCTAATAATTCCTTCTTCTCTTTCTCTAAGCTAGAGGAGTGTTCCTTATGAGAATTTATTATGTTGTTGAGCTTAGCTACTTCAATGAGTAATTTATTTTTTTCCTTTTTTGCACCTAAACAATCCATGAATAATTCATCAAAGCTTGAAACATTAAATTTAGATAGTAGAGAAGCAGAATCTATTATCTTCATCTGAACTAGAGTTTGAATTATTATCTTTAGTCGTTGTAAAGGCTCGATAGTTGGTGTCACCATCTTTTGAGTCACTTGGATTATCCTCCTCACTCTTTGTGTCACTGAGTGTAGCATTGAATGCTCTTCCAACCTTTTTCTTGTTGTTTGCACAATCTGCAAAAATATGTCCAAAACCACTACAAGTATAACATTGAATAGTAGTAGGTTTAGATTTCTTACCTTCGGTGTTAGGAGCTTTTGATTCTATGAATTTTTGGTCTCTAAAGTGGTTTGATTGTCCCTTCCTAGATTGATTGTCTTATTTACTCTTTTTCTTGAGAAATTTATTGAATTTTCATTCTAGCATGACTAGTGACTCATCATTCATGTCATCGTCACTATCAGAGCATTCCTTTTTTGTACTTTTGAAGGCTATGCTCTTGTTCTTCTTTCATGGTTCAAGGAACAGCTCAAAAGTTTTTATTGACCCGACTAGCTCATCCAGTTTTAATGTATCAACATTTTTGCTGTCCTCTATTACTGTTACCTTCATCCTGAATTGTTCTGTTAGAGAACTAAGAAGTTTTCTGACCAATTTTGCCTGTTCAATTTTTTCTCCAAGATTCGAACAAGCATTAGAAATATCACAGATCTAGCATAGAATTCATTAAATGTCTCACTTTCTCCCATTTTGAGAGATTCAAATTGAGTGGTGAGTATTCTTAGTTTTGTTTGTTTCACTTGGGAGGTACCCTCATGTGCTAACGCGAGTGTGTCCCAAGCACTCTTAGCAGATTCACAATCTGAGATGCGACGGAACTCATCCATTGATACTGCAGCAAAAGTTAAGTTTAGACCTTTTTGATATGATCCATTAAGGATGCTTTCTTCAAGGGTCCACTCCTTTTTTTTTCTTTATGGTTGTTACATCATCTTTCGTAGGGGTGTCCACGGTCCGATTTGGTCCGGTTTTTAGTAAAAAAAAATTAACCGGACCGGACCGTTCATATTATTTTAACCAAACCGAACCAGACCATTTAACTGATAAAAATTTTAAACCGTCCAATTTGGTCCGGTTTGGTTCGGTTCGGTTTAGTCCGGTTTGGTTAACGGTTTTTAAAACTTTTTTTTCTAAACTTTTTTCTATAGCAAACAGAGGCAGAAATTAGTTGAAAAAGGTGTAATTTTACCTTTAATTTCTATGCTTCATTCTCAGAGGCAGAAATTGAACGGTAAGTCTGTTTCTTGTTCTCAATTATTTCAATCTTAACACTCAATTTTGTTTATTTAAAATTTATATGGGTTTGGAATTTGATTATTCAAATCATCTTCACAATCAAAGTTACACAATTAGGATAAATAAAAGCTGATTTTCTTTTTTATTGGCAAATTTAATTGAAACAAGAGCAGGATAGTGAAGTAAGTAGCTATGCCAATGTTGCTTAGTAAAAGCAAAAAAAAAAAAAAAAGAAATCTGGAAGTCTAGTAAATTACATATGTAAATTGTAATATATTAATATTACACATGCGAATGAGATGAGAAGTGGGTAATAATAATAATATATTATTTAAAAAAATTAATATTTTATTTATAACGGTCCGATTGGTTAAAAAATTTAAAAAATCGGACCGAACCGTTTCACCAACGTTTTGTATTATTTTTAACCGGACCGGACCATATATTTCATGAAATTGTCCAATTTGGTCCAGTCCGATCCGGTTTTTCGGTTTTGTTCGATTTGGTCCGGTTTTTGGACACCCCTAATCTTTCGTTACCGAAAGTGGTTTCCAACCATTAAGAATAGAGTCCCAAATTTTTTTTTATCTTGTCTGAGAAAAGCTTACATGCAAGCTTTCCAATAAGGGTAATTATACCCATCAAAGAGCGGGGCTCTAACAGATGACCCACCTTCTTTCATTTGGTCCATATGTGTGTTTATGAATCGAATCACTAAGGATCTCCAGTGCAGGCTCTGATATCAATTGAAAGTTCTAAGTTATGGACCTAATAAGCCTAGAGGGGGGTGAATAGCTTATTTGTAACAATTACGGCTGATTTTAATTTCTAAACTAATCACAGCAGCCAGACATGCAATTACAGAATAATTGTAAAAATAAAGAAAAGATGACACGCAGATTTTGAGGTGGAAACAACCTAGCCAACGCGACCTACGAGGAAAACCACCGGTCCACCAGGACTACCTAACCTGTCCACTATGAAAAAATAAATGTTCAAGTACAAGAGGTCTTAGACTACCCTTATAGTGATAAAGCCCCTGTGTACTCTACTTACGAGTCATCGCTCTTTTCTTCAAAGTCTCTTCAAGGTAGGTGAATGGATCTGGACCAACGTTTCGAACAACTCTTCTCAAGCTCTCGAACACATTCACGGAACAACCTGAAAGGTTAGCACAAATAACACAAGTGCAATGCGTGTTCTAGATGGACTAATGCAATGAACAATCCTATCAATCACTTCAGTCAGATAATCAAATGAAAGTAGAAGCAAATTGAAAATCTAAAACAAATATGGTTTAAGCACAGATCTGTATTCAATAATTCACGATATATTAAATAGGCTCAAATCTAACGTATTCATGCAAACATAACAGATCAGAAATCAATAGATAAAGCAGGCATGAAGTAGCATAGATGAAAAATATAGAGAGATGAATCTAAGCCTAGCACATGAATCATAAAATCAGCAAGTGTAATTTAATCAAGCGCATGGACTTCTATTTATTAGCAAACTGTAATGTATTGTGGAATCCTGATAGGAATATGTAACTTGCTGATTGTCATAATATAACTAGTAATTGAGGGCTAATTAGGGTTAAAAATCGCGTGTAAAAACCTAATTAAGGGTTGAACACGATTGGTTGAGGATCAAAATGGAATCAATCCAACCATAAGGGGATCGATCCAGATATAGGGGGATCGATCCAGTTTAGTAAAAACTCACCGTTCAATTTTACGCAGTGAAGGGAGAATCTGTATGGGATCGATCTGTATTGGGATCAATCCGTCTCAAGGGGGGATCGATCCGGCTATTTAAAAAGGCTCATAAAAGTCATTCAGATTATCATAAATTAGTCAAACAAAAGCCTATATGAAATGCACTTAGATATGTATGCAGGTTACCTGAATATTAGTCGTTAATTTGTTGTAACCACTATGAGAGCTATGATATCTCGAAACTTGTTGGTAGGAGTCCTCATAACTAAAACAATACAACATGAAACTTTTGTTCCGCAAAACTGCCAACACTCGTGGACCTTACAAACCACATCCAAGTACTTTTGTTCTCACCTTCCACTAAAGCATATGCTATAGGAAATATACTTTGGTTTGCATCAATTGACACTTCTGAGATAATTTGGTCAATTTGTCTCCCCCTCAAATGGCATCCATCAATACCAATGATTGGCATGCATAATATTCTAAATCCATCCACACATCCTTTGAAACAAATGGAAATGCGTAAACTTTACATTTTCATCTGATTGAGGATTATTAAAAAATTTAACTGTTGAGCTTGAGTTTGTCCTCCTAATCATCTCTAATTAAAATATTAAGGATTAATATCATATTGACAATATTATTAAGCATTAATAAAAATAAACCAAAATAATCACAAGTACAAATACCACCATAGTCCCACAGTAACGCATATTTCTTCTCATCAGCCATGATAATCTTTTCCATTGCCAGCTTTTTAGCTTGGTGACACATACTACTTGTAATCGTAATGTTAAAGTCATCCATGACTTGGGTAGCTATCTCTGAATAAGTAATTTTGTGGTTTTTCTGAAATAAGCTCTCATAATGTTCTGCAATGAACTTACTATTTAAAAATCTAACTTTTTCAATACCCAAGCATGTTTGTTGTTCTTTCTTACTTAGGATTGTCACTTTAAATGTTCTTAAATCACCATATTTTTTGGGACCCATAGGTACACTATAAATCACCCACGAACATGCACCTTTACAATATTTTACCTTTGACCCTCTCAGTATCAATTCATTCTCACCCTTGTCTCGCCTTTGTTGAACTATACGATGCCTAATTGCCACCTTCAATTCATGCCTGTTTGTGAAAGTTTGACCAATCTTAAATTGAACATTGTTTAGCTGCGATTTTTTATCAAACTCAATATTTCTAGCCATAATGAAATGCCTCTCCCCGCAACTAATCAGTTTGTCATCATCATTATAACCAGTGTTGTCCTCTTTTACTGCTTGTTCAAGTTTCCCTACTATTTGAACATGAATGGGAAAATCTTCATTTTCGTAATCCACTAAGTCAGTAATGTCATTATGTATATCATTCTCAAACATTTCTTCATCATCAATTTCCAGCTCATCTTTAGCTTCATATCTAGCACCATGAGCATTATTTGATATTATTTGGTAAATTTTGAAGAGTGTCGTTATTTCATTAAACAACGTCTAAGGATTTTAAATAGCTTAATCAAAACTATTAAGGAATGAAGCAAGATAAAAAGTTTTGTTAAAATCAAGTCATGTTTAAGTATTAGAGATTATAAAAAGAAATTCAAGAAACATACTTTCTTTGACAATAGGATTAGAGATTGTTAAAAGAGCACTAACAACATGATTAAACTAAAATAATATTCATTATGATTGAATACTTAATTTTGGACCATCAATAAATAGTACAAAATAGTAATATGCAATATTTTCAATAAACAATACAAAATAATAAATCCCAATATGTTTAGTAAACAATATAATATTGTAAATCTCTAATATCACATAATTATGAAAGTTTAATAAAAAAAAGTTACGAGTGGATGGACTGGTGAATGGCGTGGTGGCAAGATTATTAAAAAAGAAATAATAAATTTTTTTTGGAACTTCATAGCTACTAAGGGTGGTGGGGAGGCAAGGCGGTGTGGTGGATAGGTTGGTGAATGGTGCCCTTTCCTGTTGGAATATTGTCTTTAACACTCAACTAGCTGGGTATCTTGCAGGGGTACTGGGTATCATGCGGGGTGATTTTGTCGGAGATTGGTGGTCATTGCTATTGCTAGTAGGTGGTGCTAAAAAGTTGCGACTGGCAAGCTTACGAAGGAGACGATGATTATTTAGGCGAGAGGCTCGAACGATTTAGGTTTAATAGTTGTTTGATTTTCAATATATTTTTAATTCAATAAGGAGAATTACTTAAATGCATCATGTGCAAGGCATGTGATCATCACCTTTCAATTTGGTGTTAGCTTAGATGTAAAAAGTAATATAAAACTCAAATGAAGTAAAATTTAGGAGTTTTAGTAGCTAGTTGATAAAAAATTAAGTACTAAATTGACATAAAATCAATAATTTAGTACTAAATGAAATGTTTACCCTATTTTAAAAGGTTCACTATAATTTAAAAAAGGGTACTAAGATTGCTAAATAAATAGGTTGTATCTGGTTCAAGTTAACCCATTTATAATACAATCTATTTAATAAATGAGTCAAGGTGAATTGACCCATTATGACTCAAATTGTTTTGAGTTTAGCTCAAACTCAATTAAAAGCCTCAAATTTGTGTTTGGTTAACTAGCAATAATTCATTTTTTGTTGGGTGAACGGCATCAATGGGTCATATAGCTTATAAAATATAGCACATAAGTTTCATACCTTTTTAATGGACTGTCTTGTTACTTTCATAAAATCAATGTGTAGGTCATATTTTCACCATTGATTGAAAAATTAGGTCAAATTCTGTAATGTGTAGGTCATGTAACTAAATTTGTGAGAATATTTCCAAATATTTACCTTTCATTTTTTATTTCATATAACTTGAAACTAACCTTAATATCCTCAATAAAATTGTTATTCTATAAATTTTTTCATAAATTTTGTCATATGATAGAATTTAGCATAATTTTTCAATCATCTGTCAAAATAAAACTTTAATATTAGTTTTATAAAAATAACATATTATAAAATAACATAACATATATGATCTAATTAAAAGCTAGAGAGTTAAACATTCTACTTATATAAATTAGAAGACTTTTAATTACGTACACATATTTTGTTAACCCTAACTGACTTCCAACTAATTTAATAAATAGCTCAAGATATGTCAACCGATTTATGACCCAAGTACATTTAACCTTAATTCAAATTTATTTAAAAATTTCGAGCTCGTATCAAATTTACTAATCATGTAAAAAATTATAAGCTCTACACAAAAGTTTAGTTTGAGCTAATTAATTAAATTTAACTACTATTGAAATTTTTAAAGGTCATATGTAATCATAAATAATAAGTATATTTTTCAAAAATAAAAATATTTAGTTCTCGTCTAAAAATCAACAACACATTACTCGTGCTTAAAATATTTTCCATTTGAGTAAATTTACTCCATACTTATAATAATATATAATTATAATATCGTTATTATTATTATTATTATTATTATTATTATTATTATTATTATATTTTGGATAATTTTATCCTAAATTTTTTGCTTTAATTATAAGTATTTAGTATTATTAATTTTATTATTTAATAATAATAATTACACTATCTTATTATAAAAATAAAATTATAAGATTTTTATTTATAATTTATTTTTTTTCACTATAAATCCTAAATAAACTAATATACATATTTATTTATTTTAAAATAATTTTTGTATTCATAATTAAAGAAATTATTCAAATTTAATTACAAAAATTATCTTTATTATTAATTTTAATTATTTAACAAAAAAGATTAATCTTATTTATTTATTTTCTTTTTTTATAAGAAGTTCTAAAATACATAATATACATTTGAATTTTTTTTTATTTTTCTTTTAATTTTAATTTTTTTACAAGAAGTCCTAAATAGCTTAAATAAATATTTATCTTTTAAATAATTGTAGTACTCGTAATTAAAAAAAAAATTGAATAAACTCATTCAAATTAGTTAATTTTATTTATTTAATAATAATAATTATATTATCTTATAATTTAATTTATTTCTTTTATTATAAGAGTTTACATTTTTTATTACATACAGATTAATTAGTTTATATTATTTTTTTATCAAATGATATTTAGGAATGTGAGATTTGAAATAATGCATTTTATGGTGAAATGTCAAGTATTTATCAACTATATTAAAAGTTGCTAGCATTTACTTTAATTGAAATTTATATTTTTATGTTTCTTGTGCAATTTTTTTATGCTTCATATGATTATTTTTTTTAAGGTTAATTTTCTATAAATATAATTTTAATTTTAATTTTTTTTTAAGTTTAAGCTTCTCGCAATAAAACTTGATGTCACTGCGCCTCACAAAATATTTTTGATAATGAAGTAGTTGAATTTATAGAACTTTATTTATTAAAAAGAGTAAACACATATATCTATATCTCTATTATTATTAGTATTATATATAAAAATTTAAATCACAATTTGAATTTTTTTAAACAAAAATATACTTAAATTTTAAGATAATGACAATATTTTGCCCTTCATATTTTATCTTAGATTTAGGAAAACAAAAAAAGTAAACAAGCACGATAAAAGGAATTTTAAAATCTTAAAAAAATTAATTGTATCTTAATTAGAAAATAAGTTTAATTATCTAAAAATAATTTTAAAGAGTTTAATTTCATATACACCTCTCATGAGTTATCACTCTCATCTATGATAAATGGTTTTACTTTATGTTACCAAAACTTAAGAATTTTAAAAGGTTAACGAGATATTATTATTATTATTATTATAAAAATCTAAATCATATTATAAATTTTTTTAGAAAAAAATATACTTAAATTTTAAGATAATAACAATATTTGGCCCCTTCATATTTTATCTTAGATTTGGGAAAACAAAAAAAGTAAGACAAGCTAGTTAAATTTCTTTTTAAAATCTTAAGAAAATTAATTATATCTTAATTAGAAAATAAGTTTAATTATCTAAAAATAATTTTAAGAGTTTAATTTCATATACATGTCTCATGAGTTATCACTCTCATCCTATGATAAATGATTTTATTTTATGTTATCAAAACTGAAGAATTTTAAAAGGTTAACGAGTTTAATTTCTAAGACTTCATTTTAAAAATAATTTTAAGACTTTTTTTATTAATAGTTTTAAGACTTTTTTCTTCAAATATTTCTAAGACTAATTAAAACCCGATATAACAAAATCTTTCAATAATAATTACAGAAAGGAATGCATTAACTTTTGAAAAAAAAAAATATAGGAATAAATTAATCAAAAAAATGTTATTAAGATATATATGGATAAATAGCAAGAGTTTGCTTTATTGAATTAAAAAACAAAGGAGTTATTTTTAATTAGAACTGAAGAAGAGTTCTTCAATATTTAAAAAAAAAATTATATTTCTATTTCAAATTTACAAACATCATATACATATACCATATATATTATTAGTGCACGACTACTTTTTATCTTTTTTATAATAACTGAACTTATTTTGTTATTAAAAAAATAGAATCAACTTATATAATTAATATTTTTTATTTTAACATAAAATCTATATTTACAACACAAATTATTTAAAGAAAAAAATATAAAATTAAAATAATAATGTACTTATACACGACACATGTTCTTGATGAGTATATATTAATATCACAAAAATATGACAAAAAATAAAATGTAATACATATTAAATACATGTATTTTACTAACTATATATATATATATATATATATATATATATATATATATAACAAACTCAAAGTCCAACTTTTTAAAAATTAGTATGATAAAAAAAAAAAAATTCTAAAAAATTAGAAACTTTTAAAGCAAAATGACCATGGAGCTCTTTTCTCAAACTTTATGTCCTAATCCAAGCCACTTGCCCTATAGGAAGTACCAAGCTGCATCAGCTACATTTTCAAGTTGAGCCATGGGTTTTTTGATAGAGGTGTATGATGGGGTCCTCCTCAAAGTGAGATCATGGCTTGCATCACTAGTAGCTACCATCAAAGAAGTCTTCAACAACAACAATTTTTGTTGAAATGCTGTTTTTCTTTCTTTGCTGCATAGAAGACGCATGCAATGATGCATACATCTTCAAATATTTCCCTATAAATAGAGAAGAGCAAAGCACTAAAACAATCATCTCAAAACACAATTCTCAGAACTCACAATTGAGAGCAGAGAGGAGTTAATAAGAAAATCAGCTGAGAAAATACCACAGTAAAATTTAAGCTGTGAGATAAAAGTGAAGTGTTCCTGCAAAGAGTGATAAATATCTGCAGAGATAAAATAGTGAGAGATTTACCACACAATAGTGATTGTGAGAAATACACTTTGTGAGTGTAATATTGTAATACCTCAAGTTTGGGCATAAACTTGAGAAAATTGTTGTACCCACCTTTTTGATATAGTGGAAGGTTTTCGGAGTTGCCCCGTGGTTGTTTCCCTCTCACATTGAGTGGGTTTCTCCACGTTAAATATTTTGTGTCAGTTTAATTACTCCTGCAAATTTATTATTCATTATTCTCAATATGTTCAACACTCTGTTGCGCCACACCTATCCTAACAGTGGATTGAGTTTGAGATGTTGTGCGATGTGAAGAAGAACTTGCATACAAGGCAAAAGGATCCATAGAAGTTGATGTGTTAACAGGAGGTATTGTGCTAAAAACAGGTGGTTCAAACACTAATGGATAATATGGAGAGGGTGTGGAAGCTGAATTATAAGACAAAGATGCAGAGCCAGGTAGAGATGGTTGAGGATGTAAAGAATATTGAGGTTGAGGATTTTGTGGAAAATAGTAATCTGCAAAAGGTATGGGTTGAACATCAGTATAGTACACTTGAGGGTGCCTAGGAGGAGCAGATTGCATTTAATTTGTGGGAGCATATGGTGGCAAAGCATTGGGAGGTTGAGGTCCATTTTTTGAAGCCATAAACCTGATATAACATTTTGCAGCCGTGTGACCAAGTTTTTTCCATATTTGACATTAAGGTTTGGATTCATTTTTCCAGGTGTTAGGTGACTGGTTTGGTGGTGCAGGTATTTAAGCTATAGGTTTGAGTAGGTGTATCGTTGACAGTAGGTTGTGTAGGTATTGACTGTTCATGAACAGTACAGTTGAAAAAGGAGAAGTATCATCGACCAGTCATTGAAACAAAATTATAAGAAGAAAGTGGAAAGGATACTGTGTGAGAAAAGTGAGTTGAATGGGCTGTGGCTGTGTAGGTCTTTGAATCAACATTGGATTTGGCATATTCTTCCACTACAGTTGTTGCTTATGGGTTCTCATCTTTGAAAACACTTCATCTAGGGTAGGTATATGCTTTTTATTGGTAATATTTGTCACCAGTGATCTATAGTTAAAATCCAAACCCCACTTGTTCACGTGGGCTAATTATATCACCAGGCTAGCTACAATAACATGGTTGATGAGTTCTCTTCACTACAACAAAATATACCTATAGGTACGGTTGTTAAATTAAAAATTTGATAACAACAATACCTAAATAGCTATAGGTACGGTTGCCCGTGTATTGTAAAAGAATTACCTATGGGTACAGTTGTTAACCGTACCTAAAAGTGAACCAAAACGCGGAACTTTTTCGGAAAATTACGGAAACTTTTAGGTACAGTTGTTAACCGTACCTAAAAGTTGACCTACGGGTACGGTTGTTAACCGTACCTAAAACTCTACGGGTACGGTTAACAACCGTACCCGTAAGTTAATTAAAAAACTTTTAGGTACGGTTGTTAACCGTACCTAAAACTCTACGGGTACGGTTAACAACCGTACCTAAAACTCTACGGGTACGGTTAACAACCGTACCTAAAACTCTACGGGTACGGTTGTTAACCGTACCTAAAAGGATACAACCGTACCTAAAAGTTTTTTAATTAACCTACGGGTACGGTTGTTAACCGTACCCGTAGAGTTTTAGGTACGGTTAACAACCGTACCCGTAGGTCAAATTTTTTAATTAACCATTTCCGCCACCAAAACGCGGAACTTTTTCGAAAAATTACGGAAACTTTTAGGTACGGTTGTTAACCGTACCTAAAACTCTACGGGTACAGTTAACAACCGTACCCGTAGGTCAACTCATTTAATCTCCACGGGCTCCACCCACATATATATATACTTTTCTTCCCCACCCCATTGTCCCACAATATATCCAGCGCCGCATCTCTCTCCACTACACAAACCTAATATATCGCCGCCTCCTGCGCGCAGTCCCTGCCTCAGAATCGCCGCCTCCGCTACCCCGCCACTTTCGGACGCCTCTTGCTGCCTTCGCCTGTCCGCAGATCCACCGCCGCGCCAGCTTCATTTCTCATTTTTGATTCAGTCTTCACTCTTCTCAGCTCCAAGGTTCAGGTTTTTCTATTTATTTTTCATTTCTCCAGTCTCTACTTATCGATTACTTTAGTTTCATTTCTCGTTGGCTAGACATTGTTGTAAATGTCTGTTTGGGCGTGTATAAGCACCCATGGTGTGCCCTAAAAGATTAAGAGAGCATTTGAGTGCCTGAGAGAAAATAGTTGGAAAAAAGAGAAAATGTATTTTAGTATTGTTTAGTGTGTGTACGGCTGCAAGCTTTGAGAGATCTTTTTAACTATTTATTTTTGGGTGAGTCTTTCTCTTCAATGTTTTCTCCTATTACAATTGCAATCTCCCAGATTGAGGTTAACAGAACTTATCTTCATCTAGAGGGGTGAAGAAGAAAACAAATTCTATTTTCATTACTTATTGATATTCATTTCTTTTGCTTGATAGTGTTGTCGTTAGATTAGTATTTTTATCAGGTATTTATGCTTGGAAATTCTATTGTGCTTGGAATTGTTCAATAGTTGTAATATATAGGGAGTTCATTTTTATAACAAGTATTGTTGTCATTTTTCTATTAACTTAAAATTTAAAAAAAAAAATTGATTTTTTAACGACTTATATTATATATATTAAATTTTTTTTTACCGGTTACAGTTATAGTGTTAAAGATCGTGTGAGTTTGTAAGTACCGGACAATAACATTTATAATAAAATGGATTAAATATTAGCACAACTGAAAATAAACGTCATTTTTAATAAATAAAAATAACAACATGGCTACTTTAAATTGTAAGAATAAAGAAGGGGCTAAAGCTATTATTGTATATTTTGTGGATCCGTAGATGATAGTTTAGCGCATACATATTAGTTACCGCTCTCAGTTTCATTTTAAGGCTGAACCAGTTGGAGAGAAATCTCTCTCATGTATCTAATTTATGATACCCTGCCTAATCTATCCATTTTCTAAATTCCAGAGTCCAGACAAACACTTACGTTAAGCATTTATCAAATAATGTCATTTATTTATTTTATTTTTCAAAAATCAAAATTTCCCTCTACATACAAAATTCCGAAAAATAAACTAGACTTTTATAGAATTCAGAAAACAAGAAATAATTGTTTTAGCAATTTTAAATGCTAATGAAGTGCTATAATCCCATTTTGGGATCAAATTGTGTTTTATATGACGCCTGGAAGCTGGAATATTAAGGCTTTGTAAAGATGTCATAAGTTGAAACATTCCATGATTCATTTACTACAGAATTATGAAATACAATATATATGATGGGTTTACATGCATGCGTTAAGTCTAAATTTTGATTGGGAGACTGGGTACACTAGCTTCGGTTTGAGTAACTTAGTCAGCTTTATACTATCACACTTTATGCCTTAAGCTTTATAGTTAGGATTTAGCTTGGACACTTAAAAAATAAAATTAACAGTGAGCGCATGGTTATACCATTATTGTATATTTATTCATTGAAAAAATTATATACATATGCATAGTGCGATAAAAACTTATATAATGTTATATGTTGATTGTGAATTAATGTTGTATAACTTGTATATATTTTTATTTTTTTTACTTGAATTCATGTTGTTTGTATTTGTATATATATATTATTTGATTCTTTTTTTTTAATATTTGTGTCACTTGTTATTTCACAATTTTATATATGTTCATTGACATAATGTTTATATATATATATATATATCTTTAATTAGGTTTTTAAATGGATAAGTCTTGGATGTCAATGGATAGAAGGTCAAATGAATTTAGTGGAGGGCTTGAAAATTTTCTTACTTTTGCTGCTGATAATGCAAGTAATCATGAAAAAATTAAGTGTCATTGTCTGAAATGTGGGAACCGAAAAGGACATAATGTTATGGATAAGTCTTGGATATCAATGGATAGAAGGTCATAACTACTAGTAAGTTAACAAAATATTTATGATTGTACATACAATTATTTAGCTAGTAATTTTTTTAAATCATTGTATTCATAAATTTTTAATTATCATGTATTTCCTAATTATTTATAACTATATATATATCTAATTATCTTTTTTTTAGTTTGCAGAAAAGAAAACATACACACGAGAAGAACTTGATGTTTGTCGAAGAGAAGTATGTCAATTCCTTATTGATAATATTGGAAGCACAAGTTAGACAATTAAATATTTTACATTTTGATATATATTAGTTAGAATTAACTTGTATGTATATATAGTTAATTTAATTAGGTTAGTGATATTAGCTATGTATTTTAATTTACTGAAATGACGATGTAATATGCATAATTGTAATAGAATATTTGTATGCTTGTTGAGATATGTATATAAATGTCTGATTAAAGTCTGATAATATAGTGAGCAGGGATAAAAACAGGTAAAAATATAATCACAGAAAAAAATTATTAAAAAAAAAAAATTTTAACCTATACAACCGTACCTAAAACCATGTAATAAATCAGACAACCGTACCCGTAGGGTTTTAGGTACGGTTGTTAACTGTACCTAAAACTCTACAGGTACGGTTACGCAACCGTACCTAAAATCCTACGGGTACGGTTGTTAACTGTACCTAAAACTCTACGGGTACGGTTAACAACCGTAGTTAACCGTACCCGTAGAGATTTAGGTACGGTTACAAATACCTACGGGTACAGTTGTTAACCGTACCTAAAACTCTACGGGTACAGTTAACAACCGTACCCGTAGGGTTTTAGGTACGGTTACAAATACCTACGGGTACAGTTGTTAACCGTACCTAAAACTCTACGGGTACGGTTAACAACCGTACCCGTAGGTCAACCTATAGCGACACGGGCTACGGGTACGGTTACACGCTAAAAGACAACCGTACCTAAAAGCCTATAGATACGGTTAACAACTGTACCTAAAAGCCTTTTTCCTTATAGTGCTTGCTGCATTTATTATGTAAGCTTCCATTGTCATAGCTCCTTTCCTCATTGTTTGAAATTGCTATCTCAGTTGCACGAGTCTAGCTATACATTTCTGTTATATATATATTAATTGTGATTAGCTGTATATTAGGTGTATATATCTAATTAGCTTAATTATAGGATCTTAATTAAATAGTTTCCTAAGATAGAATCCTAACTTTGTGTATATATATGTGTATTATTTTTTTAATAGAATTGTTTTTATTGTTTAATATACAGCTAATCACAATTAATATATATCTAACAGTTTCTTTTATACATCCATCACTTTCCCACAAGTATTGGTTCTATGTACCATGTAAGCTAAACACTTGCAATTCAACAATTGAGGTTGCTAAGTTTTGAGCACATGACCTTTAGTTTTGATACCATGTTAGAAGTTGTTGGTCGCCAACTCTCCCAAAATCTTAAGTTGTTAGAAGGAGGACCAACAATTCTTTTATACATCTATTAGTGAGAAAGCCCTTGACTCTGATATCATGATAAAAATTATAAGCAAAAGCATTGGAAATAAGAAGGAATGTAGAAAAGGATAGAAAATGCATGCAGCTTAGATGTATTTCATTTCAGTGTAATTTGTTTTACAAGCCTACTTGGGTGTATGGTAGTGATTGAAAATTATGTGAATACTACTACAGGAAGACTTGAAACTCAGAGAAGATGAATATTACTCAAATGTATTATTGGATGAGAGTTACAAGTATTAAGCTAGTATTTATAGACATTACAATGTGAGCTGGATAACTAACTTGACTAACAACTATAAGTGGTTAACTATGTCTAACATCCCCCCTCAAATTGATGGGGATCGAAACACCATCAATTTGGTACGAAGAGACTGAAATTGAGAAGTACCCAAAGGCTTGGTAAGGAGATCGGCAAGCTGAGCTTTAGAGGGCACATGAGTGATAGAAAGGGAGCATGAAGTTGCATGAAGTTGTTTGATCAAATTGGTGATAGCTACGAAACTAGTACCAATGATGACAATGTTATCAACATACACAAGTACCAAAGGAACTAAGCCACCAGCAATATGAATAAAAAGACTAGAATCAGAGCAAGAATGGACAAAACCAATAGCACTTAAAAACTGACTGAGTTTAGTGAACCAAGCTCGAGGAGCTTGCTGAAGGCCATAAAAAGCTTTGTTAAGCTTACACACCAAACCATGGCCTTGCTCAAATCCAAAAGGCTAATACATATAAACTGTTTCAACTAAATCCCCGTTTAAAAAAGCATTATTCACATCAACCTGATGAAAAGGCCAATCAAAATGAAGTGCAAGACAAAGAACCACACGAATGGTGGCTGGCTTAATAACTGGACTGAAAGTCTCATAATAATCGACACCTTCCTCTTGCAGAAAGCCACGAGCAACAAGCCGAGACTTATATGTATCAAGCTGACCATTAAATAGCAACTTAACACGAAAAACCCATTTGGAACTAATAGGGACCTTGCCTATTGGTAAGGGCACTAAATCCTAAGTATTGTTACGTAAAAGAGCATCATATTCCCTTTGCATGGAAGCTTTCCACTCAGGAGTAGTGATAACAGTTTTCCAAGTTTTAGGCATTGGCAATATAGTAAGGTTTGCAGAGTACACAACCTTAGGCTTAGTAATGCCTGCTTTGGCCCTAGTAACCATATGATGAGCATTTTTAGGAGGATGCAATATAGAAGAAGCAAAAGAAATAGAAACTGAAGAAGACTCAAGAAGGACATAATCAACAGAGATGGAAGTAAGTGGAGAAGGAAAGGAGGCATGAGCATCAACAGTAGAGGGAACTGAAGAAACAAAAGGTAAGAAGGAAGGAATAGGAAGAGTAGAAGATACAGAAGATGAGGAAGGATAAGGAAGAGAAGAAAAAGGAAAGACATGTTCATTAAAAATAACATGGTGACTGATATAAACACAGGAGGAAGGAACATGAAGACACAAATATCCTCTATGATTAGAAGCATAACCAACAAAAACACACTCTAAGGAACGAGATTGAAGTTTATTTTGACAATAGGAATGTAAGCAAGGAAAACATTGAGAACCAAAGACACGAAAGATGTCATAAGAAGGCAACTTGTGAAACAACAATTCAAAGGGTGAAACACCATTAAGAGACTTGGAAGGAAGTCTATTAATGAGATACACCGAGGTACACATTGCAAACGACCAAAAAATTAAAGGCATAGAGGATTGATGAAGCAAAGTTAAACCCTTGTCAACAATACAACGATGTCGACACTCTACAGCGCCATTTTGCTGAGATGTATGAGGACAAGTAAAATAATGAATAATTCCATGCTGTTTTACTAAAAAAGAAAAGGAAACAAACTCACCACCATTATCAGTTTGTATACTTTTAACATGCATAGAAAATTGTTCTTGAATTATAAGGAGAAAATAGGTAAAAGTCGATAAAGCTTGATCTTTAGATTTGAGACAAAAAAAGCCAAGAATAACGAGTGTGATCATCAACAATTGAAAGAAAATAACGATCACCATGAAAAGAACAATAGGAGCTGTCCACAAATCTAAAAAAAGCAAATCAAAAGCATGAACACTTTTCTCAAGTCTATGAGGAAAAGGCAATCTATGTGATTTAGTTGTTTGACAATGAATACAAAAAAGAGACTCAGTAGAAGCAGATGGAATAACAGGTAACGAACTCTTGTGAACAACATCTTTGACAACTTGAAAGGATGGATGACCCAATCGTGAATGCCATTGAGGTAAAGAAGCTGTGAAAGCAGAAAATCCAAGGTGTGAAGATGAAGAAGCATCATGAACAACACCAGGAAGAAAGTAGAGACCTCCTTCATTGCATCCCTAAAAAAGTACCTTCCTCGAAGCAGTGTCCTTAACATAGAAAAGATTAGCATGAAATTCCACAAAGACAACTTTACCAGCACACAATTTCTGAACAGAAAGAAGATTGTGTGTAACTTGTGGAGTATGTAAAATTTGTTTCATGGCAAGAAAACACTTGTTATGAGGAGAAAAGACTCCAGTGCCAATATCAGAAATATGTAAAGTATGACCATTACCTAAAACAACACCATTATGACCAGCAAAAGGTGTAAATTGAGGAACATTCTTGGAATTTGCAGTCATGTGATGACTAGCACTAGTGTCAAGTAACCAAGCATTATCAGAAGTGATAGAATTGGTGCAATGTGCAGTAAATGCAGAAGGTGATGCAGAAAAATCACTTCTATAAGTTTTGTGGAGCAAATCACGCAACAAAAAACACCTCAATGTAGTATGACCAGTTTTGTCACAAATTTGACACATAAATTTGTTGACACATAAATTTGTCGCCAGTATTCCTCTAAATTGAATGATCTTGCCTGGAAATGTTTTGAGGGAAAAAATTGGAGTGAGAGACATGAGATGAAGGTCCATTAGATGAAACATGTAAACCTTTGATGAACTGATGAATAGTCCAAGGCTCTAGCCTAGAATAATTGTTGCGAGTCTTGCTATTAGAATTGGACTTATTAACAGAAGAAACATTAGCATGAAAAACCTTTTCCTTATCAACACCAGTCTACTGATTTAACATACGCTCATATGTTTCAAGCTGACTATGAAAGGAACTAAATGTAGGTTTAACAATCATCATATTCATTGATGTGATTAAAGGATTATAGGAAGAGTTAGTACTCAAGCCAGCAATTGCATACATAACAAGATCTTTGTCAAAAATAGGCTCTCCAACTGCATCCAAATGATTAGAAATTGTTCTAACCTTAAAAATGTAATCATGAATAGCAAGTCCATCTTTACGAACTGTTTGCAACTGTGATCGAAGATCAAGGATTCGAGACTGAGCACTGGATGCAAACGTATCTTTAAGGGATCGCCACTGATCAAAGGCAATACCCTTGCGAGACACATGAGTACTCATTTCATCAGCAACTGATGCATAAATTCAACTCTTAACCATATTATTAAAGCGATTCCAGGTAGAATAACGAGAATTCAACATTGATTTATTTGAATCAAGAAACTTAGGAGGTTCAACCATCGAACCATCAATAAATCCTTCTAATCCATATGCAATTATCAAACTCTCCATATGCTCATGCTAAATGAGATAATTGTGTTGATTTAACTTGATTGACAAGCTGACATTAACAGGTGGTGATGCTAAAAAAATTTTGTGCCAAAAGATCAACAGAACTTGAAATAACAATCGAAGGAAAAGAAGAATTCTACAATTGATGAATTCTGCAATTGCTGAATTCCTTGAACAGGAGTACTGAGAGCATCTCTATATGAAGCAATGTTCTTCTCAACCATTGAAAAATTGACCAAGGAAGGTTAAAGAAATCGCAAGGCCCTAATCGACCTGTTCTGATACCATATAGGAAGACTTGAAACTCAGAGAAGATGAATATTACTCAAATGTATTATTGGATGAGAGTTACAAGTATTAAGCTAGTATTTATAGACATTACAATGTGAGCTGGATAACTAACTTAACTAACAACTATAAGTAGTTAACTATGTCTAACAAATACAACTCTTGTAACAGTTTTTCTTGTGTGAGTGTTGACATGACAGGTAGTGTAAGGAATAAAATAACAAAATTTAGCATGGTTTAACATAGGTGGGCAGATCTAGAAAAATTACCTTTACTCACCATGAGAGTGTTTTGCTACAACTTGTGCTGCGATAAATCTAAAGCAAGATTTCTTGCTTTGTTAGCCACTTGAACTGAATCCTATATGGTTTCAGCAAAACGCACAAATTCCTAGCTGCCAAACTCAACGTTATATAAGCATCACCGTTCCTATCTGGGGTACACATTTGAAACCTTTGTTTTAACCTTGCACCCAAATGATTTACCTAGCCTGATAGTAAAGTCCATATGCAAATCACGTCTCATTGGACCCCTAAGAAGTATATCCATGAACCAAATGTTTTTATCCTTCCTTTGTAATTGTGAAACAAGTATACCCATGACTTCCTTCACAATCCTACTTTCTTAGTAAGCATGGCTATCTTGAAGACTTTCCAAATCTTCAAATTCCAAACCACAAGGCATAAACTGTGCCGCTCTTTTTGCAAATTTTGTCTTCCCATATTCACTATTACTCTTCCAAATCTGGCATGTAATTGTCAGAATTGGTGGCTGGTGGCTGCCTCTTTTGTCAAAGAAAGCTGTCACCGACAGCTGCAAATGAAGAAGAGAAAATGGAGCAGCTAAGCACCAGCTGGAGAAGAAGAAAAAATGGAACTGCTGAGCTCATTGCATATGTCAACAGCAACCATTTTTCTCTATAAATAGAAGAAGAATTCCCAGCAGAAAACCCATCCCAGCAAGCAATCCTGCAAAGAAGAAAATTGAGAGAAGAGAGTTTCTGAAAACTCTCTGCAGAAAAAGAGAGAGGGAAAAGAAAAGAAAAGAAAAGAAAGAAAAAGAGAGAAGAAAAAAAGAAAAGAAAGAAATATTTATTTAGGTGTATTGTTTTTGGGGTTATGAGTTTAGTGTTGTATTTAAACACTGTAATATTATCTCCCATAGTGAAAGTGAGCTGCAGCAGCTCCGTGGAGTAGCCTAGTTAATTTTTGGAGTGAACCACGTAAAATGCTATGTGTGTTATTTCCTTATTCCTGCTTTATTTTATTCATTGTTTTGCTTCCCCATAAATCTGGTTGTGAAAATTTACCAATTTTTTCCCAACTGGTATCAGAGCTTCAAGGTTGTGAAATCCTTGTACAAAAAATCACATTGTGCAAAGGTTACTATTCATTAAATAGTAACGGTTACTGTGCAAATAGTGAAAGTACTATTCACTAATCATTCAAGTAAAAGTCAAAAGTTAAATAATGAATTTACTATTTACATCACTATTCACACATCATTATTTTACAATAGTGATTTTTTGAACTTATCAGATTTAAGTGAGAGCAATGGCAGCAGATGAAGGAAAAGTTAAGATCGAGAAATTCAATGGGTTAGATTTTGGTTTCTAGAAAATGTAGATTCAAGATTATTTGTACTAGAAAAATATGCACAAATCTCTATCAGGAACAAAACCAGAAAGTATAAAGCAAGAAGATTGGAATCTTCTTGACAGGCAGGCACTAGGAACAATCCGGTTAACGACGACGGCAGGTTTGATGAAAGCCTTATCAAATATGTATGAAAAATCAACTACCTCAAATAAAGTACATTTGATGATAAAGCTATTCAATTTGAAGATGTCAGAAGGAGCGCCAGTTACAAATCACCTAAATGTTCTTAACTCTACTCTAACAGGCATTAATTTCAATAACGAAATTCAAGTCTTGATTCTCTTGTCTTCTCTACCAGAAAGCTGAAATGACATAGTGACAACAATAAGAATTTCCTCAAGGAACATGACAATGAAGTGGGATATTGCTCATGATTTGATTCTAAGCGACGAAATTCATCGAAAAGAATCTGGTGAGGCCTCATCTTCTACCTTACATACAAAATCCTGAGGAAGAATGTTTGAGAGAAGCTCAAGCAAAGAAAAGTCTAAGTCTAGACAAAGTAAGTCAAAATTTAGTAGAGAAAACTTAAATTGCTAGAATTGTGGACAAAAAGGACATCTCAGAAGAGACTGTCGAGCACCGAAGAGAAATAATGGTGCAAAAGAAATGGCAAATATTGCTGGGAAAACAGGTGATGCTGTCATCTTGAGTGTCAACAGTTTGATTGAGTCCTGGATTTTGGACTCAGGTGCAACATTTCACTTACCTCCTCTCGCAAAATCATGAAAAATTACACCAGTGGTGATTTCAAAAAAGTTTATCTAGCAGATGATGAGCCCTTGAAGATTGTGGGCAAAGGAGATGTTTGAGTAAAGTTATCAAATGGGACTGTGTGGAAGTTGAAGAATATGAGATATATTCCAGGTCTTAAAAGGAATTTAATCTCAATAGGACAACTTGATGAGGAAGGTTATTCATCAACCTTCACGAATCGCACATGAAAAATAACAACAGGAGCTATGGTTTTAGCTCGTGGAAATAAAGTAGGTACCCTCTATGTGACCTCAAATAGTGGGAGCACTATAACAGTCATGGACATAGATGGAAAATCAAATCTATGGCACCAAAGGCTTGGTCATATGAGTGAGAAAGGGATGGTACTCCTATCAAAAGGAAAACTACCAGATATGAAGTCGGTGGACATTGGTTTGTGCGAGGACTGCATTCTCGGCAAACAAAAAAAGTTAGCTTTTCAAAAGCTGGAAAAATGCCGAAGTCAGAAAAGTTAGAGTTGGTTCACACAAACATATGGGGACTCGCTCCAATCAATTCCCTTGGAAGCTCATTGTATTATGTCACCTTCATTGACGACTCAACAAGGAAGGTGTGGGTTTATTTTCTGAAAAAGAAATCAGAAGTCTATGATGTTTTTAGAAAATGGAAAGTTATGGTGGAAAATGAGACTGGCTTGAAAATAAAGTGCCTAAGGTTTGACAATGGAGGAGAGTGCACAGACAGAAGATTCAGAGACTTTTGTGCAAGCAATGGAATCAAAATGGAAAAGACGGTTTCCAAGGACACCATAACAAAATGGTGTGGCAGAACGCATGAACAGAACTCTAAATGAACGTGCCAGAAGCATGAGAATAAATGCAGGCTTGCCTAAAATGTTTTGGGCTAAGGCCATTAATCCAGCAACTTACTTGATCAACCGTGGACCCTCTGTTCTTTTGAATGAAAGATTGCCAGAGGAAGTTTGGAGTGGTAAAGAGGTAAACCTTTCACATTTAAAGGTTTTCGATTGTATTTCATATGTTCATATTGATTATGCTGAAAGAAGTAAACTTGACCCGAAGTCCAAGAAATGTATCTTTATTGGATATGGTTCTGATGAATTTGGTTATCGCTTTTGGGATTATGAAAAACGACAAGTTATCAGAAGTCGAGATGTTATATTCAATGAGAAGGTTGTATATAAGGACAGGTCAACAGTAAAATCTAGTGGCATTGACAGCGATACTCAAACAAAAGAGTATGTTGAGTTAGAAGAGATCTCTAAAGATGATGTGCATCGAAAGGTCCAAAGCAACCCAAAAAATGAAGTTCTTCCAGAACCAGAGAATGAAGTTCCACTGGAAGAACAAGAAGTTTCACAGCAAGAGGAACCATGCATATCCAGAGTGAGGTGCACCACTAGACCACACAAACCAACACAACGCTACTCACCCTCCCAAAATTTCCTATTGTTGACTGACAACGGAGAACTAGAATCTTATGAGGAAGCAACATAGATGGATGATTCTGTCAAGTGGGAGTCTGCCATGAAAGATAAAATTGACTCACTCATGTTAAACCAAACATGGGAACTTATTGAACTGCCAAAAGGCAAGAAGGCTCTTCATAACAAATGGATTTTTAGAGTGAAAAGGGAACATGATGGGAGTAAGTAGCACAAGGCTAGACTAGTTGTTAAAGGTTTCTAGTAGAAAGTAGGGATCGACGACACTGAGATTTTCTCTCCAGTTGTGAAGTTGACTACAATAAGGCTGGTATTAAAGTTAGTAGCTGTGGGGAATTTACATCTTGAACAGTTAGATGTAAAAATTGCATTCCTTCATGGTGATTTGGAGGAAGAGATATATATGGAGCAACCACAAGGTTTTGAAATAGCAGGCAAATAAAAATTGGTATGCAAGTTGAAAAAGAGCTTGTAAGGTCTAAAACAAGCTCCGAGACAGTGGTACAAAAAGTTTGATTCTTTTATGAGCAGTAGTGGCTTCACCAGATGCTAGGCAGATCATTGTTGCTATGAAAAGAAGTCCGACAACAGCTATATTATTTTACTCTTGTATGTAGATGACATGTGTTGTTGGTTAAACATGTAAGACATAAATAATGTGAAACAACAATTGTCAGAACATTTTGCAATGAAAAATCTAGGTGCTGCAAAGCAGATTCTTGGAATGAGGATCAACCAGGACAAGGCATCAGGAACCTTAATGTTGTCACAGGCTGAGTATATCAACAAAGTACTTGATAGGTTCAATATGAAGGATGAAAAACCAGTGAGCACTCCCTTAAGTGTTCATTTAAAACTATCCAAAGAGCAGCCACCTAAAACTGCAGAAGAACATGCTAATATGGAAAATGTTCCATATGCTTCACCAATTGGAAGTTTGATGTATGCCATGGTTTGTACCAGACCAGACATTGCACATGCAATGGGAGCTGTAAGTAGGTACATGAACAATCCAGGCAAGACACATTGGAAAGCTGTCAAGTGGATTCTTAGATATCTACGAGGTACCACAAATATGGCATTATGCTTCAAAAGTGGAGATATGGCTCTTGAAGACTATGTAGATGCTGACTTAGCTGGAAATGTTGATAATAAAAAGAGCACTACAGGGTATGTTTATACTCTTGGCGGAACAGCAGTGAGTTGGGTTTCTCAACTGCAGAAGATTGTTGCTCTCTCCACCACTGAAGCTGAATATGTTGCAATCACAGAAGCCAGCAAAGAGATGATTTGGTTGCAAGGTTTCTTGGAAGAACTAGGCAAGAAACAGGAACGCAATGTGTTACATTGCAATAGTCAGAGTGCCATCCATCTTTTCATTCCAAAACGAAACACATACAACTACGGTATCATTTTATTAGGTCACTTCTAGAAGAAAATATTCTCAAGCTTGAGAAGATACAAGGAAATGATAACCTAGTTGATATGTTTACGAAGACGGTGACAATTAAAAAATTGAAGTTGTGTTCAACTTCAATTGGTCTGCGGACGTAACAAACCCAGAAAGAGTTGTTGTAGTGATCATGTGTGGAAACATGATTAAAATCAGTTTTCAAGTGGGAGATTATCAGAATTGGTGGCTGGTGGTTGCCTCTTTTGTCAAAGAAAGCAGCCACCTACAGCTACACATGAAGAAGAGAAAATGGAGCAGCTAAGCACCAGTTGGAGAAGAAGAAAAAATGGAGCTGCTGAGCTCATTGCATATGTCAGCAACAACCATTTTTCTCTATAAATAGAAGAAGAATTACCATCAGAAAATCCATCCTAGCAAGTAATCCTACAAAGAAGAAAATTGAGAGAAGAGAGTTTCTGAAAACTCTCTGCAAAGAAAGAGAAAGGGAAAAGAAAAGAAAGAAAAAGAGAGAAGAAAAAAAAAAGAAAAGAAAGAAATATTTATTTGGGTGTATTGTTTTTGGGGTTGTGAGTTGAGTGTTGTATTTAAACACTGTAATATTATCTCCCATAGTGAAAGTGAGCTGCAGTAGCTCCGTGGAGTAACCCAATTAATTTTTGGGGTGAACCACGTAAAATTTTATGTGTGTTATTTCCTTATTCCTGCTTTACTTTATTCATTATTTTCCTTCCCCGTAAATCTGGTTGTGGGAATTTACCAATTTTTTCCCAATAGTAATATGTGCATTTATATAGTTTTAATGCCAAAAAAGTTGGCTTCTAATACACCTTGATACTTGTCAAATTACCTTGCTGAGTCAGGTGGCAGGGACGAAGTTGAAAAGATTGCAATCTTCGGTGAGGATTCAAGGGTCGGGTCGGAGTCGGAGTCGGAGTCCCCGTCCCAGTCCCTAGACCTATATATGTATGTGGTGTAGGGGTTTGCATATTAAATATTACACATTTTTATATAAAATGTACATAAATTTAGGTTATGAATTTTTCAGACTTTGGATGCATAGTATGTATGAGTACTTCCGGCCATTCTAAACTATAGTTCTTGTTGCTAGCCAATATGGACGTATTGGTCTTTAACGGTTTGGTCATAAACATAAAAATCTTAAAGCATAGTCCGGAACTTTGAAATTTGTATAATTTAAAGGGTGAGACAGATCCACACATTTTTCAAAAGAAACATAAAATATTGGTTTTCTAAAATTTTAGGCTTACATAATCAGTCATTGAACTCGGTCACAGGAAAAATGGCAAGTTCTCACGCTCTATCGCTCTCTGTTACGTATTGCCCGCAAGTTCTGTGACTACAATATTAGAGACTACACTAAATGCAGCACCATTGATGCCTTCCACCAAGACCAGATCGCATTTTTTGATGGCAAGTGAAAGGAAGATGTTAACAACAGAAGCATTGCAAGAAAGTGTTGATAAATGAAGTTGTTCCAGCAGCTAGTCTAATGAGTTTGTTAGTCTCAGAATTGTGTATGTTAGCAAGTTGTTATGCAAGTTACAAAGTTGTTGTAATTGGAACGTACAATTTGTTACAATTCATAGGTGTATAGGTCTCAGCCATGTGGCTAGGCTATGAATAATTACAGCCTATATAAAGCACAATGTTGTACACAATTTCAATATACAAGAAATGAAATGAAAGTCTTTTTCTTCATCTCTGTTCTCTTTCTCTTCATCACCTGTTCTATGCTCACTCTCTTTTTCTACACTTTCCTTATAAACAAACAGCTCCTGATAGTTTTTCTACATGGTATTAGAGCTTAGGCTCTCAAATTCCTCTTCAACAATGGGAGATTCTAGTCAAACGATAGGAAAATCTCTAGAATCTTTGTCATTTACAGATCCTACAGATAAGTTTTTAGTAACTTTTCATAATCATATTTCAACTATTAAATTAGACAGATCAAATTACATGATCTAGAAGAAGCAAACACTACGTATACTCAAGAGTTATGAACTTGAAGATTTTGTTCTTGGTACAAGAAAGTGTCCACGGCGAGTTCTTGAAGGTGACAAAATTAATCCTGACTACAAGTTTTGGATCAGGCAAGACCAAATGATTGGTTCGTGGCTTATAGTATCAATGACAGATGATTTGATCAAAGAAGTGTCTGATTATGAAACTTCCTCTGAAATTTGGTATACACTTGAGAACTCTTTTACAATTGATTCTAGAGCAAGAATTTTTCAGTATAAATCTAAATTAAGCAATGTGAGAAAAGGTACTTTGTTAATTATGGAGTTCATTTCAAAGATTAAGGAGATTGTGAGACATTTATCAGCTGTTGGTTATTTTGTAAATGAAGAAGATCAAGTACATGCAATTCTTAATGGCTTAGATCACAATTATGATATTGTACATGCTACTGTCCAAAGTAAATTTGAACCTACAACTATGCGTGAACTACAAGCTTTATTACTTAGTCGAGAAAAGAGATTTGAAAATAATGACAATTTCAACAATTCTTTACTTCCTTCGGTGAATCTTGCAAGTAAGCCTGACTCTCAAAAAAATTAAAGCACAGGACAAAGTTCTTACGTTCCTTTCAACACTGACAAACCTAAACAATTTTTTAGTCCTTCTGAAAATGAAGTTTCAAGAGATCAGTCAAATAACTTCAGAGGAAGAGGTCGAGGAAGAGGGCCTTATAATGGAGGTAGACATCTCTGTCAATTTTGTGAAAAAGTTGGCCATTTGGTAGCAAGGTGCTGGTATAGGTTTGATCACAATTTTCTTCCACAAAGTAATAATCAAAATTGCCAGTCCTCTTCTTCTACTGCTGCTGAAAGTCACATTAATGGCTCGACTCAGTCACAAAATGCACAAGCTTACATGGCTACACCTGATACAGTGGCCGATCCTTCTTGGTATGTTGACTCTAGAGCAACGCACCATGTTACAGTAGACCCAAGAAATTTGGCTGCCAAAATGGACTATAAAGGACTTGAACAATTGCACATAAGCAATGGTGCTGGTATGATCATACAACATACTGGTAGTAGTATCATTTCATGTGTTAGTAATTCTAGTCAAGAATTTATACTAAGAGATATGTTACATGTGCCTAAAATTGCCAAAAACCTCTTAAGTGTTTCTAAATTTGTTGAAGATAACCATGTTTTCATTGAGTTTCACTCTGATGTTTGCTTTGTCAAGGACAAGGAGACAAAGGAGGTTTTGTTGGAAGGCAAGGTTAAGAAAGGTCTCTATGCTTTTGATCTACTTTTCAAGTCAACTTCCCCTATGCAAGGTACTATTCATACTACTACTGATGTAATGACTACTAGTGGTCATACTTTTGTTTCTATGCTAAATAAGTCACAAGCGTCTGTAAATAGTCCTGCTTTTGAAAAGCAACAAGTGGCAATAACTTGTACTTTGAATGGTGATGCTTTGTTATGGCATTTGAGATTAGGGCATCCATCTACTAAGATTGTACATGTTGTATTACACAAAGAACGAATTGATTGCAATTTGAATGCACTCTATAATGTTTGTGAGGCTTGTCAATTGGGAAAAACTCATAAATTACCATTTAAGTCTAATGACAGAAAGGCTACAGAACCTTTACAGGTGATACATAGTGATGTTTGGGGGCCTGCACCTATGGTCTCTCATAATGGCTACAAATGGTACGTAATTTTTATAGATGAGTTTACCCGTTATACTTGGATTTACTTTCTTGAAGATAAAAGTGGAGTCAAAGATGCTTTTGTTATGTTTAAGGCTCAAGTTGAGCTTCAAACTGGTTTTAAAATAAAAACTCTCCAATCTGATGGAGGAGGAGAGTTTCAGTCTTTGGTACCTTTGTTACATGAGTTTGGCATTATTAAAAAATTATCTTGTCCCCATAATGCAGAGCAAAATGGGATTGCGGAAAGAAAGCATAGGCATGTCACAGAGATGGGTTTAACACTCTTGGCTCAAGGTCATTTACCTTTGAAATTTTGGGATGAAGCCTTCTTTACAGCTACTTACCTTATAAATCGATTACCCACTCCTGTTCTGTCTTTATTCTCACCTTTAGAATGTCTTTTTAATATCAAACTAGATTACTCGTTTCTTAAAACCTTTGGTTGTTTGTGTTTTCCATATCTTAAACCTTACAAAAATCACAAGTTTGATTTTAAAACTGATGATTGTACCTTCATTGGTTATAGTGCTTTACACAAAGGATACAAATGCTTAAATAAATCTGGCAAACTTTACATCTCTAGACATGTAATTTTTGATGAGCTAACTTTTCCGTATAAGGCCAATAAAGCACTGTCTCACTCTGATCAACCCTCTCACATGTCTCTTTCTTCTTTTCCTTTACCAATTTTACATCATAAGCCTATTGTTCACTCTTCCACACTTGCTGATCAGTCTTTGTCTAGTTCCTTTTTGACTCCTTCCTTGGCTACTTCTCATCCTCTTAATTTGTCACCTTCTCCATACTCATCTTTGCCTATTTCTTCACAGCCTTTACTTAATAATCTCTCACCATATTTATCTACTTCCTCTCAGTCTTTATCTTTAATTTCTTTACCCTTTCTTACTTCTACTCCTATCCCAGCTGCTCATACAAATCTTCATCCTATGGTTACTCGATCTAAGGATGGTACTAGAAAACCCAAAGTTTTTCTCTCTACCCTTGATACAACAGAGCCTATAAATGTTAAACAAGCCTTACAACATGATAGTTGGTACAAATCCATGAAAGTTGAATTTGATGCCCTTATGAAGAATGAAACTTGGACTTTGGTGCCAAGACCCAAAGGATAGGAAAGTGATTAGAAGTAAATGGGTGTATAGAGTTAAAAAGCTTGCTACAGGACTTATTGAAAAGCTTAAATCAAGAGTTGTTGCTAAAGGATATGATCAGGTACCTGGGTTTGACTTCTCCGAAACTTTTAGTCCAGTTGTTAAGTTTGCCACTATACGAATTGTGTTAACTCTTTCACTCAATTTTGGTTGGACTTTAAGACAAATTGATATAAATAATGCTTTTCTGAATGGTTTTTTGGAGGAAGAAGTATTCATGGAGCAACCTGATGGTTTTAAGGATTCTGAGCATCCTGATTATGTGTGCCAATTAAAGAAAGCAATTTATGGTCTTAAACAGGCTCCAAGAACATGGTTTGATCGACTTAAACTTGCTTTGATTAAGCTCGATTTTCATAGTACTAAATCTGATGCTTCACTTTTTGTAAAGGTTACTCCTAAGTCCACCATCTATTTACTTGTTTACGTAGATGACATTATCATTACAGGGTCCAACTCTACTGAAATTGATACTCTCATTCATACACTAAATACTGAATTTGCATTAAAGGACCTAGGGGTTCTGGCTTATTTTCTAGGTATTAGTGTTGATAGATTGCCTTTTGGCTCTTTACTTCTAAGTCAAAGAAAATACATTTTGGAACTTCTTGATAAGGCCCAAATGTTGGAAGCTAAACTTGCAATTACTCCTATGTATTTTACTACATCTCTTTCTGCCTTTGAAGGTGATATTTTTGATCAGCCCACCTTATACAGAAGCATTGTAGGAGGACTTCAGTATGTGACTTTGACACGTCCTGACTTGGCATTTGCTGTTAATAAGGTATGCCAGTATATGGTTAACCCTCGTGTACCTCATTGGGCTGCTACTAAGAGAATTTTAAGAGGGTACCTTGGATCTCTGTCTTGAGTTTAGACCATCTACTCAGCTCTTGATCAATGCCTTTGCAGATGCCAACTGGGCTTCCAGTCTTGATGATAGAAAATCTACTTCTGCTAAATAAAGGAGCTAATAAAGGGGCTAGTATTGGCAGGCTAGCTATTAGGGAATCTGAATGGTCTAGAAAGTTGGACCAATCATCCGAACTTCACCTAGAGTTAATGGTAGGAGGCCAAGCCTCTTATTAAAAGAATGTCGGAACATTCTTTCTAACAATCTAACTATTGGGTTAATTAACATTGTTGGATTAACTAAAAGATAGCTTTCACAAACTATCAAACTATCTAATATTACAATCGCTCTAGTACTGAAACAGAGTATAGAAGTGTTGCTAGTGCTGCTTCTGAAATTCTCTGGCTGCACTCATTGCTTTCTGAATTGCATTTTTCTTTGCTTATTACACCTATTATTTGGTGTGACAATCTTAGTTCTATTGCTCTTACTACTAACTCGATTTTACATGCTAGAACTAAGCATATTGAATTGAATTTGTATTTTGTTCGTGAGAAAGTTCTCAATGGCAAGTTGAATGTGCAATATATTCTCACTCATCAACAGACTGCTGATGTTTTTACTAAGCCTTTATTTAGGCCCCAATTTCAATATTTTTAACGCAAACTTAGTGTTCATTACTTTCCCCTAAGTTTGAGGGGGGATGAAAGGAAGATGTTGACAACAGAAGCATTGCAAGAAAGTGTTGATAAATGAAGTTGTTCAAGCAACTAGTCTAATGAGTTTGTTAGTCTCAGTATTGTGTATGTTAACAAGTTGTTGTGCAAGTTACAAAGTTGTTGTAGTTGGAACGTAAAATTTGTTACAATTCATAGGTGTATAAGTCTTAGCTATTTGGCTAGACTATGAGTAGTTACAGCCTATATAAAGCACAATGTTGTACACAATTCAATATACAAGAAATGAAATAAAAGTCTTTCTCCATCTTTGTTCTCTTTCTCTCCATCTTACTCTCTTTTTCTACGCTTTTTTTTTTTTTTTTTTAAACGAACAGCTCCTGATAGTTTTTCTACAGCAAGTACGTCTCAGATAGAGATTGCCCATTGCCCAGAGACAAGCTGTCGTGTACCAATTCTACTCGAGCATTATGGACTTAAAACCCACCCACTGAAATGCCTTATGTGATATCGATACTGCTTGTTATAGCTCTCTTTTTTTTATACATTATATGAGCCTTCGTTTTAAGGAGTACAAGTTGTAGCTTACTGCCATGTTTGTAAAAGTGTGCAAATAATTCAAAGGAATTAACCATTCTTGTGATCAAAATACTGAGGTATGGCAAGGGATTCTAAAATTATAAAGATTACCTCAACTAGGTCAATGGTGATGCAAATTACAAGAATAATACAACCGACAATAAGTGCGTGTATTGAGTTAAATATCAAAAAATATTATCTTGTCCCCCACTATTCGAAAATATTTATGATTTATTCAATAACTATTACTCCAACAAAAATATTAATAGAAGAATACTTCTTTATATTTCTTCCTTTAGCAATTCAATTATCAAATATTATTTTTATTAATCAATTCATCTAATTGTGTATACATATGCTCTTGAGAATACATCTATATATAGATATTTATTCTATTATACATATCTTTATTTACCTATTTTGATGACCAATTTATTCTCAAATTTTTAGTCTCTGCATACATTTTTACTTTGAAATCACACCCATCTAACTAATTTAAACACTAAACCTATTATGTTAGTAAAAGTAATATGAAGTTAGAGTATAGTCTTTTAAATTAAAAAAAAAAAAATTCTAACCTGTCCACTAATATGCAAGGGTTGTTTTCCATTTGCTGTGCCTTGTTAATTTGTTAAATAAAGCTCCCAATAAAACAATAAAGAACTAGCTAGAAGCCTCCAACAGTCTTTCTTTTTCTTTCTTTTTTTTGGGGACAACAGATATCTAAAAACAGTCTTGTGTTTACCAGAAAGTTTTGTATGCACCAATTTACCTCTTGTTTATATTTTCACATGAAGTGTTAATTTTCATATCATTTTACCTGTCGTTTTTTTTTTTTTAAAATCTGACAATTTAATAACTTTAAGTGTTAAAAATTGAATAAAAAGGCACATCATATCGATATATTTAGGTGGTTAGCCTAGTACATACAAAACTTTCTCTGTGTTTACTTGCCTTTTTTCTTTTATAGGATCAAAGAAAAATCAATTTACACATTGATGACACAAGACCACAAAATTAAATATTTGTTATTAAATCATTTCTTTCTTTTTCATTCAAGCTCATTTCAAACTCATTACGCTACCAAAAACCAGAAGATTAATTGACAACAATAAAAACAACAGCAGCGAAATAAATCAACTAGGGTTGACATTTAGAGCAGGATCAACGTCAATTCTAGCAACCCCTTCTCTCTCCTCAACAGTCTTAGCCACGTCAACCTCTCCTACCACATAATGAGCCAACTCACCTTTTTCACCTTTCACAATCTTCTCTTCCTCCTCTTCGTCCACATAGTTTGGATCCCCCTCATCTATGGCCAGCGGTGTGGGGCTCAGCTCGTTCTCGACCAAGTCGCCGGGACCTTCCCATGTGTACTTACCTCCGCGGCCAGACTTCGGCGGAGGGCGACCGATGCCGATACCATCAGTCGGGTGGCGTTCCATGCCCTGAACACCCTTGTTTGCTAGTTTCTTTTCAACATACTTGATGGTGTCTATGTTGTGAGCATTGAGCGCTGTCTTATCCACTCGCTTTTTTCCTTCCTCGTCTTTGCCCAGCGCTCGGATTACCACCGACTCTTTCTTGTCATCAATGGGCTTCATTTTTTGCTTATAGTCTCTTCGTTGGTGTATTCTTTTATTTAATTTTTTTACCTGGATTTGAAATTGGTTGTTGATGTTGGTTTTATAGAGTTTGTCGTAGATGACTATACTTCCTATGCATGCTAGAACGTGCTGGAAGAAAAAAGAGGAAGAGGTCGCTAGATGTTTCTACCACGTGGTTTTTGTCCACATTGTTAGGATGCCACGTGTATTTGTGTTCTTCTGGTAGTTTTTAGAAGGAAGTTTAATGAATTTACTATTGGATTTTAAGAATACTCTTGACATTATAATAATAAAAATAATATTTATTATATTTAAATTATATATTTTATATTATTTTTTTAAAAATTTATTCAATTAAAAATTATTTAAATTAAATTATAACAATTTAAATAATTTTATATTATATATTTTATATTAAACGTTCAATATTATTAGAATATTAATTTTATTATTATAATTTTTAGAGGTATTATTTTTTATAATTTCTCTTCTTTTTTCATTTTTTTTATAAATAAATGTTAATAATATATATTTATTTTGAATTTCATGTTTTAAAATTATTTTAAAAGGTAAAAAAATAATTTATTTCCTCAATATTTTTTTTCCTACATATATAATATAATTACAATGGGTTACAATTTACTAAAGTGATTCCAGTACGTTTATTTTGGTTGTCAAAGTTTGCTGATTTATGTCTTCCTTTTTTTATAGATTGAGCCTTGAATTTGGAACTTTTGTGTGTCAATGAGTCTAAACTATAGCCATTTTATTTGGACAAAAGTGTTTTGGTGAATCTTAGTAGCAAAATTAAAGTTTAGAGCATAACATCTATTTTTAATTTTATTAAATATTTCATTAACACAAAAAGTATAATATATATAAGTCACCCGAGTTTTCAATTGTTGGAGTGACTCCTGCAAAAACATCAACCATTATTTATTTCGATTGGATTTTTAACAGTTTTCGTTGGTAACTTGATTTAATCTAAGATAGTTTTCGGGGCTTGAAATTTTTCTTCAATTCTTCTTTTGCAAGAATCAATTACATAATTTCTTTGGAGTAAATATTAGGGTTTTGTTAATCATTGTTTTCTTGGTTTAATACCTCCATAAACTTATTAACAATGCCTTTGATCTGAATCATTTGCCATATTAGCATTTGCAGAGTTATCATTAACCTTGATCACCTCAATTTTTCTCATAACCTACAATCCAAGTCTATCAGTAGCTTTTGAACCTTAATTTCTCAATCTCAGATATAGCAAGAAAACGATGATTTAGTTTCCCTTAACTATCGAAATTAAACTGTTGATTGGCTAATGCATTGGAACCACGATGGTTGAATTTACACTCAATCGCCGATCGAAATTAATCATAGAGATATGCAATCTTATTAACAATTTTCCTTTTGATACTTTGGGAACATAATTTAAACATTCCAAAAATAAGTATTAAAAGGAGCACAACTGTATGATCACCACAATCACAAAACTTTTCAAAAAAAGGAAAAAGAAACGAGTAAGAATCATCCCACTACTTCATATGAACACTGCTTCACAATTGATTACTGATTATGAAATTGGAGGACTCATAGAGCAAACAAAAAATATAGCTTTTATTCTTCTTGAAATCCAAGTAGATGATGACAAAGTTTATGAATCTTTCAAACTAACTAGGAAGGTCAGTCAACTATCAAGAAATATTATATTGTTAGTACTATCAAGAGAGCATGGGATTTAAAGGGTGATGTTTTAGACTCAGTCATGGATTAGCACAAAAATATTTTATCCTGTACATTCACTATGGTGAGTGATAGAGATTACGTTTGGGATAAGAGGATATGGCAAATCAACAGATCTTTACTAGTTCTAAAAGAATGGGATAATAATCTCATAATTCAAAAATTAGAGTTCAATACAACATGCTTTTGGGTCCAGGCTTATGATCTCTGCACTTTGCAGGAATGAAGTCCTTCATTATAGATAAATTCGCTAGTGTGGCTGGCGAACTTGTTCAGAAAGAAATGGAGGAGGAGGAACTCTTTCAAACTAGGAAGTATCTTCGCTTTCATGAACCTCTAGCTGCAGGTTGTCTAATACCAAGAAGACATGCTCAATCATCAAATGCTAAGTTATAGGTGGAGTTTAGGTATGAAAAACAGTAACTTTTGCATTAAGTGTGGGATTTTGGATCATTTCACACGAGAATGTGGTTTAGACTCTACCATAACTTATAAGATGAATAATGATATATGTTCACCCATCTATGGTGATTGATTGAAAGCTAATTTTAACCAACAACTATAAAGAATAAGAACAGCTTACAAAATCACTATTAGGCAATCCTAATCATGAATTTTGACAAGATTGGCATAGAAACTCTAGAAGCATGCATCAGCTCATGAGAGGAACTGGTAGAGATAGTCAATGCTCCCACTCAGTTAACCAACTAGAAAAATTCTCAGCAAAAGCTGAAAATTAATAAGGAGGTTCAGGGAACTCATCCAGATGACTCAAGACTTGGATATTATTTGTTTTGCTGCGTTTTATGAAGAGTGATATAATTTTGGAAAGCTTAACAAATCTGACACCAATTTTAGATGTAAGATGCTTGCTCAGGCAATTGGATTCCATATGGATTTCAATATAGAGGATCAATTATGGCAACTCACAACAACTCATATTTTTCAACTTGTCGAATTTGCACATAGAGGAGTGATCTATCAGGCACCTAATCATGTCTCTCAAGTTACTTTTACCTTATTTCAATATCAGATCATGCAGCGTAGGAATGAAACAAACTTACCAGCTGTTGAAGAAGATTACTTGGTTGGGAGCATTTCACCTAAAACTTCAAAAATTGTGAAATCTAGAAGGACCAAGGTTGAAGGTTCTACCAGCAATAGGAGAAAGTCTAAAAGTAAGGCGGCTGATTACAAACACTGTCTCAAAAAAGGCTGATTATCAACAGCCTTGACATTAATCAGTTTTCTAATTCAATTATTTGTTTGAATGATTTAAATTCCCCTGTAACAACTAACATGTAGGAATCAGGTTCATGAATTGGTGGTGGTGGGAGTCTAAACAACAAAACTAGTTTTTCTAGTGGTTTAGAAAGTCATAGAACTACTGAGGGTGGGGAGGCGACCCATAACTTGCCCCTTAATCGACCATGAAGCTCATAAGTTGGAATGACAGAGGTCTAGTCAAACCTCTTGCCAAAAGAGCTCTATGCGCTCTGATAAGAAAGCATAGGCTAGACATCCTTTAGCTTATGGAAACATAAGCTCAAGCAGTACAAGCTCAAACTTTACAAGCATATTTGGTGGATTATGTCAATAGCATTATTATACCGACTCTAGGGTTAAAGGGTGGCTATTGTCTATTTTGGAAAGAAAATGTTTCAATTTATGTTATTTTAGTTGGTTTATCTTGTGTAATTGCATAATTGACTTCTAGTTTTCATAGAAATGAAAAAACTATAATGGTTTTAGCTTATATTCCTCCTTGTCATAAAAAGAAGCATAAAACTTGGATGAAAATATCAAATTATATTCATCAACTGCATGAAAACTGGTGTATTGTAAGAGATCTTAATGATATTATTCATGAATATGAAAAATCAGGTGAAGTACCATTCATTATTCACCCAGCAAATGCCTTGACAAAATTCATGGATAATGAAGGTGCTCTGGATTTAGGCAGCACATGCTTTAAATACACTTGGTGCAATAGAAGAGACCTCCAGTATTCTCAAATAGCTCAAATAGCAGCAAATTTCAGTATTCCTGTAATCCTTTCAATATTCCATCTAAAACCCTTAACTTACCTTCTAATTAGAACGCAACAAACAACCCAGCGCGAATTCTATCCTAGCTAGCTAGCCCTTCTCATATTGCAGTATTACCCGTAACAAACACAGAAAACTTTATATATTACATGCAACAAAAACAAAAGCCAGGATTGTTCCATTTCCAAACCTTTAGATATTTGCCATTGGAATTCAAACTTAAAATGGGACAAAAACAAAATTGAGAATTTATTTCTAGCTCATGTAGGAGTGTTTCTCAAAGCTCTCAAACCACTAGGATGGCAATTTGACCCGACAGCTCAGGTTAGAACTGGTTGGGGCGAAATGGGTCAGAAAATGGATTGGAACATTATCCATTTATTTAAAATGGTTCAATTTGGGGCAAAAATTGAGTCGATTTGGGGCACCATTCGAGTACATACTTATTTACTAAAAACTTTAATTACATAAAAAAAAAGTATACTATTTTTTTTCATTTTGGAAAAAAAGGGTCAACTGTTTGATTTTTTTGACCTTCGGATATTATCCTAACTTAATTGAACTCGTTTTGTTTGAAATGGTTCAGTTTAATTTAAATAACTGGTTAAAACGAATCGAGTCGAATCTGACCCGAATTGACCCGTTGCCATATCTACAAACCACAACTCTTGGGCAAACAGGTACCCTGAAAAGTCAGATACTCTTGGGCAAGGGATTAGAATTCATAACTCCAAAAATTCACAAACAACCTAACAAATGAAGTTAGACATGTTTTAATATTAACAACAAAATAAGTGCATTTATTTATTTAATATAAATTTCAAGATTAGTATTAATTTGCGTTGAACTTAAAAGTTATATTTTGTTTAATCAAAAATAAAAATTGATATATCAAATTATTGAACTATATTAATTTTTTTATAAATTAAAAAAAATGCACTAATATGAAATTAAATATAAACATATAATAAAGCTCCACAAAGGAACTTATAATAAAATAATTAATTTGTTGATAATTTTTTCCTATTTTCTCTCTTAAAATAATATACATTGAAGTAAAAGATTTATACATGTCACTTTATGATTGGGAAGACAGAGAAGAGACAAAACATATTATTAACGATATTAACAAAAAATTTATTAAATATTTAAAAAAAATTAAAAGAAGCACACATTTTATTTTTTGATTTGAGGAATAGAGAATGAATATATAATTTAGGACAGAACATCTAAACTCAAAAAACAATCGATAAAAATAACTTTTAAATTTGTTGGAGTGCTTATTTCTTTTTTACCCACATTTTTTGGAAGTAAATAAAGAATATGAACAAGTCTCTTTTTTCTCATTCCCTCATTCCTTGTTTGTTAATAAATATACCCTTAGTTCATGCCTTCTTGCTATATTTTATTTTGTGTTTTCTGTTTTTCCTCATGTCCAATTATTTTCATACAAAGTTTTCATATATTCATTTAAAATAATGTTTTTATATTTATTTTTTATATCCTCATATTTATTTGCATTTCTTTATTATTCTTTAATAGCATTTGATCAAAGGTGAGATGGGGGCTTCCTTAAAATTAAATAATATCTCAATGTATATACTTGATATAGAGAAAATTGGGAGGGAATATTATCGCAACCATTTTTTTTTTGGTACCACGGCACATTAATGACAAATTTTAAAAAGTGACATATATAACCTTCTGCCTTTAATGTAACTTTTATGCAGCAAATTTGATTTATTTTGACTCTTCACATGCCTTTTATCCTGGAACAAAAATGCTTCTTGTTTACTATTCACTTAACGTCTCATTCCAACTTTATTTATTTATTTTCTTCCTTTCTATAATCAACATTTAAATTTTTTTACCTTTATAAATAATATATTTAAATTATAAATTATAAATATAGTTATAAACAATTCTTTTATTTTTTTCTTAGATAAATGCTAATATCAATAAATTTATTCATTTTTACACTCATATACCTTATATCATGTCATATGTCTACATTATTTTAAAAATTAAAAAATGATCTATTTTTTTAAGTAATACTGACACTTGTCACAATATAAATAATATTAGTATAAATTCGTGTGATCTTAGCATTTTTTTTATAACCTTTCTCTTATGAATGATAATGATGTATTTTTTTTTTTTTTTACTAACTTTATTTTTTAATTTTACAAACTATGTGAAACTAGAAAAAGGCAAAAAAAAAAAATGGTTGGTGGCTTAGAAAATTGATAACATGTATCTATTGAATTACATAACATTGAATATGAAATTTAAACTTTTAGTAGCAGTATTAAATAGATCCCTTCATTTAACTCACGATGCCACTCATGACATCCTGAACCAATAATGAATTGATTCAATTACAACCAAAAATATTGTATAGAGTTGTTTGTCATTATTTAATAGAATTGGATCATTTTTCTACTGTTTGCTTGCTTGTTTATCTTTAAATAAAACCACACTAACAAAAATTAGATTAGTATAGGACAATGCACTTGATAAGAAAAATATATGCCCTTCATGAAATCAACTATGAACATATATAAAAGGCTTTAGCAAATTAAGGAGGTCATACAACACTCCAAAAGACATGATGCGTTATACTTTCAAACTTAGCTAGAGGTGAAATGTTGAAACTGATATATTTAAACATTATTCTTAAATAAGAAAATCAAATTAAAGAAAAAGACAAAAATATACCTTCACTATTGAAGTTACTTTTAAATGGCAAGCAGTTGAATGAAAATCGAAGATTATGTGATTGGAAATGTTGAGAGAAAAAGAATAATATGTGAAAGAGATAAAGGCAAGTGAGTGAATTAAATTAAAAGTAGAAGGATATATTTGTCACTTTTTAAAATTAGCAATTAATATACTGTAAAATCATCAAATATGGTCGTGGTAATATGAATATCCACTCCCAGTAAAATTATTGGGACATCTTTGATATTAAATGAACGGGATGTTAATGATATTTACTTACCTTTTTCCCTTAATAAACTCATCAATAATTTAGGCAAGACTTTCCATAATTCATTACAATATTGTCGGTATAAGGGTGTTTTTGGATGTTCTACTTAAAAGTGCTTGTAAGAAGGAACACACTTTAGATTGTGGTTGGCTATAAAAGTTGAAGCATTAATTAATTTTTGGCTAGCAATGTTATCACAACTTATTTTGTTAATGCTACAATTCATTATTGCAATCAAATGACATCTCTGTCCTTTGAATGCAGAAAAACTTATTAATGTTTAGAGGTTAATATTGCCATTTTAACAAAATTAATATTAAATAATTGTGATAATAATATTACAATAATTTTAGGATTTTTAATTTCCACATTTAAGCACTTTAAAGTGCTTTTTTTAGAAGTAAAACCTCCTCTTCTCCTCTAATCTTTGAAAAGAAAACATTACTTGTGAAATAAAGGAACTATTTCACTAATTATTTTTAACAAATCTACGTTAGTTTTTCATTTTTAATAATAATAATAATTGAGCCGTTAATTTTTAACATGACTTACGAACTCGAAATGACCTATTCAAAAAATAGTCAGATTTAGGTTTAACTTTTATGAATTGAGACATAAACAGGTTGACCTATTTAATCCATTTAAAAAATTAGGTTATATCAGGGTTAACCCAGATAACCAGTGTAAGCTATCTGAATAAAGAACTAAAATTATTATGATATGTTAGTAGTTGTTTTTAATCTAATTATTTTGTAAACTTGTACTTTGAAATATTCTTGGAATAATATTCAACTTTATTGCATTTTTAATTCTCGTTTTTTATTAATTTATAGTAATATGTTGTTAGGTTTAATTTTATATGTTTTAATTATTTATTATTTATTTTAGATTTAAAATAAGTTTTTACTTATAAAAAAAATTTATAATATATATTTTTGTTCGATTTTTTTGTTGGTGTTTGAAACTTTAACATTTTGACTTTGATATATCACAATACTTATGATTATTGATATTGTTCTTATTTATATTAATTAATATTTTAAATTTTTTTTTAAATAATGCTTAAATTAATTTAATTTTTAAAATTTAATTAAAATTTATTATTATGTTAATAGTTATAGAAATATGTGTTGATACTTGATACAATATGCTAAATTTTATTACATTATAAAATATAATATATATTATTTAATATATTTAAATGAGTTAAATAAGTTAATTTATTTATTAAATAAATTAAATTAAAATTATATTAAATAAGTTAAATCAGAACCAAACTTACATAAATAAATATCAGATACAATCCACCAATTTGCCGGCTCCAAAGAATATCACATTGATATTATGCATCTTTAGTAATTACAAGAAACGTAAGTGCTTTAATATCTCTTTTGCTAAGTAAATAACTAATTTCCGGTGAAATCGCTGCAAATGAAAACCTTTCATTGCATTTTTAGTGCTTAGAGAAAAAAATATATATTACTTTTTTTTTACAGTATAAAACAATATATATATATATATATATATATATATATATATATATATTATTTTACAGAAAATATTATATATATATTTTTTACAAGAATATAAATTTTTTAAAAAATATATATATATGTTATTTTATACCGTAAGAAAAATAACATTTTTTTTTCCTAAAGTGAGTTAAAAGTTAAATCATACTATTAAATTGATCATATATGCACTAGAGAGAATAAAAAAAATCCTTCCTAAATAAGTGCTTAATTTAGAACCAATTTTTTGATTAGTGCAACAAACGCGTTTTAAGTTTGAAAAAACTTTTATATGAGCCTGATACATAAGTATTTGATGTGTCTTGATAATTTCAAAAAGATATCTTTAGTACATACAAAAGATGGTCTCTCTAACTATATATAAATAAATGCATCCATGTAACGAAATTAATGGAAAGGTTCTCCATATCATCCATAATCATATAAAAGTTTGTCATAAGTTTGATACTATAAATTGTGAATTTTACAATGCATGCAGATATAGTTTCCATTTTGTCATCAATGAAAGTAAAATTATTAAAATTTGGTAAAAGCTCAACCAGAATAAATTTTAACAATATTTACGAAGCAAAACTCTTCACATTCACCAAACGTCAAATGGAAGCATTTATTAGCTCATCTTTATAGACATTGGTATAGATGAGGAATTTAACGTTATGTATCAAAATCTAACATATACTTGATGTGCGAGCTAAGGAAGCTAAAGAGTTGGCGACTACGCTATATAATATATAACATACTAATTAGTATTGATTATTATACATACATATACTCACAAGCCTTGATAGTTAAGTCTATTGTTGAGATGGCTGGAACGAGCGAAAAATTGAAAGGCAAAGTTGAACCAAATGACAGCACTGATAAGGAGGAAGAAAAAGGGTTGTCATTAGAAGAACAAGGGCTGTCGTTAGAAAAACTAAACTTGGGCCCAAGAAAGAAACTTATTATAATGGGTTTAGGTGGTTTGTTATGTGACAGAATATGCCGCAGAGCGAGATCCAAAATCCCTAGATTTCGTCAACCTGATGCTTCTTATGGAAGCATGTTAGGTTTGTAAATTACTGATTAATTATATTTTTCATTTATTATATTATTTACTAACTCCATTATTATTCAAAAATAAAAAAAATTCAGTTTACAAAAGGCCTTACTGTGAGGAGTTCATGAAATTTTGCTTGGAGCGATTTGAAGTTGGAATATGGTCATCTGCGAGGGAGTCAGTGCTTTAAATAATTAAACTTTTTTTTTTTTTTTTAATCATAGTACTTTATATTTTTTTTTATCTGATTAATATATATTGTTTGTTAAATGTTTATACGTAGATGGTATTTGGATAATGCTTTGGACTGTATAATGAAAGGTTTGAGGAGCAAGTTGTTATTTGCATGGGTAAGTGATTAGTGAAAGTGCCTAACTAGTAATATAAATAAATTTTTTTTTTTTATTAAAATGCACTTTTTATTAATATTTAATTTAATTATAATGACCAGGACCAAGAACAATGCAAAAATTCTGGGTTTTACACATTGGAAAATAGCAAGAAGCCCATATTTTTTAAGGAACTGAAGGAACTCTGGCAATACTTGAATGCAAAAAATAAAGGAAAATATTCAGCTTCTAACACACTACTGATTGATGGAAATCCCTACAAGGCTCTTCTCAATCCTGTAATATACTTTTATACATATATGACTTGATCGTGTCTATCTTTTTCTTTTTAATTTTTTTTTATTTTTAATTTGTTTATTTCAGCCTTACACTGCAATATTTCCACCTGAATACAACGTTAAGAGTTTGAAAGATGGGTATTTAGGTAATTATAACTATTTTTTTTATTTTTCTATATTATCTACTTTATATAAATGTGTATGATAATAATTAATAATGTTACTGATTAAATTATATAAAAACAGGTCCAGAAGGAGAGCTGAGGCTTTATTTGGATGGACTTGCTGATTCAGAAGATGTACCAAGTTATGTCAAAAACCAACCTTTTGGTCAATCCCCTATAGCACCTGATCATCATGACTGGGAATTTTACTCTAAGATTATTAGCAGTTTGAACTGATAAACTGAATTTAGGCCTTTGGTAATCAAAATGATAATCCTGTGATGTTTTTTTATGTTTGTTTAAATCGTGTGATGTTGAGTAAATGTTTTATGAATTATGATGTACTTCCTTATAATCGATTCCAGTAGAAAAAATTTCGAATCTTTTTAGTATTATAATTTTGACCCTTTTATCCTCCGTAGTCAGCACATAAACTTACGACTACGGATCGAGTTAGTTTCATAAGTTATTGATTCACGAATAAACTCAACAATGAAATTAAAAATAAAAAAATGTGAAAATATAATTATTTTCTTGTATGATACGTCAATCTAAAATTCCATGGTTTTGTTTGAGTCAAGGTGTTCAATCAAAAATCTCCAGCGAACTTTCTTGAACAAGCATGATAATCTTCCTCGAATGATTTAACTTTTATTTTGCAATCATACTCATAATTTTATTATGCTCATCTCATATTATTTTATTCCATTTTGCTTTGCACTTGGTTTGAGGATACTCTCTACTAATTAAATTCATTATTTTTATAATGAATTTAATTTGCATTAGTTTCTTTCTAAAACTCCTCTCGTGCACTTAGGACATGATATTATACCATTTATTTTGTTTTTAAACTCTTGATAATTATTTTAAAGGGAAATTGAGTCCATAAGTGATCATTCACCGCACTTTTCATATTCAAGTTTTTGCGCTAGTTCAAATCATAAGTTGAAATCCAAGCTCATTTTCAAGCTCCTAAAAACATTCTATGATGAGCTAGTTTAAATCTATACTCACTATGTGCTCGACTATTAAAGGCAAAGTACTTCCCAAATTCATCTTTTTTGGAATGTACTTGCATGTTTGTTTCAAAAAACAAATTGTGACACATGCATTAATTAGCTTGTCTTTTTATAGTAGTGGAAAATTCTTGATCCATTTTAAAGCCTTTCCCCCACAATATTGAAATGAGTGATAGGAATAGTCTTTTCACCCAATCTTGACATCATATTTTCAAGCATTAGTTTCCTTTTATATACCTTTCTATCGTGCTCTTTGGACATGATATTACCATTTATTTTGTTTTTAAACTGCTTTAAGTTAAGGGAAATTGAGTCCATAACAGGATTACAACTGTTATATCCAACAAGAACCAAACTTTGGTGATCATTCACCACACTTTACATTATTCAAGTATTTGTTTGAGTTCAAAAATATTTTATTATTAATTAATCTAAAGTTAAAGGGGCTTTTATTTTTTATCTACTCATAATATTTTTCTTCTAAATGATTATTATGTATAATTTATGTAATTATAAAATACTATAATCAATTAATGGCCCTAGTTATGAAAATTGGGTGATTGTGTTAAGAGCCATAAGAAACTAGTTGAATTATATATTTTATTATTCTCATATAATGTAATGAGTTTATTAGAAAGAAGAAAAAGTTGTGCTCTCAGAATTGACTCCATTGAAGAAAAAAATGTGTTTTTTTTCTTTTCAAAACCTTACTAATTTTCTATTGCATCTATTCTTGGACTCTATTTTCAATTGATTATTCAAGGCTTCAAGCATGTAGTGTGCTTATATTTTTGTGATCTATATGTCTAGTTTATAGATGCTTAAATTTACGGTGATCATGCACTTGATTGAATTGTTATAGTTTGCCTCTTAGCTTTAAGTGTTCAATTATTTTCATTCTTGAAGCATTATATTAGTGAAAGTTTTTAGTTACAGATCAAATATACTTAAAGGGAATAAATAGGTTATTTTTAATTTTATCAAATTTTAATTACGTAACCTAAACACAACGGTCAAACATGCAATCGCGTGTAAAAAATAAAATACGGAAATAAAGAGTAACACACGAAATTTTTAGGTGAAAACAACCTAGGACATAACAATAACCTAAGAGGAAAACTACATGTCCACCGGACCACCTAACTATCCACTATGAAAATCAATGTTCAATTACAACCTCAGGTCTTAGACTACCTCCTTCACAAATAAATCCCCCTTATGTAATTTACTTACGAGCCGTCGCTCCTTTTATAGCCTCCATAAGCTAGGTGTTTGGATCCGAACCAACGTTCCGATTTACTTGAGTCCCACAAGATCAATCGAACCGGTCAACTTCGGTAATTTCGTGTCACACGAAATACCGAACACGTCACCTCTGTACCTGAAACGTTAGCACAAATAACACAAGTGCAAAGTGTGTCCTAGAGTAGATTCAACAATGAAAAAAGCTTAACTAGCAGATTCAATAGCATACAATGTAAAAATCAAATCAGCTAGCAAACTCTATAACAATCATGTAAAGCTCAATATTATGAAAAGTTGTTGCTCACAATGGTGTATATGATTTAACGCAAGTGCACGTGTCGCAAACAAGTAATATAATGATAAGAAAGATCGTTCCCATGGAGATTGGAATAGAAAATTTCGTAAAAATTAACTATTAAGATCAATGTTTTGTGTTTTTGTTTATTAAAATAAAATAAATAAAATAAAATAAAATAAATAATACGAGAGAACAAGAGTGAAAACACTGAAACAACGTTCAACAAGAAGAATATCACAAATCACAGATAGATAAATCAGTTAGGATTGCGAATATGACAAGTGATGTAGACAAACTGCTTTGCTACAGCAATGCTGTAGCAAAGTGATGCTGTAGCAATGCTGCAGCAAAATATACCAGTAACTCGAATTTCAAAAATTCACAAAGGATTCTTCCGAATCTGCAATGTTTATATATTCTATGACTCAATTAAACATATTCCTATGCAAAACTGAATCTAAGAACAACGTTCATGCACAAATTCTTTTGAGTTATGTGAGATAATTATATATTCCTATATCAATTTCTTCACACTATTCTAGCTTATTCTAACTTAAAATTAACCTTTCCAGATTCAATTTCAGTCTATTATCCTATCAATTGTTGATCAAGCAATCAATAAGAATGAATCAATTAATTAAGCGTAGAATAACTAGCATCCTTTACCAAGCAAAGCACATTTTTATGAAATTAAAGCACAAAGTCTACATACACTTGCATATCCACAACCCTAACTGAATGAGAATTTAGCCAAGCATATTTATAAAATTAAACATCAAATTATATATGCTCAAAATCAGATCCATATGGTTTAGAGAATTTAGAAGAATCAAATAATAAAGAAATAATGAAATAGATAAATAAATCCCTTAAATCAACCCTAAACCAATTGGATTATGATCCTTTGTCTCGTTCTTGCTTTCTCTTCAATGAAAGTCCTTGCAAATCAAGCTTCAATTGATCTCTTTCCAAAGTCAAATTGATGCTCTGTTTTGCCTCTCCTTCCTTGCACCAAATCTGTCCAGAATTTGGGGCTGCTATCTGCTGTGTTTTTCCTTCTTGCTGCTGCTGATTTGTTCTCTGTTTTCTGTCGCAATTCTGGTTGTTCCTCGCTGCTTCGCTGCTGCCCAGATTCTGCTGTATATGTATTTTATTTTCTGCCGCAGAATGCTCCTCAAATCAGCCCCTGTTTTTGCTCTTTTATATTAGGTTTAATTGGAGACAAATTTTGGTGTGTTAATTTCCAATATTATCCCTCAAAAGGTGAGTTAATGAAAGCCCAAAATTGTCCTTTTCCTTTAGAGTCCAAATCAGCCCTTGAATTCTTGATTCCACATCAGCCTCTGTTTTGGCGTTTATTTCCTGGTATGGTTTTGCTGCAGCAATGCTGTAGCAAAGCTGCAGCAAAGTTATATTTTTGCATTTTCTTTGTTGTTTTCTTTATTTCCTGCAAGGGCAATGAAAATATAATGAGTGCACATCAAAATATAATTCTTTTTGACACATTTCATAATTATTTTGAATTTATTATCAAAGAATTCATTTAAATCACAAAATCCACAAATAGTGTATAAATGATTATAATGTGTGGATATTTCCAAATTAACAAGCAAGTATTTATGAATAAGAGCTAATAATACTCTAATAAATTAGAGTTATCAACTCCCCCAAACTTAGCATCTTGCTTGTCCTCAAGCAATAAATTATGTGATGATTGGCAAGTGGCAATTTAAAACAAAGGTTTCAACTCACGCTAAGAACATAGTTGTCAACTAATAAATAAACTAGACTTGTTTCAACATTAGAAAGCTATCTAAAATCCAAGGTTTAGTAAACACAGAATTTATAGAGGGAATGGAAAAAGGAGCCAGACCTGTAGCATTTGCATAAGCATTACCATTACCAGAGGAATGAGTTGAACTTATCATAGAGATAGCTTGTGCTAATTGTTGGAGTTGCTCTGCAGAGAACCCATGTAAAGGGTTGGATTAGAGGCCGGTTGGGTTGTTGCCTGGGAACCATTTGTCTGGGAACTATATGCTGAAGATGTGGCTGCTGCATGGGCAGTGGGAAAGGAAGCACTTGAATTGATGTTTTCTTTAGATCCTTGAGGTTTTGGTTTGGATTGATGGTGCCTACTACCCTGATTTCCTGTGTTAGTAGGAACCCATGTACCATTCTTGATTTTACAGCGTTCCTCAGTGTGACCTCTCTTATCACAAAACTTGCAATGGAATTTGAGGGTTCGACATTCTGCAATTGTATGACCATTTCTATTACAGTGCTCACAGTGTTTGGATGATCGGCCATGAATCGCAGCGGCAATGGAAAAATTTTCGGTTGGTCCTGATGTTATCTGTCGCTGTGTTTCGTCTTGAACAACCAATGAATAAGTTTGACGAACATTAGGCAACGGTGACATCATGAGGATATTGCCACGAACACTGTTATAGGTGTCGTTGAGTCCCATAAGGAATTGCATCATCCGATCTTCTTCCTTTTGTGTATGGTGTGCTTTCATCCCGTTACATGTGAGAGGGGTTTGATATGTTTCTAACTCATCCCAAAGATCTTTGAGTTTCTTGTAGTAAGCTGAAACCGTCATGGTGCCTTGTGAGAGAGAGGCAATGGACTTCTGTATCTGATATATGGTTGGTGCATTATTCTGTGAGAATTGATCCTTGAAATCTTGCCACACTTGATGAACAGTCTTGGCATGAACAACAGCTTTGGCGAGATCGGGTTCCACAGAATGAGCAATCCATGATAAAATCATACTGTTGCATTGATTCCAAAGAGCATATTCGTTTGGTTGTTCAGTTTCTGATGGAGGTTGAACAGATCCGTTGATAAAACCAACTTTGTTTTTGGCCGTGAGAGCGTGGATCATGGATTTACTCCAAGATGGATAATTGGTGCCGTTCAACTTGATTGGAACGAGAATGAGACTTGGATGATCTGATTGATGAACAAAAAATGGATGTGATGAATCCAATTTGTTTGCTGGTGTTGAATCCAATTTATTTGCTGGTGATGAATCCAATTTGTTTGCTGGTGATGTTTGAGTTGTCATGGTGAATGGCTAAAATTTGGGCTTGGGTTTGGGCTTGAAAAGTTGGGCTAAAAAAAATTGGGCTGAAATTGGGTTTAAAATTTGGGCTAAAAATTTGGGCTGAAATTTGGCTGAAAATTTGGGCTGGAATTGGGCTGAAATTTGGGCTAAAAAATGGACTGGAATTTGGGCTGGGTTGTGGGCTGGGTTGTGGGCTGGAATTTGGGTTAATAAAAAAATGGGCAGCTAGGGTTTATATATGAATTATATGAGGGATAATATAATGACACACAATCAGTTTCTGCGAGTGGAGCTCTGGGCGCGGCGACTGGAGCTGGCGACTGGAGCGGCGCTGGAGCTGGCGACTGGAGCGGCGCTGGAGCTGGCGACTGGAGTGGCGGCTGGGCGAAGCGTGACTGGAGCTGATGCTGTGACGCGGCTGGAGCTGGATTGGAGCGCGGTGCTGGAGGCGCGGACTGGAGATTTCTGTTGCGACGGTGGCTGATGGTTGGCTGCCGCGCGCAGGATCTGGTGAGCTGGTGACTGGGGCCGCGTGATGTTGACGGCTCGCAGAGAGTAGCGGACTGAGCGGCGGTCGGCGCTGGTTTGATTGGACGAGCTGGATGGGCTGGAGGCGCGCGGACGCTGGTGGCGCGCTTGGACTGGCCGGTTGGTGGCGCTGCTAGTGGCGCTGCTGGAGCGGGCTGGTGAAGTCTGACTGCGGCGGCTGATGGTATCCTTTTTTTTTTTTTTATTGTGTTTAGTTGTTGTTGCTGATATTGTTGATTTTGTTGTTGTTGCTTGTTGATGTTGCAATTGTTGATGCTGTTGATGTTGTGGTTGCTGATGTTTGCAAATGGAATTGATCAGATAAAGATTAGAAATTGAAAACAATTTCTAAAGTGTTTGTTTGTGTTTAGTATCGAATTTGCTCTGATAGCTCTGATACCAAATTAAGAAAATGCTTGTTGTATAATTTCTGATATCTATTACAATGTTAGATTACAATTTTATAGTAGAATTGGAATAACAAAAAGGAATAAAAGAATGCTAACAGCTAGAAAACATAACAGCTAGAAACATAACAGCTAGAAACATAACAGCTAGTACAGCTGGATTTCAACATACCACATAATGAGCCAACTCACCTTTTTCACCTTTCACAATCTTCTCTTCCTCCTCTTCGTCCACATAGTTTGGATCCCCCTCATCTATGGCCAGCGGTGTGGGGCTCAGCTCGTTCTCGACCAAGTCGCCGGGACCTTCCCATGTGTACTTACCTCCGCGGCCAGACTTCGGCGGAGGGCGACCGATGCCGATACCATCAGTCGGGTGGCGTTCCATGCGCTGAACACCCTTGTTTGCTAGTTTCTTTTCAACATACTTGATGGTGTCTATGTTGTGAGCATTGAGCGCTGTCTTATCCACTCGCTTTTTTCCTTCCTCGTCTTTGCCCAGCGCTCGGATTACCACCGACTCTTTCTTGTCATCAATGGGCTTCATTTTTTGCTTATAGTCTCTTCGTTGGTGTATTCTTTTATTTAATTTTTTTACCTGGATTTGAAATTGGTTGTTGATGTTGGTTTTATAGAGTTTGTCGTAGATGACTATACTTCCTATGCATGCTAGAACGTGCTGGAAGAAAAAAGAGGAAGAGGTCGCTAGATGTTTCTACCACGTGGTTTTTGTCCACATTGTTAGGATGCCACGTGTATTTGTGTTCTTCTGGTAGTTTTTAGAAGGAAGTTTAATGAATTTACTATTGGATTTTAAGAATACTCTTGACATTATAATAATAAAAATAATATTTGTTATATTTAAATTATATATTTTATATTATTTTTTAAAAAATTTATTCAATTAAAAATTATTTAAATTAAATTATAACAATTTAAATAATTTTATATTATATATTTTATATTAAACGTTCAATATTATTAGAATATTAATTTTATTATTATAATTTTTAGAGGTATTATTTTTTATAATTTCTCTTCTTTTTTCATTTTTTTTATAAATAAATGTTAATAATATATATTTATTTTGAATTTCATGTTTTAAAATTATTTTAAAAGGTAAAAAAATAATTTATTTCCTCAATATTTTTTTTCCTACATAAATAATATAATTACAATGGGTTACAATTTACTAAAGTGATTCCAGTACGTTTATTTTGGTTGTCAAAGTTTGCTGATTTATGTCTTCCTTTTTTTATAGATTGAGCCTTGAATTTGGAACTTTTGTGTGTCAATGAGTCTAAACTATAGCCATTTTATTTGGACAAAAGTGTTTTGGTGAATCTTAGTAGCAAAATTAAAGTTTAGAGCATAACATCTATTTTTAATTTTATTAAATATTTCATTAACACAAAAAGTATAATATATATAAGTCACCCGAGTTTTCAATTGTTGGAGTGACTCCTGCAAAAACATCAACCATTATTTATTTCGATTGGATTTTTAACAGTTTTCGTTGGTAACTTGATTTAATCTAAGATAGTTTTCGGGGCTTGAAATTTTTCTTCAATTCTTCTTTTGCAAGAATCAATTACATAATTTCTTTGGAGTAAATATTAGGGTTTTGTTAATCATTGTTTTCTTGGTTTAATACCTCCATAAACTTATTAACAATGCCTTTGATCTGAATCATTTGCCATATTAGCATTTGCAGAGTTATCATTAACCTTGATCACCTCAATTTTTCTCATAACCTACAATCCAAGTCTATCAGTAGCTTTTGAACCTTAATTTCTCAATCTCAGATATAGCAAGAAAACGATGATTTAGTTTCCCTTAACTATCGAAATTAAACTGTTGATTGGCTAATGCATTGGAACCACGATGGTTGAATTTACACTCAATCGCCGATCGAAATTAATCATAGAGATATGCAATCTTATTAACAATTTTCCTTTTGATACTTTGGGAACATAATTTAAACATTCCAAAAATAAGTATTAAAAGGAGCACAACTGTATGATCACCACAATCACAAAACTTTTCAAAAAAAGGAAAAAGAAACGAGTAAGAATCATCCCACTACTTCATATGAACACTGCTTCACAATTGATTACTGATTATGAAATTGGAGGACTCATAGAGCAAACAAAAAATATAGCTTTTATTCTTCTTGAAATCCAAGTAGATGATGACAAAGTTTATGAATCTTTCAAACTAACTAGGAAGGTCAGTCAACTATCAAGAAATATTATATTGTTAGTACTATCAAGAGAGCATGGGATTTAAAGGGTGATGTTTTAGACTCAGTCATGGATTAGCACAAAAATATTTTATCCTGTACATTCACTATGGTGAGTGATAGAGATTACGTTTGGGATAAGAGGATATGGCAAATCAACAGATCTTTACTAGTTCTAAAAGAATGGGATAATAATCTCATAATTCAAAAATTAGAGTTCAATACAACATGCTTTTGGGTCCAGGCTTATGATCTCTGCACTTTGCAGGAATGAAGTCCTTCATTATAGATAAATTCGCTAGTGTGGCTGGCGAACTTGTTCAGAAAGAAATGGAGGAGGAGGAACTCTTTCAAACTAGGAAGTATCTTCGCTTTCATGAACCTCTAGCTGCAGGTTGTCTAATACCAAGAAGACATGCTCAATCATCAAATGCTAAGTTATAGGTGGAGTTTAGGTATGAAAAACAGTAACTTTTGCATTAAGTGTGGGATTTTGGATCATTTCACACGAGAATGTGGTTTAGACTCTACCATAACTTATAAGATGAATAATGATATATGTTCACCCATCTATGGTGATTGATTGAAAGCTAATTTTAACCAACAACTATAAAGAATAAGAACAGCTTACAAAATCACTATTAGGCAATCCTAATCATGAATTTTGACAAGATTGGCATAGAAACTCTAGAAGCATGCATCAGCTCATGAGAGGAACTGGTAGAGATAGTCAATGCTCCCACTCAGTTAACCAACTAGAAAAATTCTCAGCAAAAGCTGAAAATTAATAAGGAGGTTCAGGGAACTCATCCAGATGACTCAAGACTTGGATATTATTTGTTTTGCTGCGTTTTATGAAGAGTGATATAATTTTGGAAAGCTTAACAAATCTGACACCAATTTTAGATGTAAGATGCTTGCTCAGGCAATTGGATTCCATATGGATTTCAATATAGAGGATCAACATTATTGGGAGATTCCATGGTTTTAAACACGTTGAAAGTGACTTGTTCATCTTGAACTCTCATAGTTAATTCTCCTTTTTGAACGTCAATCAAAGTTCGGCCTGTAGCTAAGAATGGTCTTCCCAAAATAATAGGCACTTCTCTGTCTTCTTCATAGTCAAGTACAATAAAATCTGCTGGGAAGATGAATTTGTCCACTTTCACCAAGACATCTTCAATTTTTCCTTCAGGATGAGCAATGGATCGATCTGCCAATTGTAAAGAGACTGTAGTAGGCCATGCTTCACCAATCCCCAACTTCTTAAAAATTGACAAAGGCATCAAATTAATACTTGCTCCCAAATCACATAAAGCTTTGCCAAAATATTGATTACCTATAGAGCATGGAATTGTGAAACTTCCAGGATCCTTGAGCTTAGGAGGAAGTTTATTCTGTAACATAGCACTACTTTCACTTGTTAAGGCAACTGTCTCAAATTCGCCAAATCGTCTCTTTTTGGTCAGGATGTCTTTCATGAATTTGACATAATTTGGCATTTGTTCCAAGGCTTCCACCAATGGAATGTTGATATGAAGTTGCTTAAGAACATCTAAAAATTTCCTGAATTGAAGGTCTTGTTGCTGTTTTTGAAACCTTTGAGGGAATGGAGGAGGTGGTCGGTGTTGCTGCGAACTTTGCTGCAGCAATGCTGTAGCATTTTGGGTACCAGAATTTTCTGAGTTTTTCAGAACTGCTTCAGATTTGTCTTGCTCTTTTTCCTCCTTATCTTGGGTTGAAATGCTTCCCTTTTGACTTATTTTCTGCCCACTTGATCCCTCTAATTCTTTTCCACTCCTTAGAGTAATGGCTTTGCAAAATTCCTTTCTTTCTCTCATTGGAGTTTCAGTATCACTTGGAAGTGCACCTTGTGGATGGTTCCTAAGTTCATTAGCTAGCTGTCCCACTTGATTTTCTAGATTCCTCATTGAAGCAGCTTGACTTTGAATGATTGCATCATTTTTAGCCATGTATTGTTTGAGTAAAGATTCCAACGAGCTAGATGGTTCATTCAGTTGATTTCTTTGTGGCTGTTGCTGAAATCCTGGTGGGAATGTAGGTCGATTAGGCATGGTATGGTTAGCTTGACCACCACCTTGATTGTTCCAAGAGAAATTTGGGTGTTCCCTCCACCCTGGGTTATATGTGTTGGAGTACAGATTGTGGTTCCTATTGACATCACTCACAAAACAAATTGATTCAGGATTTGAAGGACAGTTTTCAAACACATGAGACCCCGAACAATAGACGCATGAAATTCCTGAATCTTGAATTGAATTCACATTTTCCGTCACAAGCTGATTCTTCAAAAGATTAACCAATGATGAAACCTGAGCTGTAAGTGCCGTAACATCATTAACTTCATGCACACCAGCTACTCTTTTTGTAGTTGCTACTCTATCCATTGGCCATTGGTAATTATTGCTAGCCATCCTCTCAAGTAGATCATAGGCTTCATTGTAAGACTTGGCTAAAAGAGCTCCATTAGCAGATGCATCAACAATTGTTCTCGTTTGAGCATTGAGACCATTGTAGAAAGTCTCCATTTGGATCCAATGAGGTATACCATGGTGAGGACATTTCCTTAACAATTCTTTAAATCTTTCCCAAGCTTCATATAGAGATTCTCCATCCAATTGTTGATAGGAGGTGATGTCATTCCTCAATTTAGCATTCTTTGTTGGTGGGAAGTATTTCATCAAGAATTTCTCAGCTAAATCGTTCCAAGTGGCAATAGAGTCAGGTGGTAAGGAGTTAAGCCATGCTCTAGCACGATCTCTTAAGGAATAAGGAAATAATTTGAGCCTAAATGCTTCCTCGGTTACTCCTGTCCATTTGAATGAGTCACTGACTTCAATAAATAACCTGAGATGCAGATGAGGATCTTCTGTAGGTAACCCACTGAATTGCCCGACTGTTTGTAGCATCTGAAACATCACCGATTTTAACTCAAAGTGAGTTGCTTGAATGTTTGGTCTTGTGATGCTTGGATTCAACCCTTCTAGCATGGGCAATGCATATTCATTCAAAGCTCTGTCCCTATCATCCATTGGAGGTATCACATTGATTGCATTGTTTAAATTCTGTTCATGGCCATTGTTTCCGTTCCCTGCTTGTGCCATATCTTCAATCTGAGCGAAACCTTGTTGTTCTCTTCTTCTTAGTTTGAAAGTACGTTCAATTTCGGGATCAAAGGGTAGGATATCCTTGTCGCGAAATTTGCTCATACAAAAGACACAGAAGAGATATTAGATAACAAAAATTAAATAAAAACAAAAGTCGATTTCTACGAATAATTTCTAACGTTGCCAATCCCCGGCAACGGCGCCAAAAACTTGTTGCTCACAATGGTGTATATGATTTAACGCAAGTGCACGTGTCGCAAACAAGTAATATAATGATAAGAAAGATCGTTCCCACGGAGATTGGAATACTAGAAAATTTCGTAAAAATTAACTATTAAGATCAATGTTTTGTGTTTTTGTTTATTAAAATAAAATAAATAAAATAAAATAAAATAAATAATACGAGAGAACAAGAGTGAAAATACTGAAACAACGTTCAACAAGAAGAATATCACAAATCACAGATAGATAAATCAGTTAGGATTGCGAATATGACAAGTGATGTAGACAAACTGCTTTGCTACAGCAATGCTGTAGCAAAGTGATGCTGTAGCAATGCTGCAGCAAAATATACCAGTAACTCGAATTTCAAAAATTCACAAAGGATTCTTCCGAATCTGCAATGTTTATATATTCTATGACTCAATTAAACATATTCCTATGCAAAACTGAATCTAAGAACAACGTTCATGCACAAATTCTTTTGAGTTATGTGAGATAATTATATATTCCTATATCAATTTCTTCACACTATTCTAGCTTATTCTAACTTAAAATTAACCTTTCCAGATTCAATTTCAGTCTATTATCCTATCAATTGTTGATCAAGCAATCAATAAGAATGAATCAATTAATTAAGCGTAGAATAACTAGCATCCTTTACCAAGCAAAGCACATTTTTATGAAATTAAAGCACAAAGTCTACATACACTTGCATATCCACAACCCTAACTGAATGAGAATTTAGCCAAGCATATTTATAAAATTAAACATCAAATTATATATGCTCAAAATCAGATCCATATGGTTTAGAGAATTTAGAAGAATCAAATAATAAAGAAATAATGAAATAGATAAATAAATCCCTTAAATCAACCCTAAACCAATTGGATTATGATCCTTTGTCTCGTTCTTGCTTTCTCTTCAATGAAAGTCCTTGCAAATCAAGCTTCAATTGATCTCTTTCCAAAGTCAAATTGATGCTCTGTTTTGCCTCTCCTTCCTTGCACCAAATCTGTCCAGAATTTGGGGCTGCTATCTGCTGTGTTTTTCCTTCTTGCTGCTGCTGATTTGTTCTCTGTTTTCTGTCGCAATTCTGGTTGTTCCTCGCTGCTTCGCTGCTGCCCAGATTCTGCTGTATATGTATTTTATTTTCTGCCGCAGAATGCTCCTCAAATCAGCCCCTGTTTTTGCTCTTTTATATTAGGTTTAATTGGAGACAAATTTTGGTGTGTTAATTTCCAATATTATCCCTCAAAAGGTGAGTTAATGAAAGCCCAAAATTGTCCTTTTCCTTTAGAGTCCAAATCAGCCCTTGAATTCTTGATTCCACATCAGCCTCTGTTTTGGCGTTTATTTCCTGGTATGGTTTTGCTGCAGCAATGCTGTAGCAAAGCTGCAGCAAAGTTGTATTTTTGCATTTTCTTTGTTGTTTTCTTTATTTCCTGCAAGGGCAATGAAAATATAATGAGTGCACATCAAAATATAATTCTTTTTGACACATTTCATAATTATTTTGAATTTATTATCAAAGAATTCATTTAAATCACAAAATCCACAAATAGTGTATAAATGATTATAATGTGTGGATATTCCCAAATTAACAAGCAAGTATTTATGAATAAGAGCTAATAATACTCTAATAAATTAGAGTTATCAAAAGTAATTAGGCATATGAATTATTCAAACATAACCACACAATATGTTTGAACAATTAAAACAAGAAAGTGTCTAAGTTGATAGATGAAGAGAAAAAGATTTTTCTTTTAAAAACTCAATCAGATGTAGAAAATATTATTTCAGTGTGGTGAATATTTTCACAAACAAGCGTTGCTTATATAGAGTCCAATTTGACTTGAAAGATAATTAATAATAAAGACAATTCTACTCATATTAGGATTTAACTTTCACAACAATTTTACTCATACCAGAATTTTGCTTTCACAAGAATTCTACTCATATAAGGATTCTACTTTCACAACAATTCTACTCATATAAGGATTCTACTTTCACAACAATTCTACTCATATAAGGATTTTGCATTCAACATTAAATGAGTCAAATTGGTAAAAGTAACATATGGGCCGAATTAAAAATACAGTTGTAGTAGAACTGAAAAACAGGCTCGATCGATCTAGCAAAAGCTTGATCTATCTAGTCAATGCTCGATCGATCGATTTAATCATCTATTTTCAAATCCGAGAGCAGCTAGATTGAAGTCGGTCTATGCTCGATCGATCGACTACGATCGATTGAACCATCCTCTTGATCGATCGACCAACATGTGCACAGTTTCTTTTCATTACGATTCATACTAAGTATAGTACTCAATTATGTGAGGATGTATGCATTAAAGAAAATTTTACCTGTCATATGGGTATTGTGAGCTTGGTGACTCCATCATCATGTATCATTTGATTAAACGGTGAATGCTTATGCTAAATTACAATCAAATATTTTATCCACGAAAATTGTCAATACTCATAAACCTTACAATTAGAATTACTCATTGTTAAATCCAACTATAATACACTTTGCTCTTGTCTTTCTGCTAACCTTTTTATGTGAAATTGTAAATGGTTTAATGTTGGGACTGAGTCACACAGAGTGTCGTGCCCCGTTAACTTTTCCATAAATCTTTTGTTGTGTTATATTTATAAATATATTTCTTTAGTTGATAAAAATACATAGCAGTGATCTTTCTCAAATTTATCATTTAAATATTTTTTATTTCTTTTTCTTATATTACGTATTCATTTAACATTCTCTAAATATAACAATTTTTTTTTCTATTTTATTGTAATTTTTCCTTCAATTTGTTCAAAGTTAGAACAATTGTTTTCTAATGTATTTAAAAAAAATAAAAAAATTAACTTTGTTTTCTGTTAGTGTTATTTTTTAATAGCAATAAAATTATACTATTACAAAAAATAAATACATGATCTATTATCATTTTAGCAATAAGTAAGAAATACTAGCGGTATTTTTCTCTACTATTATTTGACAATCTCCCTTTTTATTTTTTTTTCATAAAATTATGTGTCTAATTTCATTTGATATTTATTTTCTTGTTATGAATTAAAGCAAAAATTACTAAACAGATATCCTAAAAAAATGACTGATTTGGAGTAAATAAGTAAATTGCTCATGATATATAGATTTTTTTCCTGTTAGTGGAAAAAAAACACATTTTTTCAAACTTAGAAACAGGAAAAGAAAAAAAAAAACACATACACATAATTTATCGACTATTTTCTAAACTTTTTGAAAGCCAATAGAATAACGGGCTAGTTTGTCAATTGCAGCAGCTTAGGAAATGTCTAAACTCTTAGCAAAACATTTGAAACAAAATTAAAAGAAATTAACCATACTTTCGATTAATGGAAAAAATAAAATAATTAAATTGAAGGAAAGAAAACAAAAAGAGAAAAAAGGTCAAATAATAAAATTATTTTAAAACAATGATAAATGCAAAAAATAGTTGGAAGGAAGATTATAATAGAGAAAATTTGATATTAACTACTTTGTCCCCAAAACTAAATTGTGCTCATTTTAATAGGTGATTTATGTATCTCTTACAAAAACAATATAAATAAAATATTTATTTAACATAAACAAGATTATTTGACAAAACTCATCCATTTATTAAAGCAGTTGTCAATGGAGCGGGATCGAGGACCCGTTCTCCATCTACGATTTTTAAATTTATCATACATTTTTACTTAAAATTTTTGCAGGAATATATCAGGGATATCTAGTAAAAAATGAGGACCTCTAATTAGAAAACGAAAGTTTAAGTAATATTAAAATTATTAATTTTTTTTTAATATTTTAATAATTTTTTATTTTTATTAAAAAAGAAAAACTATATAATATTTAAACTATAATCTTATGACGAGAAGGAAGATAAAATTTTGTGCCAATAAATAATATTATATGATAAGGAAAAAAATAAAAATATATAACAATAAATACATAATCTTTTTTATACTAAATAATATTGACATAATTTTGTTACAGACTAATTTGAATTAATAAAAATAAATTATAAAATAATTGTATGATTTTAAATATTTTGAATTTAAGTAAATAGTTTAAATAATATATATAAAACAATTATTAATGTTTTAAAAGAATAAAATATAATTTAAAGTTAAAATATATAATATATAATGTATTATTTAAGATTAGCGTAATTAAATTTATAAAAAAAATTAAAAATATAAATTAATTTATATATTTATTAAAATAAGACATATAATTTTAAAAAACGAGATAAAAAATACAATTTTTATACTTATTTCTATTCGTATTATAAAATAAGAATACTCGTTACCTGTTCCTTATTTCCCATTCCTTATTTTGTTATTACATTGTTGCCTTCAATTGAATGACCCTGTAAGAATGTGTCCCATTTTTTAAAAAAAATGACAACCCTAAGCAGAAACAACTAGCAATGGTATTATTATAATTATTTTTATTATTATTATAATAAAAATATATTAAATGCATGTTTTATTTTTATTATTAATTATATTTAGTGATATTATTATCTAATAAAATAATTATTAATAATTAATTATTATAATAACAAATTATAACAATACCCAACTTTTTCCACATGAGTATCTTAATTTGGCCATGGCTCAACATTCAAGGTGATTTTGGAAATTTCAACTCAACAAGCTCTTTATTATGTGGTTTTGCGAAAGTTTGAGAACGGCACATGTGTTTTTTTTATTAAACAATTCATGAACGAAAATAAAATGGTTTCTTACATACAAACAAGAGTCCTGATATATATATATAATTTATTAATTATTAATTAAACATAAAATAAATGACATAAAATAAAAGAATAATTATAAAAGAATTTATTAATAAAAATAAATTAAATTATAATTTGTATTTTTTTATTAAAATAAATTTTTTATTTACAAGCAGGTTTTAAACTCACTATTTTTATCTTATTATAAACTTTTTTTTTTATACCAATTGAGCTATTAGGCTATTAATAATTATAATTTGTATTAGATTATAAGAAAATGAATTATTTAAATAAAAATATATTTTATTTAAAAAATAATACTTTATTTTGTTTTTGTCGGATGCTATTTATAATTTTATATACCACTTGTAATAATTATTATTATCTTGTTTTAACGACGACTATTATTGTTTCACAGTTGTATTGGCACACTTGTCTCCATTAGCACCGAACACTAGGTGCTCAGAAAATCTAAATTTGATCGTAAAACGAAGTAAAAGGATAAACAATTTCACAGTGCTAAACGGATACACGACAAATATTAATTATTCTAAAAACAATAAAAATAAGAAAAATCACTGATTGGATAGTGATTAGCGCAAATTTAGGTTATAGAGCTTTATTACGACTAATTTTATTTGTTCTTTTCGGACATTTTTATTAATTTTAAAATATGTATTTATCTCTTAAATAAGAGAATTTTTTCTCTGGTAAAAATATATAAAAATTATAGATATAATAAAAAAATAGATATAAATTAAAAATTAAATGTAAAAGATAAAAAAATATTGAACCTTAAAAAAAATAAATTAAAAAATTTAAGTCTATTTTTTTCTTAAAATATACTCACTTTTTAATACATCTGCTGTATAAAAAAAATTCCTTAAATCATATATAACTTACAAATATTTATAAAACATATATTTAATTTTTTTTAAATATAAAAATAACAATCTTTGTATTTTAGTTATATATTTTTAAATTAAATTACGTTAATTTAAACCTATTTAATACTAAACTTATTAAATATTAAACGTTATCGAATTAAATATTATTAAAGTGTTATTTTTATTATTATAAATTTTAATAATATTATTTTTAATCATTTTTCTTTATTTTTTAATAAAAATACAATTTTAATGAAAATATATAAAAAATTTCTTTTCATTAGGAAGTTGTTATCATGGATGAGCAAGATTGAAAAGAGAAAAAATGGTACACTTTTTATAATTTTTAATTCTTTTAATTTGTAATTTTAAATTTTTATTTATCTGTACCACACATCAACAATAATTCAAAACTAATGTATAATTTTTTTCTTGTTTTTACAAAAAAATTAAAGGAAAAACTATAATAATACTGGCTTTTTCAAGCCGATAAACCTACCTTTTTTATCTTATCTTTTTAATATTGTGAAAATAATTAATAATATTGTTACAATTAATTTTTAATTTATATGCTATAATAATTTTATATTAAATAAAAATTAAATATGATCTCTCTACTTAACTTCTTGTAACAAAAATGCATTTCATTTTTATTGGTATATTATGATTGAATTTAGTTATATATCTATTTATTTGAACTCACCATAATTAAAAATGTGTCTAATTAAGTTAAAAATTGTTCAATTAATTAAATTTTAATCAACAAATAATGCTACTTGTTAAAATTAAATTAAAAATATATTTAACTGGCAGAATTTTGATCAATGGGTGATCCAAAATCAAATTAGATATATATTTAATTAAATTAAATAATTGTCTAACTGATTTGTGATTCCATCCATTGAAGTTTAAGTTTTTTTGTTTTTGGAACAAAAAAAAGATTATTAGAGGAGATGGAGTAATGCTCGCTATATTCTATTTACTCGGATTATCGCCTATAGAAAGTACCTACAGTGACTAACACTTCAGGCTATCGTCAGATGAGTCTTTATGCATAATTACAACTCTTTCACTCTTCAAATTCAAGACCTGGTATATACTGATCCATTAAAGCTAAGTTTGACACATGTATAATTGAATTAGATAATTATCTAACTAAATTAATTTTAATGGATCAATAGTTTCACTCATTTAAATTGAATTTAACACATGTTAAATTATTCCTAGTTCAAGTAGAGAAGTACTCGACCTTTTAAATTTTAGCACGATCCACCAGCTGAATAGATATATGTCCAAGTAAAATAAATGCAGCATAAAATCAAAACCAAATAAAGCAAAATTATCACTAAACATTGCAAATGCATTCTTTGTAAAAGTTCCTGACAATCTACACAATTTCATTAATATATATATATATATATATATATATATAAGAAATCATCGTCATCTTCGCTGTTGTAGAAGTCATTGTCTCATCTTTTTCGACCCATTAGTGTCTACAATGTTAAAATCACCCTCTATTTCCATTTTATTCTTTCTCGTGTGTTTATCAATCAAAACTAAGAGATAATTACTCACCGAGTTTGAGAAGTCATATTAGAATCGAACCTAAACTGGCTTTGTTGGTGCAAGCAGGTACTGCGAGAGAGAGAGAGAGAGAAAATCTTAAACTCAACCTTGTGTCAGAGAAGTAACTTTGCTGCTAAAATAAAACAAAACTATCATCAAAATCAAATCCCTAAAACAAAAAACTAAAATAAAATGACCTCTGAAGGTATCGAGTTCGAGTTCGAATTCGAGTTCGAGTTCAATGTTTTATCATCTTCCAGTTCCAGAAAATTGATCAAACATCGAAGCATGTACTAGAAGGTCGTCGTTGTCGTCGTCGGAGCATCAAGGTCGCAATTATTTTTCACTTACAATAATTTTATCCAATAATAAAAGCGCAAAAATATAATTAAATATAAAGTTAATAATATAATTGTGGTAAATATAATTACCTTAAAAAAAATTTATTCATCTCCAATAAATTAGATGGATAAATATTCACTATACGCCATGGAACGATTGGAGTGTAAGAATGAGTCTAACACTTCACTTTTTTTAAATGTATAATTATTATTTTTAAAATTATTTTATAACATAGCATATCATAATTAATGTATACTTATTTATTATTGTGTTATATTATTCGATATTTATTTTAAATTTAAAACATATAAATTTTTCTAAGGAGTAATTTAGGAGAGGACATAAACATCATTAAACATTTGAGTGGTTAATATGATTTGCATGACTCTTTTATGATTTAATAAATAAATTAATATGATATATCTTAAATTTACCTAATTAATATTTTAATATTGAGAAAAATATCGTCAGGTCTATATTTGTTAAAAATATGATATTTGAGTTTTGTATTTAATTTTTGTAATAATTTAGTCATATTATTATTAAAAAATGACGACACAAAATTAAAGTTAATTTTTTTTTTTGATTTTTTTTAGTTACATTAAATAGATATTATTTTAACTTGAATAAATTATAATTAAAATAATTAAAAAAATCAAATAAAAATAGAAAAAATATATCTAAAAAAAATAAAATTAATCATTTGTTGGTTAATTTGTAAACCAGTATTTAAAATATTTAATAAAATTTAAGTAAATGCAATATTAGTTTCAGTAATAAGATTTTAAAAGTGGTTAATAATTTTAGTTAATTTAATATTAAACTAATTCATTTTTGTTGTTTTTAATTAAAAAAAAATATACAATAACTAGTTTTTAAAATTTTTTTAGCCAAACAACAACTTAATCAATTTTTTTTTTTTTTCCTTCTTAGAAACAGTATATTAAAATACTGGCCAAACATCTCATTATTTTTAAAAACTATAAAAAATTATGTTTAAGGTATGATTTAAAAATAATTTTTAAATTAACTTGCCAAACGCCTTTATGTTTTCTTATTTCATTCTCTCATAAGTCACAATAAAAAATAAAATAAATGTAATTAATAAAAAAAATAATAATAAACTTGAAATGTGGTTTTCAAAACCTTTATTTTTTAAGTTTTAAAAACAACAAAAAATGTGTATAAAAATATAATTAAATTCTAAAATAATGTTGAACTTGAAAATAGAATTAATTATCGAACAAAACTAATTTTGAAAACTTGAGTATAACTTAAAAATAAAATTAATTACAAAACAATCCTTCATGTTTTTAAAATTAACAAAAACACTCCTGAAGTTTTAAAAAATATACCCCCATTTGTTGACCTCTATTGATCTTTTTGCACACAAATACATACATTGAAAAAATTCGAAATAGTGGCATAAAGGGATGTGATCATTATTTTTCAAACATGTATTTTTTTTTTTTTTTTTATGAAACTTTAGAAGAATATATTTGTAATTCACCTCTTTTTTATTTATTTATTGTCTCCCCCAGCCCCTTGTCTCACATCTCGTCTTTATCTGGTAGTGGGTTGACTTAGTTCTCTCCACCTCCCTCTTTCTTGAATGATGACTATTATTCATTCTCTAGTAGATCTTTCGCTCTAAAAATAATAATGGCTTCAGTGATTAAAGCTTCTTCGTCATCTTCAACTACAACTCCTAGATGGGAACATGATGTGTTCCTCAGTTTTAGGGGAGAGGACACCCGTAGAAGTTTCACTGACCATTTATATTCTGCTTTGAGACAGAAAGATATTTATACCTTTAGGGACGATGTAAAGCTTAAAAGTGGTGAACTCATTTCACCTAAACTACTCAAAGCAATTAAAGAATCTAGATTTGCCGTTGCCATTCTTTCAGAAGATTATGCTTCCTCAGGCTGGTGTTTAGAGGAACTTGCAGAGATCGTTCATTGCATGAAATCACAAGGTCTAATTGTTTTTGTTGTTTTCTATCATTTAGAACAATCCCATGTAACAGATCCAGATGGAAAGTTTTGGAATTCGATTTCTAAGCATGAGAGACGTTTTAAAGAAAAGTGTTGGGATGCTTTAATCAAACTTGCTGATGAAGCCGGTTGGGATGTCAAACAAAGGTATTTTCTTTCTAATATTCTTTTTTGCATTCAGTTTTTGACTATTTTATACATAATTTGAGAGAGAGAGAGAGAGGGGTTGGGGGGACATGCAATTGCGTTCGATATCATTGATAGCATCTAACACTATTTGAATTTTCATAATGTTTTTCTTTTTTAATTAAAGTAGAATAAAGTACAAATAAATTTATTATTATCTCACAATTTTATTTAAGGGAAAAATATACCAAAAGTTTATTAAATTAGGCTAATAATACATTTTAATTTATTATATTTAATGTAGTATTTTAAAAGCCTACTAATTTTTAAAATTAATACATTATCAATCCATTACTTATAATTTTATTAATTTTAATACTTAAAATATTTTTTTTATTACTTGAAAAGCAATTATTATCTTTTTTACGTAAAAAAGACAATATATTTAAATATTATAAATTATTGCTTTGATGTTACGGAAATTGTATAATTGTATCATATCATATATCATATACTATATAGGAAAAAATTAAAAAACATCAATAATAAATGATTATTCTCTCGTATGTTATGTTTATAACAATAAATATTAAAATATTTTTAAAATAAATATTTTTTTATAAATGATTATTTTATTAATTTTATTGTGTACTGATTATTTTTCACTTTTGTTTAGTTTATAGTATTTTTTTAATACACTAAAAATATACTTATAATAAATACTTTTTTTTTTTATAAAATGATTTTTGTTATACATCAATAAATACTAAAATATCTTATAATAACTATAAATCTTATGAATAATTTATTTGTTAGTTTTTTTTTTTTAACAAATTGATTTGTTAGTTTTATTGTGTATCATTTTGATTATTCTCCACTTTTTTAATACACTAATAACTATCAAAATGTATGTATAATAGATACACTTTCTTATGAATAAGTTTTTCTTATACAACAATAAATATCAAAATTTCTTTATTGTAAATACAATTTTTATGAATAGTTGTTCTTTTAGTTTCTTGTAAACAAATAAAAATCAAAATGTCTATAAAAAAAATACTTCTTTTGAATAGCCATTTTGTTATTTTTATTGTGTAATTTTTTAATTATTCTTTATTTTTTATTACACTAAGAAATATCAAAATGCACCTATAATAAATACATTTTTTTATGAGTTGGTTTTTCTCATACAATAATAAATACCAAATGTGTTTAATTATAGTAAATACACTTGTTATGGATAATTGTGTTTTTAGGTTTTTCTACACATAAATATCAAAATGTCTCTAAAGCAAATATAATTCTTATGAATAATTTAACAAATTATATATAAATTATCTCAAAGTAAAAAACTTTATAATACAATTATATATATAACGACCCGTGTATAGTATGAATATAAAATTAGTTTAATAAAAATTGATAAGAACGAGAATAAAATATGTACCAAAAACGGTTTCCAAAACAGTAAAAGAGTTCTCGAATTCGTCTGTTTAAAAAATATATATATACACACATACACTAACATTGATTTTTTTTTTTTTTATAAATAAAAGTTATAAACTCAAATGCCCACACACATGACACACACACACACACACACACACATATATATATATATATACCATCGCAAAGATCAATCAATATTAATTTGGTCTTGAGGTGGGGAGTGAAGTCTTAGTACTATATACATAATGGTAACACATTTTCATTTTTCTCAATTTTAGTAGCTTAAGAAACAAAAAAGGAGAATTTGGTGAGGCCTTCAAGAAGCTTCAACTATGTTTTGAGGATGGCATTGGCTTTGACAACTATATGGATGTTTTGACAAATATAGCAGACATAACCGGATGGGATTTGAAAGACAGGTAAATTTTCTATATAGTTCTTTTAATTTCTATTATATATGTCTATTAATTTATTTAGTTCCAACCGTTGCACTTACGTTTTGCATAATTTACCATAACCATCACATTTGCAAAATTTAATTTGTACTGAAGTTCTTGGCATTAAGTGTTTGATACTCTTGTATATCCTTCAAGGTTTCTTCTTTTTTGACATTGTCACCATACTCTTTATCGGATATCATCAAGCATATGTTGTTATTAAATCATTCACCAGTATTATTAGTTGCAATATATGCTACAATGAAAACAATATTTATGGATGAACTAATACATTAACTTACCAAAAATTGATTAATGACAAATTAAGCATTATTGCACTATAAAATAACAATTGATACCATGTTATCCTAAGGGGGCTAACTTCTATAGGTTGGGTGGGTTGACACAAGTTGCTTTCCAATCCCCTTCTCAAATCTTTGAGTCAGCTTTTTCAGTTTTTCGTTTCCAAAAACTTTAATAAATTTAGGTGAATCTTATATGCTCTCTTAGTGGCACCATTTAGGACTTTTGGCTAGGAATATGATGATATTGCATTGGATTAATATCTAGTGAAGCCCCTCACTCTACCAAAATTTTCCATCCCAAATATATAAAATAGGGTGCGATGTCACAAAAATTCTTTAAATTAGGTTATATGTATTGTTTAGAAACAATGTTATTTAGTCTTTTAACTATGTAAAAATTATCAATTAATAAAAAACTATATTATTTTAATAATTTTCTTATTAAAATATTATTATTTTATATGAAGTAATTACAATTTGTTTTTAACAAGAGAAAAGTGAAATTTAATATAAAATTGTTCAAAAAAAAAAATCAACAATCATATTCAAACAAAAAGTTATTTAAATATGTATTTTAATTTTTAATAAAAATTAAAACAGAACAGTGGTAATTAAAAAAATACAAAGCAAATATTTTGTGAATTTTTTTCATATTAATTATGACTTTATCATTTTTTAATAGAGTGACTTTACCATTGTTAAATACTAGTATTTTAATTGAGTTTAACCACTTGATAGAAAATTAATAATATTCTAATAGAAAAATCATTAAAATAATATAATTTGTTTTTAATTAGCTATTTTTACAAAGTTGAGGAACTAAATAATACCGTTTATAATATAAGCTAGTGATTAAATAACACAAATGACCTAATTTAAAAGATTTTTGTGACATTTTTTTTTATATAAAAGAATGAATTATTTTCAAGTTGTAGCTTACATTTCTTAAATTTTTCTTGGGTTGCCACCTAAATTATTAAAACCATAGTAGCTCGTAAATGATATATTATTATTAAGAAAGTTAATATTTGCTATCATATTGAACTTACCATCAATTCAAGTATTGCTTATTGGTCTTCAGTCAATGCCTTACCTTTTTCATTTTTCTAAGGCACCTTTGTTTTAACGAACAAGTCTGCTCGTATGACTTCATGACCAAACTCTTGTTCCTATATATGCATTTATATAACAATCAAAGCTCTTATGCAATATTCATATGAAATATAAAAGTCAAATTAAGTATTATTGTTGTTTATGAACTTCCAATTGAGCTTTTAACTTAGGGTTAGTTGTGTCAACAAGGTGTGACTTAATAACATGTTGTCCATTTAATTAAGTAAAATGTCTAAAATTTGAGTCACAATTATAAATGTGTGAATAGTATAGTTATTAAAAGAACTTGGTGTCGTTGATTCTCTTACTTCGATTTGTGAAATTTTTCTAATGTTCCGCTTCATACAATAACTAATCTAATGTCCATCTATTATTACATTTTAATGGTTTTGATAGGTCCAATGTCTTATGAGTTTACATAAGGCCCAATGTCTCTCATATATGGGACTTCTTTTGTAACGCCCCCCGAGCCTACCTTGTGGGTAGAATAGGAAATGTTACTTTTTTTTTTTTTTTGAAAAGATAGTTTATTTGAAAAGTAGGTACTAACTTGTCAGGTCTCTCAAACTTTGAAATAATCTTAAAGTTTAGCTTTCTTCATAAATAAAAGAGCATGAACTAATTAGGATAGAAAATATTGTTCGTGTTTCAATACAGTAAACTTATTAAATACTTATTTATAAACAATCATTGACTTTTAAAAGATCTTAAACTGGGACCACTTCAAAGCCACACTCTTAGATGTCTTCTTTATGTCGTCCAAAGCTACTGCTCATTATCTAAAAAAATTAAAGTAAACACGAATGAGCTAACGCTCAGTAAGTAAATCCACATGCAACATGCATCAAGATGACAGATTTATTTATTTACATATTTCTCTTCATTTACACATGTCCTCTTTTCTTTGTACTTTTCTTCAATTGTTGGTTCAATGGTGGTTTTCATATAAATATATATATATTTTTAATCTTTATAGTAGGGCCCTTGTGTGATACCTATGCCATTGGTAACCAGTGGGCCATGGTTTTCGGAACCTGTTCAAACTACCGGATCCTTGGTAGTATCGTACTTGGGGCATAACATGAGTGTGGACCAACTAAAGTCGCCACACACACATTGGTGATCCCATTAAGGGCCTATCGTTCCCTGTGGCCAACTAAACATAAGGGAAACCTCCCTGCATACGATCAATCATTCATTTAACTATGGTGGGTCCGCCGGTCCCCCGCGTCCCTTGCCCACTCAGCCCTCAAAACATAGGCACACACAGACTTTGAACTTCTTGTTTCATATATTTATGACAAAACATTATTATCACTTTTCTTGTTTCTTAATCAATATGCTTAAAATATATTTAACATATAAATGTTCATGTATGGTTTGGACAATTAATAATGAACATGTATGCATGAGCATATATTATTATGTAAAATAACTTTAGAAGCATATAAATTTCACGTAACATATAACATACACATAACTTACTCTAATGCAAAAAAAAGATTGGGATTTACTTACCTTAAACCTTTAGATGAATTGTCTTAATAAAAGTATCCTTCAATAGCTCACAACCTAAGTCTCTTAAAAAATCCAAGAAGAAAGAATAGATTTGAGGAATAAGGATTAAGAATATGTGGTAGAGAGAAGGACTTTGAGAAGAGATTTTAGGAATGGATGAACCTAACACATATATATAGTGCTTCAAAAACTTGGACCATAATCAACATTCTTGGAGACAAAGGAACTTGCCCACCAAGTAAAATATTTAATTAATAAAAGAAGCACTTGTCCACCAAGTAAAATATTTAGTTAATAAAAGAAGGACTTGCCCACCAAGTAAAATATTTAATTAATAAAAGGAGGACTTGCCCACCAAGTAAAATATTTAATTAATAAAAGGAGGACTTGCCCACCAAGTAAAATATTTAATTAATAAAAGGAGGACTTGCCCACCAAGTAGAATATTTAATGATAAGGTAAAAATACTAGTTAAAAAAGTAACAAATTTATTAATTAATTATGTGAAATATCTGACAAGAATATTAATTCAATAAATACCACTTATACTGATAAATTAAATAACTTGCTTTACTTTTCTGTAAGACATCTATATGATAAAAATCTAATCATCACAATTCCCTTCCCCTAAGAAAAAGTTTCGTCCTCGAAACTAGACATACTGAATAGGTAAGGGTACTTAGAACGCATCTCATCTTCACTTTCCCACGTTGCTTCTTCGACTGTATGGTTTCTCCACAGAACTTTAACCAATCGAATGCTTTTGTTCCTTAAGTTTTTCACTTCAAAATCCAATATTTTCACTGGTGCCTCTTCATACGAAAGATCCTTGCGAACATCTAATGATTCATAACTCAAAACATGGGAGGGGTCTGTCAAATATTTTCTAAGCAAAGACACATGAAAAACATTGTGCACTTCTGATAAGGTTGGTGGTAGTGCCAACCTATAAGCTAGATTGCCTATTCGCTCTAAAATCTCGAAAGGTCCAATGAAGCGAGGACTCAATTTACCTTTCTGTCCAAATCTCATTACTCCCTTCATGGGTGATATCTTAAGAAACACCTTATTACCAACTTCAAATTCTAACGACCTCCTCGTCTTATCAGCATAACTTTTTTGTCTACTTTGTGCTGTAAGCATGCGCTGGCGAATATGAGTTACCACTTCAGCTGTTTGTCGTACAATTTCTGGCCCAAGCAGTCTCCTCTCTCCTATTTCATCCCAATGGATTGGTGACCTACACTTCCTTCCATACAAAGCCTCATATGGTGCCATCCCAATAGTTGCTTGATAGCTGTTATTATAGGAAAATTCTACCAATGGTAAGAACTCATCCCAAGAACCTTGGAAATCAATCACACAAGCCCTTAACAAATCCTCCAAAATTTGGATTGTCCTTTCTGATTGACCATCGGTTTGAGGATGGAAAGCGATGCTAAATCTTAATTGTGTACCCATGGCCTTGTGTAAGCTCTCCCAGAAAATAGATTTAAACTTTGGATCTCTATCTGACACAATGGATACTGGAACTCCATGAAGTCTTACAATCTCTTTAATATAGAGTTGGGCATATTGGTCTGCATTGTATATTTTCTTAACTGGTAAGAAATGCGCTGATTTTGTGAGTCTATCTACAATTACCCAAATTGAATCGTAACCCTTCTTTGTCCTAGGTAAACCAAGAACAAAGTCCATTCCCACATGCTCCCATTTCCACTCTGGTACCATTAGTGGTTGTAAAAGACCCGAAGGTCGCTGATGTTCTGCTTTGACTTGTTGACATGTTAAACAATGTTCAACATAATCAGCTATTTCTCTCTTCATCCTTATCCACCAGTAGTGCTTACTTAAGTCCTTATACATCTTTGTGCTCCCTGGATGGATTGAATATGGAGTGTTGTGAGCTTCATACATGATTTCTTTCTTCAACTCTTGATCATTAGGAATGCATAATCGATTCCTATATCTCAATACTCCATCTTTTGATAGAACAAACTCTGACTGCTTGCCAGCCTCAACTTCGATTTTGATCTTTTTAATGACTTGATCTTCATTCTGGGCTACTTTGATTTTGTCTAAAAGAATAGGTTGGACCTTTAATGTAGCTAAAAAGGCTACATCATTTTTGGAAACAATTTCAAGTTCAAACCTTTGGATGTCAGATTTAAGAGGAGTGGGTATATGCCTTATAGATGCTAGAACTCCTGAGGACTTCCTGCTTAATGCATCAGCAACTACATTTGCCTTCCCAGGGTGATAGTTAATGCTGCAGTCATAATCTTTTACCAACTCCAGCCACCGACGTTGTCTCATATTTAGCTCCTTTTGAGTGAAGATGTATTTTAAGCTTTTGTGATCGGTAAATATCTCACATTTTACACCATAAAGATAATGTCTCCATATTTTCAAGGCAAATACCACTGCAGCCAATTCAAGATCATGAGTTGCGTAGTTCTTTTCATAGTCTTTTAATTGTCTTGAGGCATAAGCAATTACTCTCCCATATTGCATTAACACACAACCCAACCCTTTCTTAGAGGCATCACTATAAATGACAAATCCCTCTATTCCTGATGGTATAGCTAAGACAGGTGCTGAGGTCAAGCGCTTCTTCAACTCCTGGAAACTGTACTCACATTCACAAGACCAAAGAAAATTAACATTTTTTCTCGTTAGTCGAGTTAGTGGTAAAGCAGTACGTGAAAATCCCTCGACAAAACGTCTATAATAGCCAGCTAATCCTAAGAAGCTTCGAACTTCTTTCGCATTCTTAGGAGTTGGCCATCCTTGTACAGCTTCAACTTTGCTGGGGTCCACAGCGATGCCTTCCTTAGAAACAATATGGCCAAGGAAAACAACATGATCCAACCAAAATTCACACTTCTTAAGCTTTGCGTACAATCTTTTCTCCCGAAGGATGTCTAAGACAAGTCTTAAGTGTTTCTCATGATCCTCCTTTGATCGTGAGTAAATGAGAATGTCATCAATGAAAATGATTACAAATTGATCCAAATATTCTTTGAACACTCTGTTCATCAAATCCATGAATGCAGCTGGTGCATTTGTTAATCCGAAAGACATAACAAGAAATTCATAATGACCATATCTAGTACGAAAAGCCGTCTTAGGAATGTCTTCCTCTTTTATCTTAAGCTGATGGTACCCTGATCGTAAATCTATTTTAGAGAAATGATTGGAACCTTGAAGTTGGTCAAATAAGTCATCAATTCGGGGCAACGGATATTTGTTCTTAATCGTGACTTTATTCAACTCACGATAGTCCATACATAATCGCATAGTCCCATCTTTCTTCTTTACAAATAGTACTGGGGCTCCCCAAGGAGAATGACTAGGTCGGATGAAGTTCTTATCCAACAACTCTTGTAATTGCACCTTAAGTTCTTTTAATTCAATAGGGGCCATACGATAAGGTGCCTTAGAAATTGGGGCAGTACCAGGAACCAAATCAATGGAAAATTCCATTTCTCTATCAGGAGGCAGACCTAACAAATCATCTGGAAAAACATCTGGGTACTCACAAACAACTGGTATTTGGTCCATATTTATTTCCTCCTTTGATACTTCAACAATAGAAGCTAAGTATCCTCTACAACCTTTATTCAACATTTTTCGGGCCTTCATTGCAGAGATTAACGGGACGCTTAACTTTTGTTTTGTACCAATAAAGGTAAAGCTAGGTTCGTTTGGAGGTTGGAAGGTTACAATCTTATGATGACAATCAAGGATAGCATGGTGCGTAGCCAACCAATCCATGCCAAGGATAACATCGAAGTCATGGATTCCTAAGATTATTAAGTTAGCAGGTAGTAAACGGTTTCCAATTTTAACAGGAGAAGCCTTCAAGCTAAAACTCGATTTCATGATTTCACCAGATGGGGTTGAGACGTTGAAAAATTCATTCATAAGAATTGGTTTTTTGTTAAGTTGCTTTGTAAAGGCATAACTAACAAATGAGTGTGTTGCACCAGGATCTATAAGTACCCTAGCTAAACAATTATGTATGTTCATCATACCTGTTATGACAGTTGAAGTGTCATTGGCTTCTTGTTGAGTTAGGGTATACACACGAGCTTCAGTCCTCTTTTGAGCATTGTTGTTGATATTATTTGGCCCTGGGCCTCCATAGCAATCACGAGCAATGTGTCCAACCTTTCCACATCTAAAGCAAACACTACTCCCCATGCGACATTCTCCTCGATGGTCCTTGCCACATTTGGGACACATAGCCCTAGGTTGCTTATTTTGATCACCCCAATTTCCATTGTTGTTATCCTTGTTTTTATACTGGTGTTTTCGCTTTTGTCCCTTGTCTTGCCAAAACTTCCCCCTTGAGTCATTTCCAGCACCTCCAAAAGGAGTTTTACTTGTTCCATGGACCAATTGTTGGGCCCTTTCAATCACTAGTGCCTTATTCACCACTTCAGTGTAAGTGGTTAATTCAAACGGTAAAACAGCTTCCTTAAGTGGTTTCAATCCTTCCTCGAAGCGTTGGGCTCTACATTCCTCAGCTGCCACAAAAGTAGGGGCAAATTTTGCAAGTCGAGCGAACTCTGCCTCATACTCAGTAACAGTTTTGTTTCCTTGTTGTAGTTGAAGAAACTCACATTCCTTCTGTCTTCGAACACTTTTTGGAAAGTATTTCTCATAGAAAGAGTTTCGAAACATCTCCCAAGTAAATAAATCCATGTTGCCTTCATGTTGTCGTCCCATCATCTTCCACCAGTCAAGGGCGTCTCCTTGAAGCATGTATGCAGCATTTGCCACCTTTTCTGTCTCGGTACATCGTACAACAGTAAAAGCCTTTTCCATCTCAGCTATCCACTTTTCTGCCTCTTGGGGATCTATAGTACCCTCAAAGGTCGGTGGTAACAATTTCTTAAAATCAGAGAAGCTACTTCGTTCTGGTTGGGGTCTTGGAGGATGTTGTTGTTGTGGTTGCCCGAAAGTAGCCATTGCTTGCATAAACATGCCTATAGTAAGTGGAGCATTTGGTTGAAGTGTTTCTTCATTAAGATTATCCCCATTATTGCAGTTATCACGCGATCTAGTATTACGACTGGCCATACTATAATTTCCAAGAACAAACTATACTCACTACTATTTCTCATAAGTTTCTTAAAAAGTCATACAATCGTAAGACAATAAATTAAAAGTTCAATACATTATAACTTACCGGACGACATTTGGTAGACATCTAGTGGTATGATTTTGTGGTCCCTTAAGTCTACAGGAACTAAAACCTTTGCTCTGATACCAAACTGTAACGCCCCCCGAGCCTACCTTGTGGGTAGACTAGGAAATGTTACTTTTTTTTTTTTTTTGAAAAGATAGTTTATTTGAAAAGTAGGTACTAACTTGTCAGGTCTCTCAAACTTTGAAATAATCTTAAAGTTTAGCTTTCTTCATAAATAAAAGAGCATGAACTAATTAGGATAGAAAATATTGTTCGTGTTTCAATACAGTAAACTTATTAAATACTTATTTATAAACAATCATTGACTTTTAAAAGATCTTAAACTGGGACCACTTCAAAGCCACACTCTTAGATGTCTTCTTTATGTCGTCCAAAGCTACTGCTCATTATCTAAAAAAATTAAAGTAAACACGAATGAGCTAACGCTCAGTAAGTAAATCCACATGCAACATGCATCAAGATGACAGATTTATTTATTTACATATTTCTCTTCATTTACACATGTCCTCTTTTCTTTGTACTTTTCTTCAATTGTTGGTTCAATGGTGGTTTTCATATAAATATATATATATTTTTAATCTTTATAGTAGGGCCCTTGTGTGATACCTATGCCATTGGTAACCAGTGGGCCATGGTTTTCGGAACCTGTTCAAACTACCGGATCCTTGGTAGTATCGTACTTGGGGCATAACATGAGTGTGGACCAACTGAAAGTCGCCACACACACATTGGTGATCCCATTAAGGGCCTATCGTTCCCTGTGGCCAACTAAACATAAGGGAAACCTCCCTGCATACGATCAATCATTCATTTAACTATGGTGGGTCCGCCGGTCCCCCGCGTCCCTTGCCCACTCAGCCCTCAAAACATAGGCACACACAGACTTTGAACTTCTTGTTTCATATATTTATGACAAAACATTATTATCACTTTTCTTGTTTCTTAATCAATATGCTTAAAATATATTTAACATATAAATGTTCATGTATGGTTTGGACAATTAATAATGAACATGTATGCATGAGCATATATTATTATGTAAAATAACTTTAGAAGCATATAAATTTCACGTAACATATAACATACACATAACTTACTCTAATGCAAAAAAAAGATTGGGATTTACTTACCTTAAACCTTTAGATGAATTGTCTTAATAAAAGTATCCTTCAATAGCTCACAACCTAAGTCTCTTAAAAAATCCAAGAAGAAAGAATAGATTTGAGGAATAAGGATTAAGAATATGTGGTAGAGAGGACTTTGAGAAGAGATTTTAGGAATGGATGAACCTAACACATATATATAGTGCTTCAAAAACTTGGACCATAATCAACATTCTTGGAGACAAAGGAACTTGCCCACCAAGTAAAATATTTAATTAATAAAAGAAGCACTTGTCCACCAAGTAAAATATTTAGTTAATAAAAGAAGGACTTGCCCACCAAGTAAAATATTTAATTAATAAAAGAAGGACTTGCCCACTAAGTAAAATATTTAATTAATAAAAGAAGGACTTGCCCACCAAGTAAAATATTTAATTAATAAAAGGAGGACTTGCCCACCAAGTAAAATATTTAATTAATAAAAGGAGGACTTGCCCACCAAGTAGAATATTTAATGATAAGGTAAAAATACTAGTTAAAAAAGTAACAAATTTATTAATTAATTATGTGAAATATCTGACAAGAATATTAATTCAATAAATACCACTTATACTGATAAATTAAATAACTTGCTTTACTTTTCTGTAAGACATCTATATGATAAAAATCTAATCATCACATCTTTGTTCTCACTTTTTAACAATTACCCTCTCAAAAAAATCATCTAGCTTCTTAGTTCTACACTCTGACTCAAGCCAGTCCAATCGATTTTTCATGGCTATTCCATTGAACTTTGACCTTAACCCATCTGATTTGCCCAAGATTTCAAGGTCCTTCCAAAGTCCACCAGGTTCACCTTCTAGGCCCATATTACTATGAGATTTTAGAGAATTTCATTTCAAAACCTAGTTACTGACAGTGGAATCAATTCGCCCTTGATGGGGATCAATCCAAAGCCAAAAAAAGTTGCATCAGGGTGACTTGGGATCGATCCAATACAGATGAAGATCAATTCAAGCCATAGGTGGATCATTAAAACTTGTGCAGAATGAACAACATCGATTGAGGATCGAAATGGGATAGATCCATCAATATAGGGGATCGATCCAACTTAAAAAACTGAGCGTTCAATTTTACACAGGAAGGGGAGGATTTGTATAGGATCATTTTGCGATATATCTGTCTCAAAGAGGGATGGATCCGCTTCCTTAAAATGCACATAACTTTTTATTTATATATCAGAATTACTTCAAACGAAAACCCATGTAAAGTGCACGTGAAGTTGATCATTTTTACCTTATAATTTAGAGCTTTTGAGGATTTGATAATGATGCAACTTGAAAATATTTGAATAAAACAAGAGTAATGTTGCGTCATTCCTAAAATCTAAACATTATATAAATTGTATTTATTTACGAAATTGTCAACTACTCGTATACTTCTAAGTGAGTGTGGTCAAATTTGTGGTATTACAATACTCAATATTACACACTCACACCTCACACACACAATTGTGTGGTAAGCTTCTCATTATTTTCTCTGCATGTATTTCTCTTTGCAATAATGTTTTTATCTCACAACTTAAGCTTGGTTGTGGTATTCTGCTTCTTCCTCTAATGCCTTTGCCGCCTTGCTACTTTATTTTTTGAGAAACGTCAGCCTTATACATTAATTGGTTGGTAGAGTTTTTCAACCAAGTTGGTGAGCTTTGGTTCAAGAAATCACTACCAACTCTAGATTGTACAAATTAATATTAGCTAGTGCTGCTTCACTCTTCCACATGCAGCTTGCTAACCTTTTGAATGCTTTAATTCTCCTCATAAAATACTTTTAAATATATAAGACTTGAAGTGGATCCCATCAAATCTTCCCCTCCACCAAGGAGGAATCACATGTTGGCTTCATCGATTGAACCTCATTCCAACTATATTGGAACATAGCTTAAGCTTATACTTGGAAATGACCTTTACTAGCATACCAACAACATTCTTGGAACCAACCATGGAACCAGCAAGTCCACTTTTTCCAAGTGTGAATCATTGACACAAATGACTAGTGGAGTTGAAGTGCTAAAACTCTTACTGTTAGTAATCACTTCAGCATGTGTTTTTTTGTCACTTGTGTAATGCTTTTAGTTAGTTATTCATTGATTCAGTTTGTACTTGGATTCATATTTGATTTAATAAAGAGTTGTGGCTTCCCCAGGAATGTAAGTCTAATGAGATTACACTCATTAGAAAGAACCTCGTTAATCATTAGTATCATTTATACTTGGTTACTGCAAAGTTATATATTCTATTGATATGTGTTCTTAATCTTGCTATGTTGTTATTGTTTATATCTCAACAATCTGGTATCAGAGCCACCAATTATAATCAGATCCTCTTCATTCAATTTCTTAGTGATTCAAATTGATAAGCTCGAGTCCCTGTTAAAAATTGAAGGTCATTGAAATAAGCAGTTTCACTAACCAAGAACACAATAAAGAAATGTTTTCCATAAAGTTTGAATTGGAAAAGTTCGATGGTATTGGAGACTTCTCGCTGTGGAAAAGAAAGTTGAAAAACATCTTGATTCAACAAGACGTGGACATGGCTTTACATAATTCTTTTGTTGCTAATGTAAAGGAAGAAAAGAAAAGACTCATTCTAAAGAAAGTATGTAGTACCATTGAGCTTTACCTTGCAGACAATGTACTATGGCAAGTAGAAGAATTAAAAACAACAAAAGACATCTGGGAAAGGTTAAATAAATTGTATTCTCAGAAAAATTTATTAAACAAGATTCTTTTAAAGGAAAAGTTGTTTGGCTTTCACATGGATTTAACTAAGTTGTTGGAACAAAATCTTGATGAGTTCAAGAAAATGATTACTCAACTGACAAACCTAGACAAGAAAATTGATCTAGAAGATCAAGCTATCATTTTACTCAACAGTTTACCCAAGTCCTTTAGTGAAATAAAAACCATTATAAAGTATGGTAGGGAAGACTTGTCATTGGATTTCGTCCTGAGTTCCTTAAGGTCATGGGATATAGATCACAAACAATGGAAAAGAACCAGTGAGTCAGGTGAGGGGCTTTATGTGAGGTGAAGATCTGAGAATAGAGAAACTAGCTACAAGGGAAAATTTAAATCTCGATCAAAATCAAGAAACAAAAGAAAGTTAAAATGTTTTACCTGTCACAAGGAGGGGCATTTTAGAAGAGATTGTCCAACAAGGTTATGGCAAAAAGGTGAAAATGAAAGGTTCACAAAAGGAGATGCTAGAATAGTTGCTGAAGATCTTGACTGTCAAGAAGTACTTGCTGTGAGTGATAGAACTAAGTCAAAATACGTTCTTAACTCTAGATGCACGTACCACATCTATCCCAAGAAAGAATGGTTTGTTGATTTGAAGGAGTTCAATGTTGGAAAGGTTTTACTAGGTAATAACTTTGAGTGCATGGTAAAAGGCATTGGGCAGATCAGACTTAAACTGCATGATGGAACAGAAAGAACATTAAATCAAGTCAAGTATATTCCAGAACTCAAAAGAAACCTTATTTCACTTGGTTCTCTTGACAATGCAGGTTGCACTGTGAAGTAGAAGGACGATCAATGAAGGTCATAAAAGGATCCCTAGTGATTCTGAAAGTTAACAAAGTGAATGGGTTGTATATGCTTCAAGGTAAGTCATAAACTGCTAACGTCTATTCTGTGAATCATAAGCATTCAAAAGAAACCTTGTTATGGCATAGAAGCTTGGGTCACATCAGTCAAAAGGGAATAAAAGAATTGATAAATCAGGGACTGTTGAAGTGCAGTGATGATCTAGAACTGTGTGAGGACTATATCTTTGGCAAACAAACAAAAGTAAAGTTTGCAAAGAGTATACACACTATAAAGAAAATCTTAGAATATGTTCATGCTGATTTGTGGGGACCTGCAACTGTTGAATCTCTCAGTGGAAGAAGGTATTTTTTGTCAATCATAGATGATTACTTAAGGAAGGTGTGGGTGTTCATCTTAAGAACGAAGGATGGGGCCTTCCATTCTTTTAAACAATGGAAGGTCATGGTAGAAAAATATGATAGGAAATAATATTAAAGTGCTAAGGACTGACAATGGAATAGAGTTTTGCAATGAAGAGTTCAACACCTATTGCAAAGACCAAGGAATTACAAGACAATTCTAGAGAGAGTAAGATGCTTACTGAGTCATTCTGGGTTACCAAAAGCTTTTTAGGTAGACGCAGTACAAACTTCAGTCTATTTGATCAACAAGTGTTCATCCTCAATCATAGACTTCAAGTGTCCAGAAGAGAAATGGACTGGTAAGCCACCAGATTTAAAGCACCTCAGAGTCTTTGGATGTGTAGTATACTGTCAAGTCAATGAGGGTAAGTTGCAACCAAGATCTATAAAGAGTTACTTTATTGGATACTCTAAAAGGGTTAAAGGTTATAGGCTGTGGTCCTCAAAATTGAAGAAGTGCTTCAACAGTAGAAATGTCATATTCAATGAAAGGCAAACCTATAAGGGTGTAACAGGGAACAAACCAAATCAAGAAAATGAGTTAGAGCTTGAGAACACAAAAATTGAGGTGGAGATATCAGGTGAAAGTGAGACCAGTGTTAAACAAAAGACAGTTGCAACTACTCAAAATGCAACTCCTCAAACTATCTCTGCTGAGGTTGAATCTCAATCTCAAGAAACGTTGGATGAAGAAGTAGCTACTAATCCACTTGATCTTAAAGACTATTCACTGGCTAGAGATAGAAAAAGGCGTGACACAAAGAAGCCAATGAGGTTTGGGCATGCAGATATTATCTCATATGCACTAGAAGTAACAGGGAGTGAAAATTTCTCAGAACCCAGCAACTTTAAATAAGCTATTCAATATGAAGATGCTGATAAATGGTGGTAAGCTATGCAAGATGAATTAAGTTCACTCAAGAAAAATCACACATGGGAATTGGTGGAAAGGCCAAAGGGAACAAAGCTAGTGGGATGCATATGGATTTTCAAAAAGAAAGAAGGAATACCAGAAGTGGAACCAATGAGATTTAAGGCACGATTAGTGGCTCAAGGGTTCACACAAAGGGCAAGTATTGATTATAATGAAATATTCTCTCATGTGGTTAAATATTCATCCATTAGAATCCTACTTTCATTAGTCACTAATTATGATATGTATCTCGAACAACTTGATGTAAAAATGACATTTTTGCATGGTGAATTGGAAGAGAATATATACATGAAACAACTAGAGGGATTTACTGTAAAAGGCAGTAAAGAACGTGTATGTTTGTTAAAGAGATCCCTCTATGGCCTAAAACAATCACCATGGCAGTGGTATAAGAGATTTGACTCTTATATGTTGAAGCTAAAATTTGAGAGATGTGAACAAGACAAATGTGTCTATCTCAAGAAAACTGATGGTGAGGATTATGTGTATGTGTTATTATACGTAGATGACATGTTGTTAGTATGCAAGAATCTTGCTAAAATAACTAAGTTAAAGAAGGCTTTGAATTTAGAATTTGATATGAAAGACTTAGGCCAAGCCAAGAAAATATTAGGCATGAAAATTCAAAGGAATAAACTTGAAAGCAAGCTTCTAATTTCACAGAAAGGATACATTGAAAAATTGCTAAGAAAGTTTGGCATGATGGATTCAAAACCAGTGTCAATTCTAATAGCAACTCATTTTAAATTATCCAGTAAACAAAGCCCCAAAGATGATGAGGAAAGTGCATACATGCAGAGAGTACCTTATTCTAATGGAATGGGGAGCCTTATGTTTCTGATGGTATGCACTAGGCCTGACTTGGCTCACTCAATAAGCTTAGTCAACAGATTTATGACAGCACTAGGAAAAGAACATTGGAGTGCTATTAAATGAATATTTAGATACTTAAAGGGAACTTTAAATATTGGCCTAGTCTATGGGAAACAAGTTGAAGGTAGTGCAGTTGTAACAGGTTTCATAGACTATGATTTTGCTGAAGACCATGATAAAAGAATATCATTGACAGGCTATGTGTTCACAACTTTTGGTAACCCTGTTAGCTGGACAACAAATGGTGACCGTTTTTTGTGACAATCAAAGCTCTATCTACCTGTCAAAGAATCCCATGTTTCACAAAAGGACTAAGCACATAGATGTTAAACTTCATTTTATCAGGGATGTCATTGCACAAGGATCAGTAAGAATAGAAAAAATTCCCACTGAGGATAATCCCTCTGACATGATAACTAAAGTGGTTCCTTCTACTAAGTTTAGACATTGTCTAGACTTAGTAAGGGTTGCTAGCACTTGAAGCAATTGACTTTGGGAAGTCACAGCTCGTCTCTGTTAAGTCATTTATGTCAAGATGGAGAATTTGTGAATCATTGACACAAATGACTAGTAGAGTTGAAGTGCTAAAACTCTTACTGTTAGTAATCACTTCAGCATGTGTTTTTTTGTCACTTGTGTAATGCTTACCGTTGCAAGTTATCTCTCTGTAAAGGCTTACATTAAATAGAACTCTTTCTTGTTTTCATTGTAAGTCCACATGTGATAAAAGATCCTATCACATGTGCAAACGTAGGAATGAGATAGTTAACATGTCTAATAAGTATGGGGGGGGGGGGGGGGCTAGTTTGATCATAACAGTTTACAAGAGAGGATAACAAAAACATTGAAGTTCTGCACCAAGAAGAACTTCAAGATTGCTTCATTGTTTAGTTAGTTGTTCATTGATTCAGTTTGTACTTGGTTTCATATTTGATTTAATAAAAAGTTGTGACTTTTACAGGAATGTATGTCTAATGAGATTACACTCATTAGAAAGAACCTAGTTAGTCATTGGTGTCATTTATACTTGGTTACTGCAAACCAAGAGGTCTCCTTTTTCCGAGCATGGCTTTCGTTCCAGTTTCTTCTCACTTCATAAAATACCTCACCAGATAGTAGAAAGAGATTTCCTATCAATAATCCATCTCCTTCATCAAGTTCAACATTTAATCCAGTAAGAAATTTAAAAATACGGTTATCTTTCACCACCTTTTTATGTTGATTGCAATCTTAAGTGGATTTTATCACTTAATCATTGAAAACATCCAAATCCTATCATATTCGTTTCAAAGAGTTGAAATACTTGGTGACATTGTCTTCTGCTTGCTATGTCATCAAGTGTTAAAGTCAACTCATAAATTTGAGATTCATTTCCCAAATCAGAGTACATGATTGATATTGTTTCATAGGTCCTTAGCTATAGGGTAGCACAAGTAGTTGGAGTTGATTTCTTTATCCATGTAGTTCACTAACCATGTTACGTGACCATGACGAAAATATCGATATCAATGAAAATATCAAGATTTCAATTTTATCAAGTATACTATCGATATTGATAAATGTTTGAAGAAAATTTATTGAAATTGCAAAAATTACATCTCTTTTTAAACTTTTGTATAATTTTTTAAAACTACCAAAACAAATAATAAAGATTAATTAAATTTATTTTTATTTAATTATTATATTTGTGACTCAAATATACATATATTGTTAGTGTATTATGGTTAAAATTATTTTTTGTGAAAATAAAATAATTTTTTTAATTCATGATATTTATATAAATTATATGAAATTAAATAAAAAGGTGAACAATAATAATATAAAATTACTTTAAAAATAAGACTTACATAGATCTAAATACAAAATAGCACAAGAGAAGAGAAAAAGATGATTGAGAAAAATTCATATAACTAAATATGTATAAATATATAACAATTTAATAAGTTATAATGAAATAGTTACTATTAAAGTAAATATTAAAAATTTAGAAAAAAATTGATAACTTTTACATAAATATTGAGTTATACATAATACAAATGATAAGTTATGTATCTTTAATTTGATAAAATTAAAACATTTAAATTGATATTTCGCGATATATCTATATTGATATTTTTAATATTACCTAAATTTTCATTAAAATTTTAAAAAATTACAATATAATTTACGAAAATATTGAATTTTTTTGACATTATTTAACATTTCCATGGAGATTTTGACATTATTCAATATTTTTATGAAAATTTTGACATTATTCAATCGAAAATTATCCAGATATTGTGGAAGATAGTTTTTAAACAGCATATTAATATCGATACTTTCAATTTACAAAATTTTGATGGACATATCGAGATATTTTAACCATGAAATTCTCTGCATCCTAGGTTGCGTGTAGTAAATTCTTGTGTGTTGGTTCTTTTGTATTCCCTGTCAAGTAGCCTATCATTCCTCACCTATCATTGTACAAATTGTGGTGATCTAAAATATGAAAATTTGCGTATATTACTACAAAAATGACATATAGTTATTGTTTTTAACGGTGATTGTAGACCTATAGGTTACAAAAATCGAGGCTTAAGACGAAGTAACCATAGACTACTGCATATGATCACGATTAAAAACTGAGACCATTGACGAAAATATGGTCACAATTTTATGAAAAATCATGACCTATTAATGTTTTACAGTCATAATTTTTGTAAATAATCGAGACCTTATATGATATTAGGTCACAATTTTTTAAATAATCGAGATCATATATATATATATATATATATATTTGGTTTCGATTTAAAGAAAGATTGTGACCATAGGTTAATAAAATTGACAATATTATACCCACTTTTGACATTTTCATAAATTTAAATACCTATTTTTTAAACATTTCTTGCATTATAAGTACAATGTCCGTATCTAAAATATTAAACTATCATAAATAAATTCATATATTATATTAAAATTAAAAGTGTAATTACATTCCAGAAAGTTCATGTGCTCTAAAACAAAATAAATATTATAATACCTAAAGTGTTTCAAAATTAATGACACTTTCTAAAATTTGTCATGTAACAATACAAATAATTAAAAGTTTATATATAAAATTAAAGTAATTCAAAATATTACATAATACATTGGCTAACTATCGCTTTAAGAAGTAATTTATGAACTCCGCCCACTCATTCTGTATGTTCCTTCATTATCAAGCTACATATGTACACAAATTTTAAATTAGTATTAGTAACATATTTTGATAATGTAAAAAATTGAAACGAAACTTTCAAGCTAAATAAAAAATTACATAAATAAATTCAATTATCATGTCAATGATAGAAGCAAGTAAGTTGACAATGATTATCCTTATAAACATAAGGATATAATATCTATACACTAAGTCAGCTGCACATTTTTTGAACAATGAAGTCATCTTTGCAATCTCAAACTCAACAACAATGTTTATTTTGATTGTGGATAAAGCTTCATTAATCTTCAGACTTGATTCTCAGCAGGCTAGAAGTTTACATGCCTAAAATAATTGTCCAGGCAGCACCCAACTTCTCTCAACAGCTTCTATAAAGTCTGAGCTAGAAAACTTTGTACACAAAGCACTGCAAATGTCACTATCATCACCAAGTACACACCTCCTACCAATCACCTCAGGTACACTTATACATGCCCACAGAGTATACCTAGATTTTATATCCATCTGTCAACAAAACTCATAGGACAAATACAAGCATGATCTTATGTAGATCATGTTAGCAACAAATTATACCTTTTAAGAGCTACGATCAATTTTAAGGCTCTTATACTTACAAAGATATCACACTCCATATCTAGCTTTTAGAAAGTAATCATGATTGTTTATGATTTCAAGGAAAAACTTTCTTTTCAAATATAATCATATTTATCATACCAACAACCCACCTTTTTCTTTTATTTCCATAAACCTATCATTCTTAGGTTTACATGAGTTCCCAAATAAGATTTTCCTCAGAAAAAGTTAATATTTGCCTGTTGAATACCACTATTATAAGAAAGCTCTCAGGAAAGATTGGAGGGTCACACCGGAACTACTTAAATTCCAATCTCCTTAGACAGAATTTTCCTAAATAGTAAGTACTCAATTGAGTAACAAACAACTGCGGTAACCAAACGTAGAGAAATTAAATAACAAAGTGGACACAAAAATTTTACGTGGTTCAGGGCCTAATCCACGGGCAAAGACGAGGAAAATAATTCACTATTCAAATGGTGTTTACAAAGTGGGTACAAACTCTCAAATACCCCAAGATCCCAATATACCAAATTTAGAGATTTTTCTCCAACAAACAAAAGAAGAGCAACTTCCAAATGTGTTAATTTTTAACACTATGAAGTTATTAGAATGAACTTCCTAATTTTGCTTTCTTTCTCTCAAATGCAACTCTTGAAATGAATTGCTAGGGATGATTTCAAATGAGCAAATAGTTGCTCTATTTATAGAGAAGAAATTTCACTATTAAGAGCTAGTTCATGTATGAACACTTCTTTGCAATTTCTTCTTTTGTGGGCTTAATGACATAAGGGATGAGCTCACCTTTTGAATGACATAAGCAATGAGCTCACTCTTTGAATGACATAAGCAATGAGCTCATCCTTTAAATGACATAAGCAATGAGCTCATCTACTCCTCCAATTTTGAATAATGGCTTAATTAGAGCCACAATATTTCAACAATCTCCACCTTGGATCAAATTGAGCCAAGAACTTCAAGTGATGATTCTCTTGATCTTTGCCACACACCTATCATTGCTCAAACTTGCAGGATGTTTATCAAGTTCAAACAATGTTTGAACTTGACTGATGTCACTACCTTGGTTAACATATCTGCAGGATTATCAGCTGTTTCAATCTTTGAAAGATGTATCTTTCCATCGTTGACAATTTCCCACACAAAATGGAAGCGAACGTCTATGTGTTTTGTTCTTGCATGATAGACCTGATTCTTTGCTAAATGAATAACACTTTGACTATCACAGTAAACATTGAGATGTTCCTGTGCAATTCCAAGTTCTTCAATCAACCCTTGTAGCCATATAGCTTCTTTAACAGCCTCAGCGACTGCCATATACTCTGCCTCTGTAGTTGACAAAGCTACCGTGGGTTGTAATGTAGACTTCCAACTTACAGGTCCTCCACCAAAAGTAAACACATAGCCAGTAGTTGACCGACGCTTATCCATATCACCAGCATAGTCGGAATCAACATAACCGACCACCAACTTTTCATCTTGCTGGAACACCAAACCAACATTTATGGTACCTAGAATGTACTGAAGAATCCATTTCACAGCTTGCCAATGCCCTTTTCCAGGATTGTGCATATATCTGCTCACAATACTAACAGCTTGTGAAATATCGGGCCTAGTACATACCATAGCATACATCAAGCTGCCAATTGCATTTGAATAAGGAACATGCAACATATACTTTTGTTCTTCATCTGTGGTAGGAGACAAAGAAGCACTAAGCTTTAAATGAGAGGCAAGTGGTGTACTAACAGGTTTTGATTGTTCATTCAAGCCAAAACGTTGTAGTACCTTCTTCAAATATTGTTTTTGAGATAAACAAATTCTACCTTTTCTTCTGTCTCTATAAATCTCCATACCCAAAATCTTGCTAGCTTCACCAAGATCTTTCATTTCAAATTCTTGATTCAGCTGTAGCTTCAACAATCTAATCTTATCTTTATTTGTAGAAGCTATCAGCATATCATCAACATATAAAAGCAAATAAATGAAAGATCCATCATTCAGCTTGCGAAAGTATGCACAATGGTCAAATTTACTTCTTGTGTACTTATGCTCCATCATGAACTGATCAAATCGCTTGTACCACTGTCTGGATGATTGCTTCAAACCATATAGCGATTTGTTCAGCTTGCAAACCCAATTTTCTTTTCCAGCAACTTTAAACCCATCAGGCTGAGTCATATAGATTTCCTCTTCCAAATTACCGTGTAAAAACGCGATTTTGACATCAAGTTGAACTAGTTCCAAATCGTACTGCGCAACCAAGGCCAACAAAATTCGAATAGTAGCATGTCTTACAACTGGAGAAAATACTTCATTGTAGTCAATGCCCTCTTTTTGAGCATAACCCTTTGCTACCAACCTTGCCTTGAAGCGCACATTATTCTTATTAGGAAATCCTTATTTCTTTGCAAATATCCATTTGCATCCAATTGCCTTCTTACCTTTAGGAAGTCGAGCTAACTTCCAAGTTTCATTCTTATGAAGAGATTGCATCTCTTCCTCCATTGCACGTTTCCATTGTTGGTGTTCAACATTGTCAATAACCTCTTTGTAAGTGGCCGGAACACCATCATTTACTATTGAAAATGCATATGCTCCCAAGTCATAATCAGCTAGTCGAGCAGGTAGACGAGTTTGTCTCTTCTCTTTTCTAGTTGCAATTGGATCTTGTTGCTGTGTAGGTTCTTGGGTGAGAACCTCTTCATCATCTTCTGTCATTAGAGAATTATTGTCTTCCTCCATGACTTCAACTGGATCAACTGACACTTTCTTTAACTCCACTTGCTGTGGAGTACCATTGGTCTGATTCTCCTTTGGAGACTCTTTCTTTTCTTCTTGTAACAACATAGAAGACTCATCAAAAGTTACATCCCTGCTGAAAACTATCTTCTTTGACTCTAGACACCAAAGACGATATCCTTTTACTCCAGATGTTATACCCATGAACAAAGCCTTTTTAGCTCTTGGGTCTAACTTAGACTCCCTTACATGATAATAAGCAGCGGAACCAAAGACATGTAAGGAATCATAATCTGCAGCAGCTTTTCCAGACCATACCTCCATAGGAGTTTTGCTATCAAGTGCATTTGATGGCAAACGATTGATGAGATGGCATGCATAAGTCACTGCCTCAGCCCAAAAGATTTTGCCCAACCCAGCATTGGACAACATACACCGAACTTTCTCCAGTATTGTTCGGTTCATGCGTTCTGCCACCCCATTTTGTTGTGGAGTATGTCTGACTGTAAAGTGTCGTACAATTCCCTCATCTTGACAAACTTTCAAGAATAGATCACTTTTGTATTCACCACCATTATCAGATCTGAGTCGTTTGATCTTCTTGCTAGTTTGAGTTTCAATCATTTTCTTCAATCTTAAGAAAACATCTAGGACTTCACTTTTCTCCTTCATTACATATGTCCAGACTCTTCTAGAGAAATCATCAATGAAAGAGACAAAGTAATGCATCTCTCCAAATGAAGCTGTTTTTGTAGGGCCCCAGACATCAGTGTGAACATAATCCAAAATCCCTTTAGTACGGTGGATTGTTGAATCAAATTTCACCCTAGTTTGTTTTCCCAAAACACAATGTTTGCAAAAGCCAAATTTGCTTGCTTTTGCTCCCTTCAACAAGCCTTGCTTTATCAAATTGTGCAAAGCTTTCTCACCAGCGTGCCCCAGACGCATATGCCATAATCTGGTTGCTTTTAAATCTGCATCTTCTGTAGAAACAGTAGCAGCTGCTCTAACAAGTGTACTTCCTTGTAAATAGTACAAGTTGTTTCTTCTTATACCTTTCATCAACACAAGTGCGCCACATACAACCTTCAGGACTCCACCTCTCATAGTCACTGTGAGACCTTTTGATTCTAAGGCTCCAAGTGATATGAGATTCTTTTTCAAGCTCGGTACATACCGAACATCTTTCAGCACTTTGGTTGATCCATCATGAGTTTTCAAATGGACAGTACCTATCCCTATTGTTTTACAGGTGTTATCATTACCCATATAAACAACTCCACCATCAAGCTCTTTGTAACTTGAAAACCATTCTTTGTTTGGACACATATGATAGGTGCAACCCGAATCCATTATCCACTCATCAACGTGACATATCATAGACATGCCCACCAAGGAATAATCAGACTCATTATCTCCTTGATCAACTACACAAGCATTAGAAATTGCTTTGCCCTTATTTTTCTTTTGCAACTTAGGACAATTATTTTTCCAATGCCCTTTCTCTCGACAAAAGGCACATTCATCTTTAGCAAGTCTTGCTTTTGACTGTGACTTGCCTCTTCTTCCAGGTTTACGGCTTACAGAGCGACCTTTTGCTATCAATACTTCTGCTTTTGCATCTCTATGAACCACTTTATCATTTTTCATGATTTCATAGCTATGCAAAGCTGTACAAATTTCATCAAAAGAAACTTTATCCTTCCCATGCAGCAACGTGATGCTGAGTTGCTCATAATTATCAGGAAGTGAATTTAACAGCATTAAGGCTTTATCTTCATCACCAAATTGCTCATCTAAATTGAACAAATCGGCCAACAGCTTATTGAATGAGTTAACATGATCATTCAATGACGTACCAGGTGTGTATGTGAACTTGTAGAGTTTTTTCTTCAAGAAAAGACGATTAAGGGGTCTTTTCGACATATACTTATCCTCCAATGTCTTCCACAACTTCTTTGCTGACGTCTCCTTCATCACAAAATATTTTTGATCTTTGGCGAGACACAGCCTAATAGTACCACATGCCTGACGATTGAGTTTTGCCCAATCTTTCTCATCCATGTCTTCAGGTTTGTCCTCAAGAGCATGGTCCAACTCTTGTTGACACAATACATCTAATACCTCACATTGCCACATACCAAAATTATTGGTACCATCAAATTTCTCCACCTCAAATTTTGCATTTGTCACCGTAGTTCTAACTGGTGCTGACGAAGAAGATGCAGATGTTGGTGCCACAATATCTGAAAACTCCGACATACTTCCTTTTACTCACAAATCCGCAGCAACACAATTTGCCGAATATGGATCGAATCGGCTCTGATACCACTTGTTGTGTGGAACCCACTTGAATACCACTATTATAAGAAAGCTCCCAGGAAAGATTGGAGGGTCACACCGGAGCCACTTAAATTCCAATCTCCTTAGACAAAATTTTCCTAAATAGTAAGCACTCAATTGAGTAACAAACAACTGCGGTAACCAAACGTAGAGAAATTAAATAACAAAGTGGACACAAAAATTTTACGTGGTTCAGCGTAAGGCCTAATCCAAGGGCAAAGACGAGGAGAATAATTCACTATTCAAATGGTGTTTACAAAGTGGGTACAAACTCTCAAATACCCCAAGATCCCAATATACCAAATTTAGAGATTTTTCTCCAACAAACAAAAGAAGAGCAACTACCAAATGTGTTAATTTTTAACACTATGAAGTTATTAGAATGAACTTCCTAATTTTGCTCTCTCTTTCTCTCAAATGCAACTCTTGAAATGAATTGCTAGGGATGATTTCAAATGAGCAAATACTTGCTCTATTTATAGAGAAGAAATTTCACTATTAAGAGTTAGTTCATGTATGAACACTTCTTTGCAATTTCTTCTTTTGTGGGCTTGATGACATAAGGGATGAGCTCACCCTTTGAATGACATAAGCAATGAGCTCACCCTTTGAATGACATAAGCAATGAGCTCACTCTTTGAATGACATAAGCAATGAGCTCATCCTTTAAATGACATAAGCAATGAGTTCATCTACTCCTCCAATTTTGAATAATGGCTTAATTAGAGCCACAATATTTCAACAGCTAGAAAGGCTATAGTATGCCAAATCCCATTATAGCTCTTGCATCGAAAGGCTTGTGTTAAAAAAATTTCTTCTAAAGTGCCACATGAAACAAAATGTTACTAGAAGATGCCATCTTGTCAAAGTTGTGGTTATGTTTTACAAAGGTAAAGTAGTATCTCAGCTAAAGCAAGAACCAGAATTATGATGAAGATTTAGAGCAACCACAATATATATTATAACTACAAACACTGAACCTTTCCTGATTAAGTTACACAAGATGGAAGTCAGTCACCCATCTAGGAATAACTTAAGAGCAAATTGTTAAGAGTGACAGTCTGCTGCACTATGAGATTGTGTATAAAAAATAAAAACTGCAGAACCAAAGAATAATTAATCAATTATATGAAATTTAAAAGGGAAACCCAACCAATGAACACCATCTCTTCCTTTTCTTTATTCTATCTTACTTATGCAACAAATGCAATTTGAGAAATTCTTAATCTCGAGTTCAAAGCACATGTGTTAAAATTATAATTGCTAAAGTCCAATTTGCGATAAACCAGAGAAATTAAACTGTACAATATAACAATCACAAGTTTCCAGATTTTGAGAAATTAACCTGTGACTAATTAATCAGTTCCAATTAATCAACTTTCTAAGATTGTAGTGTGATGTAAGGAAAAGAGTGACCGGATGGACTGGTGGCTGCTAGATTATGGCTGGTCCTTCGTGCCTGAAACAGGAACTGGAATTAAAGTACTCTACAGTGAATGGAACAAGGCGAGATTGGGTGGAAGGGGGTGGGCTCGGTGGCGAAAGGCGGCGCGACTACAAGGCCGCTGATGGAAAGGCGCTCGGGGACTGGGTCGAAAGGGGTGGTGTTGGGTGCCTTTTGCCAGAGAGTGTTGAAACAGGCCAGGATTGGGTCGAAATGGGCTGGGTTCGACGGCTGAGGACAACGACACTGCACGGCGCCCTGAACGAATGAGGCTTACGGCACTTGGGACTCGACGACGGGGTGGACGGTTGTGTTTTCGCGAGAAAGCTAGAGACGGATGGTGACAGATGAGAGGCTCGGGAATGATATATTAATTAACTTGGTTAGCATTAGTTTTTTCTTTTCTTTTTCTGTTTACAGAATAAAAAATATATAACACAAAACCAAATTATATGATTTCGATTTTAAAAAAGTGAGACGATTAAGTTACGATTATTTAATAACCATAAATATAAGTTTATTAAAAAAAAAATTAGTCTAACTTATTGTCACAATCTGTATAAAAATTAAAATTATATATATACAATATAGTCAAGACTTTAAATGATCTTTAAATTGATCATGACCAAAATCTTATGACCTCAATTTTTAGTAAAATGGTGGCCAAATTTATGAAACCAAAATATAATTTTGTAATAGTGGTAAGTATATTTGGGTTTAGTGGGCAATTGGATAAGAGGAATGTATTTTGAGGTAATTTCGGACGTAGTGGGAGTTGTTGAGTAGCTCTAATACTAGTAGTTGGAATTTTTGTCATGTTGGTGAGATTGAGTTACAAATAATAAATATGCATAAAATATAAATAAAATAGCGTTGGCACAAAATATTTTATATGAAAAAGCCACTGAATGTGAGAGGAAATAATCATAGGCTAATTCGTACAAAACTTCCAGTATATCAAATGTTATGGGCTAAATCAAATTTACAATCTTAATTAATATCTTATAGTTTGATATATTATCATTAGCAGCAGATTATTTGTACACTTGTTAATTAGCTACCTTTTTTTCCGACTTCAGTGATGTTAGAAGAATGTCAACTGAATATTTTTGCAAGGGCTTGCATAAGCTTAAAGAGGATTTCTTAGGTAATGTCGAGAAGGTGAACGGGTGGCGAAAAGCTCTGACTGAAGCAACAAATGTTCCAACGATGTGGGAAGTGAAAGACAGGTAATAGTAATACTACTAATCTTACTTCAAAGTAAGAACAGATCGATCTTGTATCTTTTGCTGGAATATTGTGTGGTTAATTCTCTTTTGTCCCCTACTGCATTATTGATCTGCAGTTCTACTTTGTATGTTGATAATCTGACTATTGAAGGTTACTTTGTATGTTGATAATCTGACTATTGAAGGTTACTTTTGCTGTTACTTTTGGGTAAACTTTGGGACGGTTTTATCCTCATGTTAACAATATTACTGATATACCATTTCTTCATATGTGTCAATTTTTCACAAAAAAAAAAAAAAAAACCCTCATTGGCCAAGTACTTCTAAAATAAGACATAGAACAAGACTAAGTACTAAGAGCAAGGCAAAATAAGACATAGAACAAGACTAAGTACTAAGAGCAAGGCTATTGACTACTATTTTAATCTACAAAGAATAAGTCTAAATACTTTTAGGAAAATAACAAAACTAACACCCTTAAAATTTTTAATAATAAAACTAGCACCCCTTGTGTTCAAATTTATATTTTTACAATTAAAAAAATGACTAATATGTCATTTTTCTTTAAGCATCCGTCCAATTAGAATTGAACGACGATAATTTAGATTCGTTTAATATTGAACGTTCAATATTTTACGTTCAAATTGAATATTAAACGTTCAATATTATTAGAATGTTAATTTTATTACTATAAATTTTAAAGGTGTTATTTTTGATAATTTTTCAAGACTTTATTAAATAAAGAAGAAATCACTGAATGTTGTACACTAGCCAAGATTTTAGGAAACATCTACAATTTAAGTTTTATGTAAATTTAAGCATGTAGGTGCGTGGAAATATCAACATTAGTGGTGTGCTTTTCAATTTTTTATTTACTATTTATTAGGGGTGATAATTTGTACTATAGCTCGATTAACCAAATCGAAAAACACGAATCGAACACAAATCGAATTAAATTTGGACTTGTTTTGGCCCAGCTCAAATAACACGAACAAATTTGGGCTGGGTTAGGGCCAGCCCATTAGTCCGAACTAAAATTAAATTAAATTAAATTTTAAATAAAAAAAATAAAAAATACTATATTAAAATTAAAATAATCTTTCATTTCTTTTAGTACTTCTCTTTTATGATATATTAGTTATTTTTTTCCTTTTTCTTTTGAAAAATAAGCTGATAATGAATAAATAGTTATAATTTATTTATTTTGTCACAATATTATACTATATTTTTTTATGTTAATGCATTTAGCATTTAAATCTACCTAATTCTTTAAACAAAAAAATAATATTTATATTTAATTTAAATTAGTATTATGAAGTTTCTATTTTTAAATTGATACTTGTGTTATGCTATTCTCTTTTCTACTTGTTCCTTGTTTTGAGACTTAGATACTATGTAATAGTCAAAATTTTGTTCTTGTGTATATAAAAAAAGTTATGTTATCGTGTAATATTTTAATTTACTTTAACTGTTCAATTTTTAATAAGTATATTCATTTAATCTACTCATATTTATTTATTTGATTTTTGTTTGGTTTAATGCATTTACTCATTACCAAATTAATTTAGTAATTAACTTTTTGCTTTAATAATTACTTTTTTATTATATATATATATATTATTTTATGTAATTTTATTTAAGTTTTAATTATTAAACATATTTTTTTTAATAAAAAAAGTCATATTAACTAAAATATATATATAATTAAAAATTCGGGCTAGTTTGGGCCAGCTCGTTTGTGTTTGGTTTGAGTTCGAGCTCACATTTGCCAGCTCGAATTAAATTTGAATTGAGCTAGGGTGAAACCAATTTAGGCTGTGCTAGTTTGGGCCAGCTCGAACTAACCCAGCTCGTACGAATTGACACCCCTACTATTTATCTGAATAGAATAACAAGTAAGAATATTTAATAACTACTAATAATTATTAATTTTTTTTTTTTTGTAATAATACACATAAATATCTAGTTTAGTTTCTACTTTCATTCTTTCATATTTTTTTTCATCCTCGATTCCTTGAAAACAAAAACCGAAAAAACTGAAACGAGGTTGTAAAATGTGAATTAACTTCATGTTCCGAAAGATATTTTGGTTATCTCTTTATGATGTAATAAAAATTAGGATAAATATATTAAATAATACTTTAGATTGTTTAAATTAGATTATTATATGACTAGGATTTGTTTTATCCTATTTTAAATTTCAAATTAGTTTTATTTTAGTAGTAAAATATTGTATTTACTAATCAATATTGTCCTTTATCATTCTAATTTGAAAAGTAGACGTGAATCTGAATTGAATATCAATTTCTTCCCCATGGTTTATGCATCTTCTCTTTTTCCCAATTTTTATTGGTTAATTCCTAACCCTATATTTATCTAATTTCTCTTATTTTTGATTATTTTTCACTCTTATTTTCTTAAAAAATTACCAAAAATAACACCCCTAAAATTTATTGTAACAAAACTAACACCCTGAATAATATTAAACGTTCAATATTCAATTTGAACATTCAATATTAAACGAGTTTAAATTATCGTTTAATTCTAATTGAATTGATATTAAAAAAAATGACATATTAGTCATTTTTTTAATTATGAAAATATAAATTTGAACAAAGAGTGTTAGTTTTGTTATTAAAAATTTTGAAAGGTGTTAATTTTGTTATTTTTCATGCTTTCTTTATCGATACATATCAATAAGACTATTTATATTCGATAAGATGCACAAACACGTAAGCTAAAGTGGCTGAAAATGTAACCCTTGTTGCATAAAAATTGGACCTTTTATCCTCTTGTTTGTCACTTACCAATGGCATCAAACAATTTTCCATTTATATTCTTAATGCTCGTGGCTAATGTCAAATTATTTCGTATTCTTTGTCCAGGTGTGATGAGGCAGAGATTATTCAGCAAATAACTAATGAGATTTTAAAGGCATTGGATGAGGAATCATTGATTGTTACAGGAGACTTAGTTGGAATAGATTCTCGTATAAAGAAATTGGAGTCGTACTTAGATATGAGGTTAGCCGATGTTCGAACAATAGGAATTTCAGGGATTGGAGGGGTTGGGAAGACAACCATTGCCCAAGAACTTACTAGAAGGATCCACAATCAATTTGATGCTTTCTGTTTTGTTGCATATGTTAGAGAAGAAACTAAAAGAAAAGGTCTTGCTCACTTGCAAAGGGAACTTTATAAAAATTTGTTGGGCATTTATGCAAGTTCTACGAATGTGGAGGTGGGACAAAGTACTGTATTGAGGGAAAGACTACGTTCCAAAAAGGTGCTTATAGTTTTAGATGATGTTGATGATTTAAGGCAAATAGAGGCCTTAGTTGGTAAGGGTGATGAAAGACATAACATGTTTGGTTCAGGAAGTAGGATTATCGTAACAAGTAGAGATACACACTTGTTTAAAGCATATGGAGTAAATGATTTCTATGAGGTTGATAAACTAAATGAAATTGAAGCTCTTCAGCTCCTATGTCGAAAGGCCTTCAAGGAAAACCATCCTAATGATGATTATGAGGAGTTGGCCAATGAAGTCGTTCAATGGGTTGATGGCCTACCTTTAGCTCTTGAAGTTTTAGGTTGCACATTGTATAGGAAAGACAAAGTTGAGTGGTTGGCTGTACTTGAAAGGCTGAAGGAAAATCCCAACAAAGAAATTCTAGCAACACTTGAAATAAGTTTTGAGAGGTTGGAGGAAACAGAGAAGAAAATATTTTTGGACATAGCATGTTTCTTTAGAGGCGAGATTCGGTATCGAGTGGAAAGAATACTGGAAAGTTGCAACTTTTATCCCAAAATAGGAATTAGTGTTTTGACTGATAAATCTCTTGTTAAAATTGAAAGAAACAGATTATGGATGCATGATATGCTACAACAAATGGGTTGGAATATTGTTCGTCAAGAGTCTCTTGAAGAACCTGGAAAACGTAGTAGGTTATGGTTTCATCGCTATGACTATCACCATGAGCACAAGAACTCATGGACCTACAAGGATGCTCGCAAAGTTCTTTTGCAGAATGAGGTACTAAGAATTACATAAAAATAACATCCAAAAATTGTAGCAACAAAAATTACACTCAATAATATCGAATGAGGTTGAATTAACGGAATTCAACCTTAAATAAGTATAAATAGTCGTATTTTAACTTAAATGATTTTCAATTAGACAACATTTAACATGAAATGATAGACTGAACTTCTTAATAGTAAAAATATATAAGTTGAACATAAATATTTTTATTTTTGTGATTATAAGTTTTAAGGGTGTTATTTTAGTTGTTTTTCGAAGAAATTTGATAGTCACTATTAATATAGGCAACAAAAAGAATAGATTTATTTGTAGTGTATTTAAATTCCATCACCCTTGATTGAGGCTTTCGCCAAATAACATTCACAAAGTTTGGAGAATAGCTAGCAAAGACCATTTATATTTACTATTTAACAGTCCAGATTAAGAACAAAAAGTTAAAATGGGAAATTTAAAGACAAAAAAGTTGAAAACCTTTCAAATTCTTTAAAACTAGTTTGTATTTCTCCCACTTTTAACTTAATTAATCTATGTTATTGATTTATACCCTCAGGTATATTGTTTCTTTCATGAGCTTTTGATTATTAATTCATTCAATATTTACTTGGTTTCTTTCTTTATAATCTTCTTTATTCTTCATTCTCAAATCAAGGAACATTAATAATTTCAACTTTGATGTTTCTCAAATTTAAAGCTTATTTATGTTGTCTATATACGAATTTATTGGGTTCTGGTATATATACTTGACACTTTATCGCCAATGCTGTTTTGGTGCAGGGAACAAATGCAGTGGAGGGAATGCTTCTAGATTTGCCTACAGAAGAAGAAATGCACTTGAAGGATGATCCCCTCTCCAAAATGCGCTATCTAAGGTTATTGAAGATCTGCAATGTGAAAATTTCTAAATATCTCAAGTACCTTTCTAATGAGTTGCGACTTTTGGAGTGGGAAGGATATCCTCTAAAGTCTCTGCCGCTAAGTTTCCTACCAGAGAGACTTGTTGAGCTCAGCTTGCCTAATAGCTGCATTGAGCAATTGTGGAAGGAGTTGCGTGTAAGATAATCTACGTACTTATAAATTTTTCTTCATTAAATTTAATAAGCTAAACAATACACGCATATGTATGTGTGTGTGTATTTTCCATTTGTTGATTCGTCTTGACTAACCAGCATCATTTTCTCTTTTATATCATATAAGCTTTCATCGATGAAGCTGGTGCTAATAAATCTCAGCAATTGCAAAAACTTGACCGAGACCCCTGATTTAAGCATGGTTGCAAATCTTGAAAGGCTAATTCTTGAAGGCTGTGAGAATCTGTTCCAAGTTCATCCATCTATTGGGAAACTCAAACATCTTGTTATCTTGAATTTAAAAGGGTGTAAAAATCTTGAGAAGCTTCCCGAAATAATAGATTTGAGAAATCTTGAAATTTTGATTCTGTCAGGATGTCCAAAACTTGATCAGCTTCCAGAGATTCCAGAAAGTATGGAACGTCTGTCTGAGCTTCATCTTGACGGGACAGCTATAAAGAAGCTGCCGATGTCAATTCAGCACTTGCATGGCCTTATTTTGCTAAATCTAAGTGGATGCTTGAACCTGATGTGTTTTCCAGATATCATTTGCAGTAGTTTGACTTCTATTAAAGTTCTCAATCTGTCAGGCTGTTCACTTGTCGACCAAATACCAAAAAACATTGGAAACTTGGAATATTTGCAAGACTTTGATGTCAGTGGAACTGCTATTAAAACAATACCTTGTTCCATTCGACAGCTTAAGAACCTTGAATCATTATCCTTTCGAGGGTGTAAACTTGAAGAAGGAGCAATACAAGGTGATGATATTGGTTGCCTATCCTCATTGAAGAAACTTGACTTGAGTGAGAACAATTTCGTGACCATACCTGAAAGCATTTGTCAACTCCTTCAGCTCAGAGAACTCCTTTTGAATAACTGCAACAACCTTCGATCATTGCCAAGGCGTCTTCCAGAAAGCTTGAAATATGTATATGCCCATGATTGCGCTAAGTTGAAGAGATTCCCAAAGGACCATGTCAATATATTTGGCAATAATCAAGGTTTTATTCATTGCGATACTCGAGACATATTAGGCAAGGATTATAGAGAAACCATGTATTCTCAGGCTGTGGGAGAAGGTTCTGACCAATTTGTTCCTAGATTTATTGAGGTATATATATGCCTACTTCTTACCCTTCCCTCTTTTCGTATCTTGTCATTTTTTATATGTCCCTAAATCCTGTTATTATTATTATTTTCTCATCTGCGTTCTTTGATTTGAAGGATCAAGTTTATCAAGGGAAATGCTTCGACATTCGTTTTGCTTGCATTGGAGTTCCAGATTGGTGCACTCATTCGAAAATTGGGTCCTCTATAACAATACGGCTTTCTCCAGAAGACAAAAACAGTTTGTGGACTGGAATTGCCGTATTTTTTCTATTTGAAATTCATAATAATGACATATTTGATGAAAGTTGGGAATCAAAGGAGACATACTGTCAGTTTCGAACCGATAAATGTCAAATGGAATTTCGGACAGACTTCATGAACTTTTCAGGCTTTGTAGCAGGATCATACGGTGTTTGCCGATATGTACCTCGAAAGGATTTTACCAAACAGTTGAACGAAGCAAGTCACATTAGTGCTTCAATTTCATCTGAAAGACCAGATTTGAAGGTAATAAGTTGTGGAATGCATCTAATATCTGAACTAAATGCTGCAGAGTTTGCCCAAAATCTAACTCGGACCTGTTTTGAGGGAGTGATCATTATGAAGGATACTCTTTCTCATGCTCAATCGGACATAGGTCTTGGCAGAACGGAGGAAGTTGAAAATAATAGTTTAACCGAGTCACTGCATGAATCAATCCAAGATCACACTTCCAATCCAGAATCAATTTCACAAAATGATCTCAACTCTCTGCTCTCAAAACTCTTTTGGGTAACTTTCTGTCCGTAACTCGTAAATGTTCTTTTGTTAATAATAGAAATAGTACTAAATTGCTATCAAAGTGATACTGTAAGGAGTAAATGAAATGTTTACGCAATATATATTTTCCCCTCTACCTAGTCTCCTCATTAAATTATTTCATTTTTGGTCAAAATTACAGGGACCAAATGCACGGAGGCATAGTTTCTGTTTCTTTTTTGATGAGATCAAATTGGTGTCTGCCTGGTTCAGTCGTCATTCTATTGGCAATGCAATCTTTGATTACCTTCCTCAGAAAATTTTTTATGATGATAGTTGGGTAGGGTTGGAGCTATATTGTTCATTCAGACGTCGCCCATCTACTTCAGATAACAATTCTAAGTCCTTCTTCTCAGTTGACGTATATGCTCATGGAAGTAGTACTAGTTGGCATATTGAAAAATTTAGCTTCAAAATAACATGCTTGTCAGAACTTGTTGTATTCCACGTACCTCGTGTGTGCTTTCCAGAATATTTGAATAACTGTCAAGGCATTGGTGCTTTGTTTAAAGCCACAACCCAAGACGTGCATATTGAAATATGTGGAATCAGGTTGGTATATGAAAATGATTTAGAGAAATTGATTAAAACATTAGGAGAATGCTCCTTAGGAAGGCAGGACGTCCTTGATCATCTCTATATCCAAGCTAACGGATACCTCCAAATGGTTGCCCAAAGAATACCTCTTGAAGATGAAAATGATCAATCAGATGCACATGAAGTAATAACTGATTACCTACAGCCATGGGAAAGGTTAAAAGTTAATACTTGCATGAATAAATATATTGCTCTGTATCAGTGCATTAATTAATATACTCCCAAATAAATGCATTTGACCCTTGCGTGAACTATTGCAGGAAGCTAATTGCATCCTTTGAAGAGCTTGTGACTGAACAAAAGGCATCTTCTGTTGGGTGCAGTGCAGTGGATGGACAAATCCAAATTAATTGCACTTCTTCTACTGAATGGTAACTAATATTTAGCGTATAATTATAGCCCCCTAATTATAATCAGCTGAGTGGTTAATAATATATGGAGTAAATCAGTAATGCCCCCCCACTAGTCGTCTACTTGTGGCAAAAGGTGCAGTTAGGAAAATTTGAAAAGGGGACTAAAAGGTGCTGAGTGGTACTTTTTTTTAGGTTTAATTACTTTATTTTGTGTGCTCTTTCAAATGTCATAGTTTGAAGAGTCCCAAAGGCAACATGCAATGGGCTCTCTTCTATACAAAATAGTCCACCTTATGACCTAAGCACTTATAAAACACATTGTCATATTGTATGTTTTCAATGTGGGAGGTGTTGTAATTCTCTAACACCTTTTTGTTCGGAAAATAAGCAAGCATACATATCAAAACTACCAAAAAGGAAACTGAATTATAATTGCATGACCAACCCCACTTAATAGATTAAACTTTTGGGGGGTGAGCTACTGACACTTATTGAAGCCCATGGAGTTATTGGGCTCCAACAAAATTTGTATCTTAGTTGGGATCCAATCTCATGTGGGCTTGTTGGTGATTCCCTAGTAGTTAAGCAGTGAGGCTCTCATTAGTAGTTTGTTCATCATGTTCAAGTCCAATCAACTTTGGTCAATGACGATTAGGGGTATTTTTTTTTTTATCTTATAGTAAAAAGAAAACCTAGTTAGAGGGGATCATCCGTCAACAGTTACTTTCTTTGGGTTATATGAGAACATTGCCCTTAATTAAAAATACCTATGTACTATTACATTGTAATAAGTTTAATATTTCATTTAACTAGTACTCTATGTTCAACATAATGCGTATCATGGTCCATTGCAGGGAGCTAATTGAATCATTAGGAAATCTATTGGCAAGTTTGGAACCGAGTGTGAAACAAATTTCAACTTCATTTCAAAATGATCATCAGGAACATTGTCATCAGCAAAAGCAATGTCTCAAGGAATCGGACCCAATAATACTACACATGAAACAAAATCTTCTTGACCAATGGGATTGGATCCAAGAGAATATCGCAAAAGAATGTACAAATAGTATCCATAATCATCTGCAGATAATGGTTGAGACACTGCCTTATGGAAGTGCAGTAGACTTCTGGAAAAGAGTCCACAAGAGTATGGTTCCATTGGTCAAGATGGTCACGCTTAGTTGCAAGGGACATACAATTTATTCTCTTCAGCATTTTGATCCTCGCTCAACTTTCAATTTTTGTTTCCCTCAGAAGAGTATACTGGAGTGGTTAGAAAGTTACAGTAGCGCTCCTTGGATGATAAAAGAACTACCTTCAGACCTGGCTCAAGATAGGGACTTCAGAGGTGTCGTCATATGTGCTGATATTTCAATAGTCCAGAATAAACAATCTGCCATCCTTGACAATATTAATTTCAAAGAATCTTTCAAGCTTCTTTGTCATTTACGGTCGAATGGATTTTGTTGGAACCCAGTGCCTACATACTCCATCAACAAAGAGAGATTCAAATGGCTACAACGTTGCGGATTCATTTGGCTAACCTACATACCTTGTTGGTTGATTTCGCAGACGAATTTAATAGGCTATTTGGAAGCGGAAATATATAATGATTTCCCAGAATTATTGACAGTAGAGAAGTGTGGCATTCGTCTCTTGTACCAAAAAGACATGGAAGACTTTAAACAAGCATTATCTCAATGCTGGAGCTTGTTCTTTGAAGATCTAGACCTTATTCGTCAATTTGCAGAAGAAGCAGATGAACATGAGAAGCCACATCATGCTCAAAAAGGGAAAACAGATGGAATTATTATTAAGAAAGACGACACGATACATAAAATTGTATTGCTTGGAGAACATATGGAGGTATTTCCTCTTCTTTTTCTTCTTTCTTCCCCTCTCTTTCTGTTGGTTTTTTTTTTTAAAAATCTAATCTACTTATATATTTGCTGTGTACATATGCGCATATGACAGAGCTTCAATATTGGCGACGAAATATATAACTCATGTTTCCCAGCTGCTCTTGAAGATCTGCAGTGGTTCTATAATAAGGATGATGGCCATTCAATTACAATCCAGCTACCACCAAATTGCAACTGGATAGGGTTGGCTCTATTTGCATACTTTTCGGACATTGATAATCCAAGCTGTGCTCAAGACAAATTGGATCCAGAATCTGCTGAGCACCTCATTTGCTCATTCGAAACTGAGAAAGGTAATGTAGAGCATCTGCATTCTTATCAAGCATCCTACAAGGGATTAGGTGATGGAAGGTTCATTTGGTTATCTTGTATTCCAAAAGTGTGGTTCATGGATCTGCTTGATCGGTGCAGCCTACTGGAGGCTACATTTGTGAGTGAAACACCAGGTATAAAGGTAGAGAAATGTGGTATGCGTTTTGTATACAAGCAGGATGAGGAAGAGTTTAAGCAGTACTGCGTTTGCTTAGCTTCGTTGCTTTTGGATGAAAAAGTATCGATGGTCCAGGAGGAGTAAGATCTAACACGACCAATCAACAACCTTGAGCTCAAGGGAAAGGGTTAAACAAAACTTAGTATTGTATTTCTTTGATTGAAATGTTGCTTGAATTTTTACTTTTCCTAGGTTGTGCCTTAATTCTTATTTACTTATGAGACAAATGCATCCAGCATCTCTTATGTATGCCAGTTAGTGCAATATACTTTCTTTATTATTTTGTGTTAGTAATTTAGTTATTTTATTATAAATAAATAAAAAAGTGACGACATAAATAATCATATTTTATTTTTTTTATTTCTTTTAAACAATTTTGTAGTCATTGTTTTACCGATGACAATCTATGAAATTCTTCTCAATAACTATTGAAAATATGAGAAAATGAAAATAAAATGAAAAAATTGGTCATTTATAACTTTTTCAAAACAAAGACTAAATTGCTATAAAAAAAAAATAGAGAAAAATGTCACAGAAGTTTCTTATAAGTCATTTGTATCGTTTAGTGCCATAGATTATAAACAGTGTTATTTAATTTTTCAGTTTTGTAAAAATGACTAATAAAAGACAATTATATTATTTTAATAATTTTCTTATTTCTATTATTATGTTGTAAAGTAATTAAATGCGATTAAAATATGAATATTTAACCATAGTAAAGTCACAATTAATATGATTTTTTTTTTACAAAATATTTGTTTTGAATATTTAAAAATTTGACATTTTTATTTTTTTTTTATTTTTTATTAAAAATTAAAATATATATATTTTTAATCTTTTAGGCTATGATCTCTTTTCTTTGATACAACATATTTTGGGCTTTGTACGGTAGTTAAGCTCGATCTGTTAAAGAGCTTGAGCCATGGCCATGTCAAGGGAGCAATTGATTTAAATAGTTTATATTTTGGTTAAAAATTATATTTTTTAAAATTAATAATAATAGAATTAAAATTATAATAATATGTTTGATTACATTAAAATTAGATAAATTATAAAAATATTCTTAATTATATGGTATATAATATTAATATGCTTTATATTTTAATGAAATTTAATAAATAATTTTAAACCTATCCACCTAAGTGCTAAGTTGAATGAATCAACTCCAAACTCCAAACTCCGACCCTTTTTTTCCTTTTTAAATCTAGAAGGAAAAGCATTATAATGCTTAGTACTTGCTATGAGTATTTCAAAAATGTTGATAATATCTAATTATCAAAAAAAAAATTCATCATTATTGAAATTATTATATTTTAAATATCAGCATAAAATATTATTATTTTATTATTAAATCATATTATTTTTAAGAAATTTTGAATTTTATTTCGAGACATCTTGCTAAATAATTAAATATTTAAAAATATAATAAAATGATAATTTTATTCTTTTTTTTAAAATTAAATAATACATCTTACATCTCATCTCCTAAAAAAATCTCATACATTCATTCTTTCTCTCTCATTTACCTCTATCTCTATATTTATCATCAACAACTTCAAACCCTAATATTTCAAACTCAAGATATTGAAAATATTAAAGATGGAAGATAGATATATTAAAGATATAAAAGAAGTGAAAAATTTCGAAAAAAATGGAGACAAAAATAATTAAAATAGTTATATATAATTTTTTTTTACAAATTGCACAGTAGAAAATATTTATAATCCTCATATCTCTTAATCATTATCATTATATTCATCATCTTACTCACCTCTTAGAAAATATATAACAAATCTAATACATATAAAATAATCAAAAATAAATTAAAAAAATACTTAAAATTTAACAAATAAGAAATAGTTGCAAACATTGATTTGCAGAAATGCATAAGGTGGTCCTTTGCTAGTGGCGCTGAGAGATGTATGAATTTAGGGGTATATTTATCAGTTCATTTTGAAGTAAAAATTCTGGATTTCTTCGTCATTTTTCTATTTTTAAATTTAGAGATTGATTGATAATTAAGTAATTAACCAAAAGTATAGTTATTTACTTATTTACCATAGTCCCTCGTTTTTCTTCCTTCTTGTTTGACCAGCTCAAAAGCCTATTTCCTTTTGTAATGGCTTCGCCTTCGACGAACACCCAAATAGGTCTTAGTTCAACTCTCAAGTTCGAATATGATGTCTTCCTCAGTTTTGAAGATAGTGACACTGGACGAAGTTTTACGAGCCATTTATACCAAACTTTGAAGCGAAAAGGAATTAAATCCTTTAAAGGTACTGAAAGCGAAAGCATTCAAAGGGGAAAAAACATTTCCTCGGAAGAATCATTAAAAGCAATAGAAGATTCTCGATTTGTTGTCATCGTATTCTCAAAAAACTACGCTTCTTCAACGGAACGTTTAGATGAAGTTGCCAAGATTGTTGATTGCAAAGATCTCACTAAGCGAACAGTTTTCCCTGTTTTCCATAATGTCGACCCAAGCAATGTTAGAAGACAAATTGGGGATTTTGAAAGGGCCTTTGTTTTGCATGATGAAACTTTCATCGACAATGTTGGGAAGGTTAAGAAATGGAGGGAGGCTTTGACTAGAGTCGCCAATCTCTCCGGATGGGATGTGAAAAACAGGTAAATGTGCTATCAATTCTTTGTCTTAATATTTAACTCATGAAAAATGAACCCTTTTTTCTATGATTTAATTCATTTCGTAAAGTTAAAGACTTTTACAATGTTCCCTTATTATAACATTAGTGAATAATAGTATCAGGATTTTAACAATTTAAAGTTGTTTGATTCATAATAAGAATGTGTTTATTTATTTATTTCCTTGATAAGAAACAAAACAAAACAGAGCAATTAGATACCGCTTCTTTTACCATTGGAGAAATTCAGGAAATGGGTCTCGGAGAAGTGTGATAATTGTTTCTGATGAATTTGTCTCCTATCTTATTTCTAAAAGTTTGTAAAGATCGTAAAACAAATGTCACTCACTTTAAACATAATTTTTTTATATTATAAATAATTTTGTTTTAATTTTTCCATTGTCTTTATACTTTTAGTTGCCCTTTTTAGCATTGTCAAGGGGGCAGCTTGGCATTTATCTTCACGCTAAATGTTTGGGTGATAGAACAGGTATACTCTATCACAGTGTGGAGAAAATGTGAGAATTAGGCATTTGACACTGACAAATAAATATATATTTAATTATTTATTTTACGTTTTAAATTAATAAAATTTATGTTAAAAATAAAATAAAATAAAATGAATTTGTAATTATATTTAATAGATATTAAATATTAAATATAAATTATGGATATAATTATATTATTTGTTTTGATGGTTTTTAAAAAATCAAAATAAAATGTATTTGTAATTATATTGTTTTATTTTTTTTAGGTAAATATATAAGAAATTATATAAAATTGTAAGAAATTTGGATTAAATGATTTGATGGGTATCTCTAACCCAAAACACTATTTAACACTATTTTAGTGCAACTTTTGTACTAATTTGGTGCAAAAGTGCACTATAATCTTCTCATCTCTAACTTTCCAATGTAAAATATCACACTAAATTAGTACAAAAGTTGCACTATAATCTTCTCATCTCCAACTTTCCAATGTAAAATATCACACTAAAAAGTATTTTCTTTATAATGTTCTTTTCATCTTTTTAAGTGCAAAAATTGCACCTTCTTTTTTGTCTCGAACTCATTACACCAAATCTCAAACTATTTAAAAAAAACAAAAATACCGTGTGTATTATTGCGCTAAATATAATGCAATACTATTTATCGGGCTATTTTATTTCAGGATTATAAAGTTTCAATGGGATGCTCTAACACATTTTCTCCGTCAAGTTATTCCATCCGTGAAAAACTGAAATTTTCTTCCGATAGAAAATATTACAACACTATTCCCATTTAAGCACAAATAAGATATCTCAATTTATATCATCTCAATACAATTCCTGTACATAGAAAATAAGCTAGAAAAAATGAGATAGCTTCTTAATAGATTGTATGTTGAATATTTTTCCAATTTACATATTTCTGGTAGCTATACGAAAGGAAGGTAACAGATGGTTCTTTTAATCTCCTAAAAATAAAATTGGATTTTTTGCTTTTTGTATTGTGTTGAAACTAAAATATCCAGTACATTCTCAAGTGGTACCATATATTAAAGTGCTAGTTAGGACCTGAGGCTCTCAACTTTTTGCATATACTTTTGGCAGCTATGAGACAGAAGTTATCAACACAATATCCAAAGAAATTTCAGATTTATTGGTTATTCCTACATTTACAAGCACCATGAACAAGGATTTAGTTGGAATTGATACGCGTATGAAAAAGTTGGAGGCCTATTTAGACTTAAATTTAAACGATGTTCGGACTATAGGTATTTGGGGCATGGCTGGTATAGGCAAAACGACACTTGCGAAACAAGTTTACAAAGAAAAATGTAGCCAATTTGAAGCTTGCTGCTTTTTATCTGACATTAGAGAACAAGCTTCAAAGAATGGTATTGTTCACCTTCAGAGACTTATTTGCAAAGACCTGCTAGAAAATGATGCAAATATTGCGACTGTTGATGAAGGAAAAAGTGTATTAGGAAAAAGACTACGTTTCAAGAAAGTGCTTATTGTTCTAGACAATGTTGATAAATTGAAACAGGTGGAAGCTCTAGCTGGGAAAGATGATACACAAATACCACTTGTTGGCTTGGGAAGTAGAATCATTATAACCACAAGGGATAAGAGCTTGCTTGAAATGTATGGAGCAAACCATATATATGAGATTGAGAATTTAACTGATGATGACGCTTTGAAGCTCTTTAACCTCAAGGTATTCAAAAAGAGACCCCCTGATGATTATTATTATCATTATAAAGAGCTGTCCAAGGAAATGATTGAATATGCTGGTGGACTTCCTCTAGTTGTTGAAGTTTTGGGTTCCTTGTTACATGAGAGAAATGTAGATGAATGGTCAAACGCCTTGGATAGACTGCGCGAAAATCTTCCTAAAGAAATTATCGATCAGCTTCAAATTAGTTTTCAAGAACTAGAATACCCTGAGAAGCAAGTGTTTTTGAAGATAGCATGTACCCATCTCAAAGGAAAGGATAGATGTTATGTTGAGAAAGAATTGCACAACTCAGGATTCAATCCAGTCTACAGCATTCCTATTCTGATTGATAAATCTTTAATTAGTATCGATGGGAACAATAAAGTACAAATGCATAATATGTTACAGCTCTTTGGGAGATGCACAAAACAGGAAGGATCTAATTTCCATAATGAGAAATATAGTTTACAGATTCGAGATGAAAATGAAAATGTTGTGGTTTCCCAGCCTAAGGTAAAACTCAATTAAATGACTCTAATCTCATGTATTACTTGATTGTTTCTATTGTTTAATAATTTTTTAAGAAATCATATCTCAACAAGTACTATGAAATGTTTGTTAATCTCTTGGCTTATTTACAGGCCAACTTAGCTAACAGCAAAATGGTTCCTGCATTGGATGAAGGAACTTCTTCTGTAAGTGATTTTCTCCTTTCTTTGTAACTCATATATGTTGAAATTTAAGGGAATGTATACTACTTTTCTCTCTTTCTTTCGTTCATTTTTGTTTGACTATATAAATACTGAAAATAAAAACAACCTGCAGAGGCTTATTCTATGAAATTTTGCTGCAGGCTGAAGTTGATTTTGTTCAAATGGATGCTTTGTTTGCTGAGATACACAATTTGATGGCTTCCAATTCCATGGTTACAATAAAGGATTCAAATTTGTTCCAACAAAGCCCTGCTACCAAAGAAGCTAACATCAAAAGGATTTTAGAGATGTTGAATGATTTGACATCCTTTGAAACACTAGTTGAGGATAGGCAACTAATAGTCGAATTTCAAACTATTCTTGACACACTTTTGAAGGTAAACAACTCCTTTCCAGAGGAGGCTGCAATTATAGCATCCTCTTTCCTTGCTGAACTCGGCCGCAATGTTGAAGCCTACTCATCAGCCAAAGATCGTATCTGTGATGCTATCAATCATGTTTCATCTATTGAGAAGTTGAAGAAAGAGCTTGAGCATCTCTGGTTGAAATATTCTCAAATGAAGGATGAGTCTGATATGATGGATTCGGACATTCAAGGGTTGAAGGAATTGTTAGCTAGTAAAATAGAGAGTAAAAGAAAGTTGGACCAAGAGGTTAAGAAAATTGGGTCTCAAGCTGAGACCTATAAGCAACAGCTTACTTTAGGCATGACTGAAATGACCAATCTAGAGATCAAAAAGAAAGATGCTGAACGGGAAGTTAGTGAGCGAGACTTTGCATGGAAAATGTTTGTCAAGCTTGTAAAGAAATACTTGCGCTGAAAAGCGTTTCTCTTGACTGTCATTATAAGGTGAGAAAATTAGAGCATGCAATGATCGTTCATGTTGAATTAATTAGCAAAATCAGCACTGGCAATACAGTTAACTTATTTAAATTATATCACAAATTTGTAATAATTAGACTTTTTTTATTGTTCAATTAATTTAAAAAGCTATATTTCTTGAACAACTCAAACTCACCCCAACGGAACACTGTTCTTTTAACGGCTACATGCAATGAGCCACAGCTCACGGCTGATTGGCACAAAAGCTAAGGTGCTTCTAAATTAGTACACATTTTGTCTAAGCTAGCCCACATAATTATTTATACCCATTATTCATAAATAAAAACCAACTTCCGTCTAAATAAGCACATATTTATTCCCATATTACTCCAGAAAAACTCTCCTATCAATATCATCGAGTTTTTTACTTAAATAATGTAAGTTGTATATTATTAAATTAGCTCCAAAATAATATGTTAGCATATAAATATATTAGATGTATACAGTGTACAAAAGGTACATATACATATGTAAATATTATGTACAAATTAATATACTATTTTGATACTAATTTAATATATACAATACATACGTGCTATTTTAGTACTTTATACCATCTTTGCCCAATTCTCAAACATTGATCCACCAAAGCTTTATTTATTTATTTTTTCGCTAGGACTTTAAAACTATTAATTATTGTTAGAAAGAAGGCTCCTTCAATTCCAATTTCATGAATGTCATTCTGGGTGATGCACTTCTGAAGTGGCAATTTACATCGTCTTCTTGAATTAGTTCTTAAGGTTAGGAATTTAGGACATAAAGCGTCCATTGTTTCAAAACCCTTAGTTGGTACATTTAGCATTTAACAAACAAAAGTAGTAGTTAAGAGTTGTTAATGTATGGCAATCGCGTCATGTTAATTTCATTATTGTCTTTGGTAAACAAATTATAGCCAAGTTGCATAGCTTATTTTCATAATATCAAGATAGATGAATGGTCTTTTATATCCTATTTAATGTGTAACTATAAAATTTATGTTGAAAATGTTAGAGAATGCCAAAAGCCCAAAAGGTTGCATTAATTTTAGGCTAAATTATACTTTTAGTTTCTAAATTTTATTAAAATCACATAATTTTTCAAACATTTAAAACGTAGGTTATCAAACTTTTAAAATTTTATATATAGGTCTTTAAATTTTTAAATCATACAATTTGGTCCAAAATTTTTAAAATTTCACACATAGATCCTAAAATTTTCATTCATATATATATATATATATAGTGACGAAATTAAAACCTATATGTGAGTTTTTAAAAATTTAGTGTATAATTTAAAAATTAAGGGATCTATATGTAAAATTTTAAAAATTTGAAACAAATTATATGATTTAAAACTTTAGAAATGTATATATAAATTTGTTCAAAATTTGAAAATTAATATAATAATTTAGGGTTGAAGGATTTAATACCTTTAAAATACCCTATATAGTTTTTAGTTTGGTACCTAAAATCATCAAAATTTTCAACTTACACTTTTCAAATCAAATAACCAAGTTTTGGTCGATGTTACCTTTTACGTTAAATTAAACAATACATTTTTTTTTTTTAAATTGATATTAATTCACCCATAATAGAAGGGTATTTTTATCTACCCGTATTTATTACATTTTTTATTAACTTATATACAAATTGTTTTTAAAAAAAATTGACAACTCCAAAGTAGGAGTATGGTCCGGTCAAGTCTTGTCTTTTAAAAAATTTGTAAAATTAGACAAAACTATTTAATTAGCAAACATTGAACGGGACAGAATTGTTGAACATTGTACAATTTGGTTCAATTTCAACTTCAAACCATTTATTTATAACAATCAAAAATATATATTTTTCTAAGAATACACGAGCCTAAGAAAAATGGTAACGCGTTAGAGATAGCACATATTTGTAACTCCCACCTAAGGGGTAGTCCCAAGCTATTTTCCTTTCATTTTAAATAAAGAAATGTTAGTTATATATGTTAAAAAACCATTACATGACAAATGTGGTTAAGGATGGCAAAAAGATTCACCAGATCAGAGTTCCATAGATATTTGTTCCATATGACTCAATTCGAATTGAATCAAAACAGATCATTTTTGGATTGAGTCAAAATATATAAAATCAACTAATTAGATCAAATTGAGAAATATCGATCCATGGATCCAAATGAATCAGATCGATCTAAGAATAATTAGTTTTAAAATTATAATTTTATTACTAAAAAGCTCACACATTCCAAAAATACTTCCCAAATTTTTATAATTATTTATTTAGAAAAATTTATAATATTATTTTTTTATAATTTTAGATGATATCAAATTAATAATGTTAATTTTTCGTTGCAAAAGTATTTTTTTTATTTATAGATTATAATATTAATAAAAAATTTGAATATATATTAATCATACATAAGTACTAAATATTTTCAACAAATCTATCATTTTTTTTATTTATATTTTTATTTATCAATTTAAAATATGTAATATACTACATCAAATAATGTATTCGAAAAAAAAATGAAAAAATGAACAATTCGAATCGGATCATAAATATCGATAGGATCTACGAATCAATTACGAATCTGATCCATATGATCTACGGATCATAACAGATCAGATTAGATTGAATCTTTTAAATAACGGATCAAATTAAATCATTAAAAAATCTCATAGGATCAAATCTATTACCGTTCTTGTGGCATGGTGGCCAGGTGGATACTATCTCCCCTATTAAGTAAAAGGTCAAGTATCTAGTACGATTTAAAAATACTATCTAGTATATAGCTCGATCTGGTTTGATTCGATTCACCAGGTTTCTTGGACACTCCTGCTCCAAAAATCAAATCAGATAGATGCACAAGTAAGACGATGATGTGCTTAAGTTAGTGTTTCCTTGTATCATAAAATATATCTTCAAAATACCATTTTGCATCCATGGTGTCATACGGCTTCTTATTACAATTAAATTAAGAAAAATGCAGGGTAACATGTACATCATCTCATTTTATAACACCATTATATTAAATCAAACTTGGAACTTGTAGCGATTGATACACCATTATGTATTAGAAGTCACTTTTAGTACACCAATGGTGAAAAAGACTGGATTACAGGACCAAAGCTTGTAAAAACCAGTCATGAAATGAATATGCAAATCACTAGCTGGATGATACAAATAGTAGGCTTGAAGTGAAAATGTTTCTCAAATAGTTATGTAAAATTGGAAATGGTTTATTATCTATCCTCTTTGATATTTTGTGAACCATCATATATTCCACCTCATTTTTTATGTTGAGCATGTGTAAACAAGAGAAGCATTTAAGCCTTAACAGTCACCAGAAAACTTTGAGAAAGCCAGAAGCTAAAATGGTATTGTTGTTAAAGTTTCAAATCATGGTCAACATTCAAAAATAAATAGTCGATGCAGCAGCTACTTGTAATTTCCTAAATCTAGATTAAATATGGTTAAAGTTTCTCCCCAAATTACAACAGTAGTAGCTCAAAAGGTGTAACTTGAGGTCAGCATCCAAGTTTAACTTATTCACCAGGAGCAGACACATTAATGTCAGGAGATGGTCCATGGTTTGCCTCAGATTCTAAACCATTCCAGCCAACAAAGTTGGATGTGGCATTTGTGTTCCGTTTATTAATTGCGTCGTTTTCTGCTTCAATGTTGACTGTTGCTGTTAATTGGGATGCTGTGATCGTGTACATCTCACCATCAGGTTTTAACTGGGAGATAGGTGTGGCTGCTGTCACCATGTCTGAAGCACCAGGGGCTAGGAATGGAGCTGTAGGGGTCGGGGAACCAACAGTTCGTTCCCGATAGTGCTTCCTTTTGTGTGTCTTGTATCCGCCATTGAGCATGAAACTTCCAACCACAATCTGCAAAATCAAAATCAACAGTATTATTGATCAGAGCAAGAGAAAGTGTGATTGAAGAAACATTACTTCTCAAGGTTGGTTTCAGTGATAAGAAATTGCCATATGTGATTTATTTATATGTTAAACATCAAAATGCATTAAAGCAGTGTGTTGCACTTGCAGCCAAACAAAAATAAGCTGCTAAAACGGGAGACCTAACAAAGGAACTAAGCTCTATTTTTTTTCCTTAAGAGGTCAACAAAGTAGTTTCGTTGAAAGTGGTTTTGAGAAGTGTTCTCAAGTGTTTGTCATGAATTTATTAAAATAGTTTTGAGTGGAAAATCAGAAAATTACTTTACAAATCAAGCATTCATCCAAAAACTGTTTCTCTCAAAAACAACTATTATTTGCCTCATAAAATTACTAATAGTGCTTCTCATATTTCTAAAGTATTTCTCATGGAAATTGCTAAATACCATTAGAAGTGCTTTAGCCTATTTGAGAACACTTTCAATCAAAAGAAAAGGCAATTCCAAATGTGCCCAACAAGTCATTACAGACAGTCAGATATACAAATAGATTGCAGGTACTTCTCTAGCGTTTTGAAAGATTTGACAAAAGATGTTTCTACCATAAAAAGGAAGTATGCAAAATATCACAATTGACCAAGCAATATTTCAAAATCTCAACCATCTGAGATTTTCACTTATGTTACAGAGAAAGCTTATAATGACCAATAATTTTCAAGTCATATTTAGCATCAGAAAGTTTTTTTGTGATGTTTGAGTACATAACCGCACATTAGAGAAATAACCCTCACCTGGATGGGGCCTGCAGCTGTCAGCAACCCAGCAATCCCACCACCTATTACGCGTCCATCAGGACCAGCCAACGACACACTCAAGCCACCAGTCCTGTTTCTTATGCCACTACCATCACTTGCTGTAAATGAACCTGTCAAGGACAATATCTCAAACCGGCCCTGTCAAAAATTTAACAGCAGTATAAATTTGACATCAGTAGTGACAAATATAGTTTAAGTAACAAGTCAGTCCGCCATAGGCATATCACCGTAAATAAAAATATTAGATCTATGAGAAAACAAGTTTCCCAACATAATCACCTCAGTGTCTCAGATATGATACATTCAATAGCTCACTACAAACTATAACTTTTGGATTCTGGAAGTTCAATAGATTTCAAAGAATACAACTATAACACACTCATAAAAGAAACACATTTTCTTATGAAACTATACTTATTGCTTGTCTTGGAAAACTTAAAAATGGAATCCATACAATTTCTATAGCCTAAGCATAAACGATATAAATGCGGAATAGTCTTTGGAAATGTAATACTTCAAATTAGGTGCCTTAAGAATAAATATAACAATGAAGGGTGTGTGTGATAATGATTTTGATTTCTGATTTTTTTTTAAAGTGACTTTTTAATCAAACAAATGATAACAATTTCTAGTTTCGATCTTAATTTCTTCTAAGAAATTACTTACAAAATACAGAATGATCTATAAATCTTTAAAAAAGAAAATTTTTTATTTTAATTTTTTCCATTTTGAACAACCATTTGTTAAGGGAAAATCAAGTGTTAAGGCTTTCATATATACATAGGAAGAAAATAATTAAAAAATATAATTTACAAATAATAACAAAAAAAAATCTTAATTAAAAAATATCATAAATCAACCAAACAACTTATATGTAATTTTTTATTTTTTTCTTGCAAATCACTAATTAGAAATTGTTACCAAAAACATTGCAAATTTTTTTAACAAAATAATCAGATATTAAAAAATTAATTACTTAATCAAAAATCATAGAATCGTTGTCAAACATGACCAAAATATTCACTACAGTAGACTCAATCTTTGAAGTCTATTGGAAATTTGAAAGTAAAGTTTGAACCAAGTATTTGCTCAGAACAATAGGAACAAAATGTTCAAGAAAAGGGCTATTTATGTGAAAGCATCTAAAATGGGAGAAAGACACGCACAGATAAGATACAAGTCTCCAAACTCACAAAGGAAACCAGCTTAACTGCAACATAAGCTATAAACAGGGAAGAAAAACACGACATGATAAAAACCAAATGGCAGACAAGCATGATTGAACAATGCATCCAACTCTATCTAATGAACCATAAGCTATGCAAACGAGATAATCATGTCATGCCTCATATGTCAGAATACCGCCAGAAGAACCCGGTTGGCGAATAGTGACATTAGAAACAGTTCCATTGGCTGACAGAATGCAAATTCCTCTAGGACCCTTTTGAGCAAATGATATAATTTTTCCTGCAACATCCTGCATATAAAAAGAGTTTGGAACTGTCACTACACCAAAAGAAAATGGTGGATATGTGCAACGATCTAAATAGTATAACTGATTTGTGCACATTACCTCCCCAGTATTAACAGTAACCACATGTGCTATGAAGTCTCCACCTGCTGTGTTTGCAAATACCTCGCCTTCATACATCATAGTCCACTTGTTAGATAAGGAGGAAAAGAGAAAAAAAAAATTCTAAAAAATCAAAAGCAACTTTCTTTTTCACCTTGACAATGCTCACCACAAGAATTGATTAACTCAAATCTCAATCAGTTTATCGCTTGAAAAATTCCATAAAAGATTGTGTTTGAATAGATAACAAACAACTAAAAAATAACACCTTCATAATAAAATACTATTTTTATTTATTTATTTCCTAGACAATAATTTCCCCTTCCAACAGAGGAAGAAACAAAATCTAAAGAGCAAAATCAGACCTTGTTATTTGCTTTAGCCTGAAATCTAGATTCCAAACCCACCGTAGATCAAACACCTAATCTAGTTAACTGTCAACATATTTGGTTCCTAAGAAAACGAAGGTGAATAAAAAGAGACTTTAGGCTCCTGTTCATAGATGTACAAATTAGAAAATAAGAGAAAATCAAAAAAGGAAAGGGAAAGGGAAAGGGAAAATAATTCTAATTCTTCCATCGTTGTATGTTGATCTTTTACGCCTAAAATGACGTGACAACTCACCAAAAAATTCTAAATCTCTCTCCTCTTTCCCACATTTTCTCAGCAACCAAACAGCCTCATAAAAAAAGGTACTTTATTTTTATTTATTTTTACACTCACCTAAAGAAGCAAGAATCTGCCAGTTACCAGAACCAGGAGGTCTCCCTCTTCCTCTTTTGGAAGAGAACTCATTGGAAGAACCTGGTGACAAATACAACCCTGGTTGTTGCTGTTGTAATGATGATGGTTTCCCTCCATAACCCAATCTCAAGTTCCCATCAGAATCATACTTTCTGGGTCTCCCTCTCTTCTTTTTTCCCATCAAATCAAAACTTCCTGGTGTTCCACTTCCACTATTGGGTGTTGGTATCGTCGCATTCGTTGCTAAACCAAAAGTGGCCTCACCGCTCAAGTTCATTAGAGCCCTGTTTGGCACCTGGGTCACCGAGTTGTTAATTGGGGTTGGTAGTGACTCGGTTACTGAGTTTCCCGGTGACCCATAAATGGTGTTTTCCTTTTCTTCCATAAAAGAAGATACAATCAGACACAACAGACTATGAAGTAGTGTTGATGTTTTTTTTTTTTTTTTTGGAGTAAAAGAAGGATTGTAACTTGTAGAAGTTTGAACAGAGTGTGTAAATGGCGCCAGAAGGGGAAGGTTTGAAGGTATTTTAACTTTGATGTGAGAGATTTTACAAACTTCCCTCCATTAATGGAGGCAAATAGAGCGACTGTGGGCAAATAATTTCTATTTTCAGAATTTTCTTGATTTTACTCCACGATTTCTTATTTGAATACAATTACCACTTTCTCCTCCAGCCCAACCCAACCCAACTCAACTATCCCCCCAGAAGTTTTCGCAATAATATATATATATATATATAAAAGTTATTTTTTTAGAAAAAATTATTACTATATTTTAAATTATTAATATTAATTATTTTTTATAATATATTATTATATTAAATAAATTTTTTAAATATAATATTTAAATAAAAATTATATTTAAATAAAAATTTTAAACATAATAATAAAGTAATTATTATATCTTACAAGAATTTTAATAATATAATAATTATTATATCTAATAAAAATTTTAAATTAATTTTATATTTATTTTAAATATAAAAACTAATTAAAGAAAAAAATAAAATAATTTATATGCAAATCAAATATTTTTAATTAGTATTTAATATACATATCTTTTTTATTTTAAATTATTTGGAAAGATCTTCATCATATATAATATACCCATAATTAATTTAAATAATTTTCACTAATTAATTTGACATACTATGATTATCTCATATTTGGACCTATCATTTAAAATGATGATTTCAATTTTGGCAAAAAATATATGATTTACAATAAAATATTAATTATGGCATTTTTTTAATCAAATTAATTAATATGACTTTAGTTAACCATTTTTTATGCTATAAATGAAAATATATAATTTACCCAGCCATCTCTAGTAAAGATATTAGAATTAAGAAAGATATTAGTAGATAATAATAACGGATACTTATGTAAAACAAAACCAAAAATACATGGTGAACAATTTTTTTCTCAAAATACCACAAAATTGATAAAATTATTATTATTATTATTATTATTATTATTATTATTATGACGACACATTCTAGATTAAGTGAACTTTATTAATATTTAATTATGGATTAAATTATAATTTTTATCAATTAATTTTATTATTTTGGTTATTTAATAAATTTTGGTGATTTTTCGTTCACTAATTTTTTATATTTAATAATTTTAATTCAAAATTTAAAATAATAAACTAAATATATTAAATTTTAAAAGTTAATAGATTAAAGATGTTAAAAATAAGTTTTTTTTACACGTTAATTCTAACTGCTACAGTACTGATGGATATATAAAAGTATAGTTGGCCCTCTTTCAAACATTTTAAACTTTAGGAAAAGTTGCTTACTAACAATTTCTAACATAATATCAAAGCTAGAGGTCCTATGTCTAAAATAACATTTAGTTCTAATATCATGTTAGAGAGTGAAAGACTGATAATGAAATACAATAAAAAAAAATAACATATTTAGAAAATAAAAAATATATATTTTAAAAAGTAAAGTTTTTACTTTGCCTATAATATTTTTCTACTAATTAGAGTCGTAAACGAGTTACTCTACTAACCTTAATTAGTAGAAGGATATTCAAGGTAAAGTAATAATTTTACTTGTTAAATATATATTTTATATTTTTAAAACATGTTTTTTTGTCATTTTTGTTGTTAGATACAAATACCATCTAATTAAGTCTTTTATTTCATGGTAGAAAATGTAAAAATACTAACTTTCTTAAAAATTTAAGCTAGTAAAAGAGTATTAATAATTATTTATATATAAATCATGAAAAGTATTAAAAGTATTGTTAATTTAAACTTTAATAAAGGTATTTTTGATAGGTAGATATAGTTTAAATGTAATATTTATTGTGAGATTGTGTTTTAAATAAAGTGACAATTTGTATTATAATTTGATTATTTAAATTATATGTGAATGAAAAATATAAACCGAACATAAATTAAATTAAGTTAGGTTTTAATTTAGATAAATATAAATAACACAAAAAAAAATTAGAATAAATTAGGACGAGATATACAAAAATAATCATATTTTATGTTTTATATTATTTTTATTATTATTTTTTATATTCCCTGTCAAGTCTGCTAATTCATATGGTGAGAATTTTATTTTATTTTAAATTTTTTTTTTTTTTTTTTGCATTTTACATACGATTTTTACAACTATATTTTTTGTTTTTCTTTATATATATATATATATATATATATATATTTTAATAACTACATTCACTAAAATTTAAGGTTCAAATTTCATACTCTTACAACTCTTCAAATTAAATAAAAAACTTATGGATGAACTACACATTATTCGCGCTATTTAATATTCACTTTTAAAAAAAGAACTATATGATATTTTATCAACAATTATATATATATATATATATTTTTTTTTGAATTCATTATTGTTTTGTTAATGAGATTACAAAGACAAAACTCTTCTTTATAACAGCTGAATATAGCCGTGATGCCAATAATTTTTTCTCGAGAACATTTATTATAGAAAAATGATATATAACCCAGCTCATGAATCACGGCTTCTTCTTTTAGTAATATTTTGATTTTTAAATTTTTTTCTTTTGATTTATTTCATAAGCATTAAATGATTATGTTACTTTTGATAAAAATCATGTACCGTCGGGATTAGAGTATACACGGTCCGATTTTGAGAAAAAAAAATAACTAAATCGAATCCAACATTGCTTTAACCAGATCGAACCAAACCGATTGGTTAATAAAATTTTAAAATCGAACAGTCCAATTCGATTTAGTTAATGATTTTTGACAATTTTTTTTAATAACAAGGCAATTTTTCTTTCCTAACTATTTACTATTCTTACACACATCATAATAAAACAAATATCTACTTGAAAATTCTGCTGCAAATTCAAGTAAAGTGTTTTAGCTCAAATGTGGAGCAGAAACATGCTTTACAAACATACAACAATTTAAAAACTAAATATATATATACGAGAACAACAATCAAAATAATGATTGATAAGCAAGACGTTCCTTCATTTTTTGATATTAAACCATTCTCAATACAGATTCTTCTCATTGAGCATAAGTAATGAAATTAGTACCTTTCCCTTGGTACCAGCCACAAGAATAACTTTTAACTTGAAATTTGGCTCCTCTAATTCAAGTATCTATTATTTCAATTAAAAAAGGGGGAGGGGAAATAGTATATAATAACAATGTTTTACATATCAATCAATCGAATTTGCAATTTTTATGAAAGAAGTGAAAGTAAATAAAAACCTTATGATAATCAAAGAGAATATCAAAGCGATCTCCACTATTGCTCTTATCAGCACGATTGTGTTTTGTAATTAAAGATGAAAATGCATCCAATGCCTCTTCGTATGCAGATGTTGAAGGTTTGAGCAAACCACTCCAATACAAAGCAAAGGAGTTGATGACTTTTTTGAATGTTTTTTTTTTGCTAGTCAAATTCTGAAAAACACACACACACACACACACATATATATATTAAGAATAATATTTTAAAAATATTTTTTTAAAATAATTTTAATTAATGATTTAATTTGGTCAAGTTCGGTTTGAAATTGGTATAATCGGACCGAACCGATAATAAAATGATTTAGAAGAAAAAAACCAAACCGGATCGTTTGATTTGTAAAACTATCTGGTCCGATTTGGTTTATCAATTTTAATCAATTTGGTCCGATTTTTGGATATCCCTAATCGTGATGTTAAAAACTCATATAATTTATCACTGTTCTTAATTATGGATTAAGAAAATAACAAAATAGTACATCTTAAAACTTATAATAACAAAAATAGTATTTCTTATTTTCAAATATATAATTTTACAATTTCTTATTTCTTTAAACATTCAATCAATTGAAATTGAACGACGATAATTTAGACTCGTTTAATATTGAACGTTTAATGTTATAAGTTCAAATTGAAGGTTCAATATTATTGAAGTGCTAGTTTTATTATTATAAATTTTAAAGGTGTTATGTTTAATAATTTTTCAAAAAAATATTATGTATTATTATTTATTTAAAATGATGACTTTATTAAAATTTATATATCAAATAATAATTTAATATCTTTACAAAAAGAATAATTATTTAATATTTGTTATTAGAATTTGAATCATATTTATTAATTATTGTATATTTTAATCAATTATAATTTTATACATGATATATATTATAATTTATTTAAATAATATTATTTAACATTACTTAATAATGCTCTAATAAAATCAAGCAATTGGGATAATTAAATAGCTGTGTTAGCATGATTCATTAGATAGAGTCTAAGTCTAAAATATAAATTTATTTTAATTTAAGGTATAGTAAAACTTCAAAAGAGATCAACAAGTGACCAATTATATCTAATAAATATAAAAAAGATAATTATATTATCATAATTATTTTTATTATTATTATTATAATAAAAATATATAAATTAATTATTATATTTATATCATTAATTATATATTATTTTTATTAATAAAATTATTATTAATAAAAATAATTATAACAATAATAATTTTAATTATAGTAATATTATAATCTATATAATAATTTATAATTTGTTTAATTTAATTTGAAATATACTTATGAACTTTTTAACTTTATATTAACTGGATATGATCCAATCATCCAACTATAAATATTATACAATATTTTATATTTTATTATTTTAATAGTTAAGATTTGAAGATCTAATTTTCTTTGTTCATATCTTTATAAATCTAAATGAATGTACGGTTTACTAAAAAGTAGTGAAAGTCAAAAATTATGATACAAAGACGACCTTACTTGAGTATGATCTATTCTATAGGTTCGCATTTCTTTCTTGGATTTCTTTTAAAATTTTACTACCTAAAATTAAAATAAATTAATATTTTTACTTAAATTGTATATAATGAATCATTTTAACAAACACGATTACTTAATTATGTTGATCTTTTTGAAGTTTTATTATCTAAAATTAATGTAAATTAATATTTTTAAACTTGAATTCTATGTAACAAATTTGCAGCAAGTTAATAACTCAAATGACATAAAAAAAAAAAAAAAAATTCACTTAGCAAAAAAAAGTCTTAACCATTAAAACAAGGGAGTGTAAAAAGTTGGAGGTCATTGATATTGTCCACTTTTTTCACTCTTTTAATAAATTAAAAAGTTTCTCACAAAATTTTATTATTATATTTAATGTGGTTGAATTAGAAATTTAGTTCAAAAATATTATCATTTTAATTAAATAGAACCTTTTAAAGAAATTTACAATATTTTAGACCTCATACCTAATAAGCTAAAAGGTCAATTAATACGTGCAAGTAAAAAATTTGAGCCATATCAAGTTAGTTTGGGCAAACTTAAATTTTTTTTGTTCGTATGTTGATAATTCATAGCACATTCAAATTTGATAAACATAAAAAATGGACAAATTCAAGTTAAACCAATATGAGTAAGCGAGCTAAAACCAACTTGTAGTTTTATAAGTAAATATATTTTACAAGTTAAAATGTAGACAGTGAGCTCTCCAAAGGACCATAAGAAATAATACACAAATAAGGATTTTTTATAATGAAGATGTTATATAAGGTGTTGAAGTCGATTTTTGTTCAGCGTCAATCTTTGACATGTCACTAAAAAATCATATCAGAAGGAACGATATAGTGAGATGTCATATCTACTTTGATGCTTAAGTCAATTTATTGATAGAATGTTAAGATAAAAGATGAGTTCAGAGTTTGTAACTGTAAGCTTATGTGTACCTTTTTCAGGTTATGAGAACCTATTTGTTAAAAAATTGACAATTTTTTAAGCAATTAAATTTACGCGAATGTAAAATAACAAATAAAATTTTACTGCAATTATTTCAATAAAAAAAGATATTATAATATCACAACTCAAAAGATTGCGAGCAATTTTAAGCTTATCTCTCTTTTCTCTCCCTCTTTTATCTTCTTTTTTATCTTTTTCTCTTCTCACTCTTCTTTTTTCTTCCACCTTATGCTTTTTATAATATTATACATATTAACATTCTAATAGCATACCTTGAATTAAGGAGAAAAAAAGTCTTATTATTATGCTCATTTCTCTATATGCTTTATTTATTTATATTTTGTTTGTATTCCTTTCATCCCTCCCCTCCACAAAAAGAGAGATGACATTTTTAATTTATATTATTTGCTTTATAATTAATTTATAATTTCTCACTTAAAGACTAATTTTAATTTATCTTCAAACCCTAATAAATGTAACAATTCTTCTCCGATCTGGTCACTTATGCAGACCAATCAAAGTTAAGGATAGTTTCAATTTTATTATAATCATCATCTTTGTAAATATGTTTGTTGGATTCTTATTACCATTGATCTCTTCAAGTTTTAACACCCCATCTTTTAATAAAACTTAATGAAGTGATAACGAAGTTTGATATGTTTAATTCTGAAATAAAATGCTGAATTCTTTGCTAGATGTATTGTACTTTGACTATCATTATTCATTATACAAAACATTTTTTTCCTACTTTAAATCGAACTCAGTTAAAAATCCTTGAAGCCAAATAATTTCTTTAGTAGCTTCTGTTACTACTACACACTCAGCCTCTATAGTGGATAATGTAACAATTTATGTATCTATGACATCTACCTAATAGTTGTAGTACCCACAATGAACACATAACCAGTGGTGCTCCTTTGGTGATCGACTTCTCCTAAAAAAATCTCATCTACGTACCCTTGTAATTTTATCTCTACTTTAGAAAAGTACAAAAAGTTCTCTATGGTACTCGAAGATACCTCAAAATTCACTTCAATGCTTTCCAGTGAGTCTTTCCTAAATTTAATATAAACTTGCTAACAGCTTTCACTGCATGGCCAATGTCTAGTCTTATACTGACAATAGCATGCATCAAACTTTCAATGGCTGAGGCGTAAGGAATCTTAGTCATGAAGCTTTTCTCTTCCTCTGTTTGAGGACACTGGTCAATGTATATGCGAAATTGATTAGCCAAGGTTGTGCTAACTTCCTTGACATTATCCATGTTAAATCTCTATAAAATATGTATGATGTACTCTTCCTAAGATAACTTCAAAGTTTGTCTTTACTTATCTCTAGTGATTTATATCCCAAGTATATTTTTTGTTGGTCCAAGATCTTTCATGTCAAATTCTTTTGACAATTGTTTCTTCAACCTTTTAATATCCTTCATATTTGGTTTTGTTACTAATATATCATCAACATAAAGGAGTAAGATGATATAACTGGACTTATAACCAGTTATATCATCTTTCGTAGCAAGCTCTCACTTGTTGGCATCTTCGATCTAACATACTTCATCATAGCATTCAGGCTCTTTTTCATCAATCAGTAACAAAAAGTTCATGTATTAAAAGACCGTTTAAGTACGAGAGCTGGAATAGAAGGTTGAATTGTATTGGACTGCTGCGCACTACTTTGTCCAACTAGTTCCTCTGATTGAGAACTCTTAACTATCTGTTTTGTCATAGGACTATTTAGGACATCATCCACATCTACATACACTAGCCCACTATCTTATGAGTTGCTAGCACTTGCAATATGTTTGTCTTTATACATCACTCTTTCATTGAATATCACATATATACTATAGATCATCTTTTTGTTTTTATCATCCCAAATGCGGTAGCCAAACTCGTCCTTACCATAGCTGATAAATGTGCATTTCTTTGACTTGGAATCAAGCTTATTCCTACTTTGATCACTAATATGCACATATGTTACATAACCGAAAACTTTTAAATGTGAAAGTCTTACTTCTTTTCTACTTCATACCTCCTCTAGTATTCTTTGCTAGAATGGAATCGATGGGTCTCGGTTGATTAAGTAGGTTACTATACTAAATGCCTTTGCCCAAAATTGCTTTGGTAGGCCTAATTGCATACACATACTTCTGGCCTTCTTAGTCAACGTACGACTCATACGCTCAACTATACCGTTGTATTAAGGCATACTTGGCACGGTTCTCTCCATTTTGATTTCGTGCTTATAATAAAATGTCTTGAATCTAGTGTATTTATATTCACCACCATTGTAAGTTTTGAGCTTTTTAATCTTCAAAACTGTCTCATTCTTAACTATAGCTTTCCACATTCTAAAATCATCAAACACTTTGGACTTATGCTTCAAAAGCTAAACTCATACCTTCCTTGAGTGATTGTCAATGAAAGTCATGAAGTATTGTCTACCACCAATGAATGAGACAATCGTTACTTACTAAAAATCAAAGTGAACAAGCGTTAACCTCCTTTCTTCAAGGTTCTAGAACTTGTGTAAAAGCCAACTCTTTTTTACTTTCCAAGATGTAGTCTCCACACATGTCAATTGTAATTAACTGAAGACCTAGTAATCTCCCCTTTGAGTGCATAATTTTAAGCCCTTTTTATTCATGTGACCGAGTCTTTGGTGCCACAAGTTGGGATTATTATTGCCTGCAACAACTGCAATTGAACAATACGCTTCTGTTGTCATATAAAGAATACCAATTTTCTTGCCATATGCAATTGTCATTGCACCTTTTGAAATCTTCCAATCATCATCATGAAAAGTCATGGTAGTGTAAGCTTCACTATCCAATTGCCCTACTGAGATTCAATTTTTCCTCAGGTTGAGAATATGTGTAACATCCTTCAACTCTCATACAGACTCTTTTAACTTGATCTTCATTGCACCTTTTACGAATAATATCACAAGGTTGGTCTAACCAAGGTATACCTTACCAAGGTTTCCGAGCAAATACTTCTTGAGGATTTTTTTTTTTTTTTTGCAAAGTAGCATGGAACAATATTCCAAAGTCTAACACCCAAGAATCTTGCTTGCTTTCTAAAGAGCATATCAGAGCATCATCTCCTCTTGAGGTGGAAGCAACGTTTGCTTCTATCTTTGCTACCTGATTTTTTTGTGTATTATTGCATTAATTTTTATAATGTTCGGTCTTCCCACAATTTCAACACTCGATGGTCCTAGAGTTATAAGAATTGTTGGAATTTCTAGACATAGATCTTCTATCCTTAAATCTGCTTTGATAACTTGATCGACCATGTCTATTTCTTCTAATTCTTCTTCGAGACTCTGTTTACAAAATTGAAGAAGTTGGTGCTTCACCCAACTCTCTTTGTTAGATTTTTTCATTGAGAACCAGATCCAAAATATTGTCAAATTTAAACTTATTACTTCCTACAGAGCTACTTACTGCTGTGGCTGTAGCATTTCAACTATCTTAAAGAGATGGTAAAAGAATCAAAGCTCGAACTTTCTTATCGAATTTAATTTCTACTGAACTCAATTAGGTTGTGATTGTATTGAGTTCATTCAAATGTTAGGTCATCGATGCTTCTTCCATCGTCTGCAAATTGAACAACCTAATCATAAGACATACCTTATTTGAAGCTAATGACTTCTCATACATACTAGATAGAGCTACCATATGACATGCAGTGGTCTTTTCCTTTGATATGTTAAAAGCAATATTGCATGATAACGTAAATTGAATGATCCTAAGGGCTTGTCCGTAGAGAATAGCCCAATCTTTATCCTTTATTTCTTCTGTCTTTGTTCCTGAGAGAAATTAGTACATATTCTTTTGATACAAAGATTCTCTATTTAAATTTTTCATAATTAGAAATTTGTACCATCAAACTTTTCGTGTTTCACATTTCCTTCATAATTTGTGGCCATCACTCTCACTCGAATATGATAGGCTTTCGATCGTAATATATTATCATGGTTCTTATACCAATTGTTAAGAAAATTACAATTTTATAAGCAATTAAATTTACGTAAATACGAAATAAATGTAATAAAATAACAAACAAATTTTTTTTTTAATTATTTTAATAAAAGAAGGAATTATAATATCACAACTCAAATATTACGAGTTTTTTTAAGCTTTTTCTTTAAAACTCTTTTATCTTCTTTTTTTTTTTTTTTTCTTTTTCTCCTCACTTTTCTTTTTTCTTCCCTTAATGAGTCTCTGAATCCTTACTCTTTTCATAAAATTATACATATTAATATTATAATAGCATACCGTGAATATTGCGGAGAGAAAAAGTCTCATAATTCTGCTAATTTCTTTATATGCCCTTTCATTTCCTTTTTGTTTATATTCCTCTCATCTCTTTCACAAGGAGAGATGACCTTTTCCATCTATATTCTTTACTTTATAATTAATTAATACTATTTATAAATTTTTGATAGATGATAATTTAGTAAATAATTTATATTAATTAATATTTAAATTATTTAATAATAATTTAAATATTTATATAATTAATATAAATTATTTAATGAATATTTACCGTTTAATTATTCAGCAGATATGACTAATTAAATAACTTCACATATATCTGATTAATTACCACCCAAAGAAGGTTATCTGAATACTAATACATTGTAACTAATAATTAATCTTTTTGGATAAATAAATAAATAACACCGAATTTCAAATAAGGTGAATAATCTAAGAAATGTAATAATAGCAGAAAGAAGTATTTGCATTTGTAAAATAAAATATCTATTGTTAAACAAATATAATATTTTCAATTTCTTTAACTTTTATGTAAAAAAGAAAAGAAAAGAATTATTAACGTATTATTTTAACATAAGGAAGTTTTTGGCTGCCACTTTAACTTAATTTATATTTGCACATTTTATAAATAATTATAACTATTTATATTTATTTTTTCTCTCTTTTTTTTTAATACGTAATTGTGATATATATTGTGGTTTACAGAAATTGGAATAGATGAATGATTATTAATTTAACATGAAAAAAATAAAAAATAATAAAAAATTAAATATTAGCAACATAAGAAAGAAAGAAAGAAAGAAATAATTTATTTGACTTTAAATCACTTGTGTTATTTTTATTGTATTATTTTATATGTCACAAATAATATGCAAATATGTTCGCAAAAGTTTTACCTTTTAGACAACAAGTGGAGGACCCAAAAAAAAAATTTATGTTAGAACTGAATTGTTTATTATATGCTAATAATTTGTTTTCTTATTTAATTTATTTTTATTTACTTTGTTTCCTCATAAACAACTTGTTTTGATAACTATGGTAAAAATAATTAATGTAAATTAACCATTAGATAAATCAATTAATACATTTTATAATAAACTAGCAAAAAAATCAAAATTATAAATAAAAAGTTATAAATTCAAAATGCAAGCATAGAACCTATTTGGTTCGAGGATAAAAACAATGATTTGATTAGAAAAAAATCAAATTAATACATTTTATAATAAATAAACAAAAAAAAAAATCATAAAATTAGAAAATAAAAAGTTATATACTCAAAATGTAAGCAAAGAACCTATTTGTCAAGGAAAACACAATGATTTGATTATTATTGACTTATTGTGTTCTAATTTTTAATTAAATAAAAAAATATTTTATTTTTCTATTTTACACATCACAAATTTTAATTAAATATTACAAATAAATCATTTCTTTTTGAAAAAAAGTATTATAAAATAAAAAAAATTCTTAATAATTTTGCTTTTAATGCTTTGAAGATCAAACAATAGTTAATATAGTTAAAATATGTAATATAAGAGTAGAATGCTTGGCAGGTCCTTGAAAGAGATAAATTGAAAGAAAAGTTAATTGATTATAAGAAGTTAACAAAAATTCAACCATAAATTAGTAGCTAAATAAAATATTATTATTATAGATGTTGTATAACATGCAATAGGAAAGGAAACAAACAAATTATTTGATAAAATTTATAATAATCATATAATTTGATTTTATAAATAATACGGGTTATAGAATTATATAATACAAAATCATATCTACTACTAGTATATTTAAAAAAGAAAAAATCAAACCAAAATGCAGCACAAGGAAACCCTCTACACAAGACTGCTCTCCCTGAATGCAGCAAAAATTCAACTTTTCAATCACTTTTATACACCATTTGCCGCAGATACATGAAGTGTGAAACGAAAAATATATAATAGAATTGGACTCTTCCCTTACAAGCAATAGATTATTCCTTTATTTCAAGTAGAATAAAAGGGAATGGTTATTTTTGGAGAGGAAAAAAAAGAAATTTAGCAAAAATAATACCCCTAAAATTTATAATTAATAAAATAGTACTTTAATAATATTAAATATTCAACATTGAACGGGTCCAAACTAATGTTGTTTAATTTTAATTGAACGAGAGTTAAAAAAAGTAAAAATATAATTTGAATATAAATGATGTTATTTTTGTTATTATAAATTTTAATGGGTGTTATTTTATTTTTATTTTTTTAAATAAAAAAAATACACTAAGGAGAGTTGCTATTTCAAGTATAAAAAAAAAGATATGAAGGGTACATTAGTAATATATGGGTACTAATTATTCTTTTAATTACTGTACGTATAAACAACGGAGAGTAATTATAACTCTTTTTTTAAAAAAGTACTCATATATTAGCATGCTATCTTTTTTAATAGTCGTGCTAAATCAAAAGTATTATAAATTAATAATATTTTCAATAATTTTATTTTAATATTTATATTTTATTTTTAAATAATTTTAAATTTTTTTTATAATATAATATTATATATAATATTAACTATAATTTGAGTATTAATAAGTATGTAAACTTAAATTTTTGATAATATGAATATATACTAATATTGAAACTATAATTTTATTAAATACGAATATTAAAAAAATAAAAATACCGAGCGTGGTTTGGAAATCTCAAAAGGAGCACAACCTTGATTCGGATTATAATAACAAAATGCTAGTCAAACCGGTGCCTTGCTGTTCAATTAGAATGAACGTTCATAAATAATTGAACTTTTTCTTAATTTATAATCGAGATTAGAAGGTACAAATCCAACTTGAACGTTTCAGGACTTATTAAATAGGTCGTGAATTCATCCCATTTCAATTCTTATTTTAATACTTGTTAATATTGAACGTTTCAAATAATTCCGATATTTCGAGTGCCCTCAAAATATAGCCTGTTCAGCTCATAAATATGAAGATTATTGATTCACAGGGGTACATAAATTTGTGGCCTATTTAGGATTTTTGGGGGTGTTAGTTTTGTTATTTTCTCAAATATATGAGTATCAAATGAATGAATAAATCTTACGAAGGGATGAGCTCGAATTGCTCTGCCATCTATTTAAAATAGTCTTATTACAACAGTAACTTGACGTTTTCAGTTTTCTTACGTGCGTATTTTTTAGATGTTTTACCCTTTTGTCTTTCAAAATAGTTATAAAATATCCTAGACTTCAAGATCTTACATCGAATAGCTTTGTCTAAATTAGAAAAGTTCAAAATGGTCTCAAAATATTACATGAGCCTCCATATTAAAACATTTGCTTTTATATTATAGGGCGATATAAATGATAGCCCTTAGTGGATGAGTTATTACAAGTAATAATCATCCACTAAAGGGGCAATTTTTATCGACCCTAAATTATAAAATAACATGTTATATATGGAGGCTCATGTAATATTTTATACCATTTTTGAACTTTTTTTAATAGAAAATAGCTACGATGTAAGATCTTGAAGTGATATGTATACTATTTTAGAACTCCTAGAAAGACAAATACGCATGATAAACTTGAAATAAATTTGATATGTTCTTTTCTCTATGGTTATTATTGTTATTATTTTTTTATTTAACTGTATTTTCCTTGCTCATGTGAGATATTACAATTTAATCAATAACTAACTTCCTCTTCTAAATGTTAATAAATATAATGGCCAGAGCAATTCGAGCTCATCCGTCTCATAAGATTTATTCATTCATTTGATACTCATAATATTAAAAAAAAAAATCCCAAATAGGCCACAATTTAATGTAAATTGAATCAATAAATCTTCATATTTATGAGCTGAACAGGCTATCATTTTGAGGGCACCCAAATATCGGAATTTTTTGAAATAAGATAAAAAGTATAAAAATAAAATGAAAGGGGAAGAATTCACGGCCCAAATAAGTCCTGAAACGTAAGTTTGGGATTTGTACCTTCTTCTCCGATTATAAATTAAGAAAAAGCATTATTTTATGGAAAGCTTGTAACTTTAACAGCAAAGCACCAGTTTGACTGCATTTTTTTTATAATCCGAATCAAGTTGTCCTCCTTTTGAGATTTCCAAAACCACGGGCTCTGTATTTTTTTTTATTTTTTTATTTTAATATTCGTATTTTAATAAAAATATTTCAAATTAGTTATATTATTAAAAAAAATTTAATTGGGAAAATAACAAAACTAACACCCCTAAAAATTATAATAACAAAACTAGCACCCATGTGTTCAATTAAAATTGAACGTTTAATATTGAACGTTCAATATTCAATTTGAACGTAAAATATTGAACGTTCAATATTAAATAGGTCTAATTGTCGTCATTCAATTCTAATTGAACGGATAATATTGAACGTTCAATATTGAACGAGTCTAAATTATCGTCGTTCAATTTTAATTGAACACAGGGATGCTAGTTTTGTTATTATAATTTTTAGGGGGTGTTAGTTTTGTTATTTTCCCTTATTTTTTTATTTAACTGTATTTTCCTTGCTTATGTGAGATATTACAATTTAATCAATAACTAACTTCCTCATCTAAATTTAATAAATATAATCTAAAATTTTAATTTATATCAATTTAATTTGTAGACAGTTTCACTTAACTTTGGTCTCTAACATATAAAGCAATACATAATTTGATCCAACTTATGACAAAATATATAATATGGTTATCAATTTTTCAATTATATAAGAGTTAAGGGTGTATTTCTCAATTGGAAAAGGAAAAAAGTAAAAGGAAAGAAAGAGAATGGCTCTCTTTTTCATATATACTTAAAAGAAAATGAAAAAAAAAAAAAAAAAATGGAAACAGAATCACTCCCAAATTCTTCTTTCATTCTCCCAAATTTGATTTTTATCCCCCCTCTAAAGTGTTTTTCTTTACAAACTATTTAATTTTTATTTTATATAAAATTTTATAAAAACATGCAATATTTCAAAGATACCCTAACTAGGATATTAGGATTGGACTAGGGCAACCAAATATCATATTTGCTCAACCCCACCCGTAGTTAATTTTTTATTATTTATTTTTCATAGAAAATGACAATGATTTAAGTATAATTAATTTTTAATTAAAATTATAAATATTATTATTTTAAAAAATTTATAAAATAAAACTAATATGTTAATTATAAATTAAACATTATTTATTTACAAGGATAGTTTTGTAAAGAGTAAAATTTTATTCCCTTAATTCTCATTCTAGATATTTACTTAACATTTTAGGATGTATTTATTCAATGGTTATTCTGATTTCTGTGAATGGTTAGTAAAAACTATCAAAGAAGATCAACTCATTAATTTATTATGATTCCTTTTTATTCTGATTTCGATTCTAATTTATTACCATTGTGAATTAGTAAATGCACCTTAAGTATACTGTATAACGGTATTAAATTAATTTAACAAAAATTGAAAAAACTAAATTTATCAAATTTTGGAAATAACTAAATGTGTGGATTGGATTGTTATGAACTAAATTTTAATATTATAAATAAGTTAAGAATTAAATGAATAGATCCACAATATAAATAATATTTGAAAGAAAAAATTGATTTTAAGTTTCTTGAAAATTCTAAAATATAATAACAATGAGAATGGGTATGCCCATGGCACGTTCTATAACTAGTTATGTTAAAAACTATGAATGATAGAAGAGGAAATGAAGAAGGTTTGGTGAATAATTTTTTATAAGAGATTTATACAACCTAAAATAAGAGAGAAATCAATTACAAGAGAATAATTCCTAATTAAATACAAAATAATTATAATAAAGAAAAAAAAATCAATTATAATGAATAAAAATATTCCAAGATCAATCGTAATGAAAGAGAAATATTTCAAACTTTATTTTACGTTCCGTTAATAAGTTATGAATAGATATACCCGTAAAACATGAATGTGCTACACTACACTTGAGCAAAGCTCAATAAACCACAGAAACAAAGACACTATTCGTTCAAACTAATTTGCCACTAATTCTTGAATAATTTTATTTCTTCTCATTGGGACACGAATGTTTATATATGCATATAATATAATATAATAGAAAAAATATTAAATATGTGTATTTTTTTTTTTTTTCATAAAATGTATACCATAATAATATTTTCTTTATATATTTTCATTATTTTTTATGAATTGACGTTTATGAGAATCGTGAAGTTTTGAAAGTTTTTCGTATAACATTCAATTAAATTTTTATACTAGCAATTTAGTCTAATTAAAATTTTATTTTTTATTATTAATTATTGTGTATATTTTAATTGTATATTTTAATTTTTATTTATAACAATTATGTGTGTATGTGTAAGTATTTGATTATATTTTAAAAAAATATATATTTTTTATTTTATTTCACACAACCAATAACAAAAAAAAAATTAGCAAAAATTAGCAAAATTTTATATTTATATTTTATACGATAATTTTATATTTACGATTAAAACATTTTTTATTTATCACCTAAAAATTCCATTCTAGTTGCGGTCCAGCATGTCCTCTTGACCTTAACAGTATTTCTTGGTAATGTCAACAAAGTTAATTAATAATAAATAAATAAAATAGCTAAAGATAACATTTTTACAGCAAAAGTAATATATTATAAAACATTGAGTGATAAAATCAATTTTAATCCTACAGTTCATAAATAACTTAATTATACAATTCATTTTATTTTTAACTTTAATTAATAATTTTTTTTTTATTTTTTTTAATATTAAAAAACATATATTTATTTACGTTATAAGAAAAATAAACATATATTTTTTTTAAAAAATTAAAAATAAAATTTTATGCATGAAATAATAAATATGTCATATAATTAAACCTTACGACTTTATAATGGAGCCTTGAGTAACAAACTTCATATGAATATGGGAAAAAAAGTATCATAATTATTGTAAAATAATTATTTTAGTCATGTAATTATTAATTATTATAATTTAACAAAAATATTTAAATTGGTCTAATTAACATAAAATTATTAAAATTAGGTGTTATATATAAGAAAAAAAATGCATTTTTAACTACATGCCTAACAACTTAATAATTTAACTATATATTTTTAATATAGTTATTATATTTTATTCTATTTAAAATATGATGTTTGAAAGCATAAAATGCAAATTAGAATTGAAAACAACATACTCAAAGCACGAAAACAAGTTTTCCAACTTGTAAATTATAAATAGCTAAGAAAAAATTTAGTCCTATAATTTCCTGTTTTTCCAAGTTGTAGGAATAATGAAATGGAATAAATGCATGTATATATTTGCTTGTTGTATGCAACATGGATTCAAATAGAAACAAATAGATGAACACACAAATAGACTTAGAAGGATGCCTTATTTCTTTGCCTGTAACTTCTCTGTGCAATAGCTCTGATGGAAAATAAAAAGTCTTTCACTGTTTTATGCAACTTCCAACATACGGCATTGTATTACACAATATAGGCAAAGACCATTCACCTTAGGTTTTAAAAGACAAAAACCGTCCACCTTTGGTTTTAAAATATAGGCAATCCAACAAACCTCAAATAGTCGAACTTTGTAAGGAATGTTTTGGATATTGAAATGGCATTATGGCATAGTCTTAATTCTTATCATAGCACGCTTCTTCCACCTGCCTGTACTGAAAAATAACTTCAATAACAACCTAGTGCAAAAAGCACAAACAGGCATATTCATAGTAGATGCTGTACTGAATCGAACATTTAATTAGTGCCAAAATAGTAATAACTTAACCTAGGTGCACCATAAGAATTCTACTGACCTTTGTTCCAGCAAAATCTAACAATGACCAATTTCATCAAACTCATCCCCAAACAATGACGAGAATAAAGGAGTATCATCGAAAAAGCACATTCTAATTGGCCTATTATTCAAAGAACCACTTAATATGATGATTTGCAAGTTGTTTGGGTATGCACTACAAGTCTACAAGGATCGAGCTGCTTGGGCATGGAGCACAAGGAATGGCAAAGTAAAATCTGTTGAGATTCATTTTGAAATAGGAAAGTAATTAAAATGTTAATATGGTAGAGATCATTCTCAATATGGTAGAAATCATTGTATTTAATTATTATCTTTTTCTGTCATTTTATTTCTATTATAAATTCATGTAATCTGTACAAAGCAATACAATTCGAGTGAAATATTCAAACCAAATATTATATTCTTATTTTCTACATGGTATCAGAGCCGATTAGGATTCTGTAAATCGAAAAAAAATAAATAAATTAAAAGGCACCAAAATCAGCCACCCAAACTCACCAAAAGTCACCCAAATCAGCCACCACCGATCCTCTCATCCCTCAGAAAATCAAAAACCCCAAACAGACCCACATCACTTCAAAATCAGAACCCACCGTGCAACACCGTGCAAACAGACCACATCACTCCAAAATCAGAACCCACCGTGCAACACTGTGAGACCCCCACCGTGCGAAACCACCACCAGATCCACCAAAAAAACCATCGTGCCACCCAATTGCGAAACCACCACCAGATCCACCAAAAAACCATCACGCCACCCAACCCCCACATCGCGACCAAACAGATCCCACAGATCTCGCCACACTACCGCCCAACCTCGGGACGCAGATCCCACGGCTACGCCCAGATCTCGTTGCCACCCACGACTACGCCCAACTCTCGTCGCCACCAACGCCCAGCTTAGCTTAGCCCACCAACGCCCACCAATGCCCTTGTGCCTAGCTCCATATAATTCCTTTTATGTTTGAATCTTTAGAGTCAACAATAATAATAAAAATAAAAAAAAAGAGTGAACCCATTGAATCATCCGAAACCAAATCAATTCCAATTTTTGTTCAGTCTGAGGGTCCCTTTAATGCAGGCATTTTACCTACTGAAACAAATTACGATGTGTGATCTCAATTAATGGAGATGCATATCGCTGAACGAGAAAAAATTTCTTACATTATAGGCACATCTGCTCCACCTGCTGTGTCAGACAAGGGATATGATAAATGGTATGCTGAAAATCAAAAAGCGAAGCGCTGGCTTCTAATGTCTATGCCTCCTCAGTCTAGAAGAGTGTTATTCCTTAGTCCGCTGTGAGGCCATACGATCTGCAACTTTAAATGCGGACATTGCAAAACCTGAAGCTTCTGCTATGATTTCTCGCCATCTACCTAGTCAGATGTCACAAGACCGGCTGAAATCCACAAATCCAAAGAACTTTCATACAAATGCACCCATTGTAATCAAACAAGCCATTCGAAAAGTCGTTGCTTTGAACTTATTGGATATCCAGATTGGTGGGATCCAACACGACATTGGAATTCCAAGCGACCTTCCACTACAGCAGTTGCTCAAACACAGGTGACGATGACACTTCTACGTCATCAACATTGGTAACTACTATAAACACTGGAGACTCGACAAATGATTAGTTATGGTGTTAAGAGAGGGAAGCTATATTATTTGGACTTAGAGTCCGACACTTCAAATAGGTTACAACCCACTTTCGTAGTAGCAAGCAGGTTCATAAAATCTATGAAAGAATTTGGCTATCAGCAAAGTAATTCTCACCAAAGCAGTTTCAAATCGAGTGTTCTTAAAGTTTTTAGACAAGTTGGACATATATGCACCAACTTGATGGGGAGTGTTGAGATTCATTTTGAAATAGGAAAGTAATTAAAATGTTAATATGGTATAGATCATTCCCAATATGATAGAAATCATTGTATTTAATTATTATCCTTTTCTGTTGTTTTATTTCTATTATAAATTTATGTAATCTGTACCAAGCAATACAATTCGAGTAAAATATTCAAACCAAATATATTACATTCTTCTTCTTTACATAATCTAGATTTGAAAAGTTTCATTGAACAGTTGTCACTATTATTACCATATCTTTGTCATCCAATATTCGGTTGAGGTGATTCAAATTATGTTAAAAATTTGACTCAATGAGTTATATTCTTTGAGGAAATAATTTTTTTTTCTTATCAATTTGGAAGCTTACTAGGCGAAACATGGCTCACAATAAATTTGAAAGTTTTAGTTTTTCGTTTTAATAAGGGGTTTTTATTCTTCTTCTTTTAATTCCTATATATGCCTACGAGAACGAATATTATAAAAAGTTTTTTAAAGGTTAAGAAGAGCATTCGTATCATTTCTCAATGCAATTATTTCGAGGTTTGTCCTCTCTCAATTACTAATTGAACTTTTTAAGAGCTTATTAAGGCTTAGGAAACATTGTAGCGTTCAATAGTTTATCAATTATGGTTTGAAAAATCTTATGGCGCTCCTATCCCATAATCTATATTCTAGCTTCTGGGTGATATGTACTCAGTTTGTTGTTGTGTTTCAAGGCTAAGATCTTTTGGGTTTACATTGCTTTGTTCTTTGTGGGTTTTTAAGGCTAGTTCTTCGAGATTCGCATTATTTGATATCAGAGTACGATTCTAGAATTAGATCATTTATCTTTTTTTGGTTTTCTTTTTAGTTTCTTTTTCTTTGATTTCATGGTAAGTTTATTTTTTGTTTCATTCCAAAGAAAAAAATATTTAGAGGAAAAAAAAATGAGGCAAAGAGAAAAAAAAAATTAAAAAAGAAGGGAAAAATATGGTGTTGTTAGTAGATTTTAAACATATCTCAAGAAAAATCAAAAGTCTTATCCATTGATATTCAAGATGAGATTGATTTCAAACCTCTCTTTAAGGCCTTAGAATAAATTGTCAATTGAATGGAGTTAAGAATGTATAGGAAGAGAGAGAGAGAATAATCAAAGTTAAATCCAGTTCACAAAGGAAACGATCACCTAAAGTTTCTATTGTGAAGTAAAGATAGAGGAATCCTTATAAATATGAGGATGTTGATGAGATGATACAATGTGAAGATTTGTTTCGTAGTAGATGTCATTTCAATAAGAAGGAATGTAGCAAAACTATTGATGGGTGAACTTATACTAATTATGCTAGTACTTTCATAGTGGAGAAATTATATTTGGCACCTTTGCAACATCCAAGGCCATATAAGATGATATGGATGAATGATTGTGGCAGGGAAAAGGTAAATAAATAAGTTTTGGTATTCTTTTCGATTGAAAAGTATAAAGATGAGATGCTTTGTGATGTAATTCCTATGCATTATTTTCATATTTTATTAGAGATATCATGGCAATTTGATAGGATAATTATCAATGATAGGTTCAAGAATATGTATACTTTTATGAAGGATAACAAACAAATTACTCTTGTATCCTTATTCGCAAAAGAAGTGTATGAAGATCAAGTGAAGAATAAAAAAAAAAAAGTGGGAGAGAGAGTTGCAAAAAGAACGTGGTAAAAAAGAGAGAATGAGTTGCAACAACATATTAATAAAAAGAGAGATTTATTTACAAAAAATAGTGAAAAAAAGTGAATCGTTAAAAGAAGTTAAGGGAGTTTAAAAAAGAATGTGATTTACAGAAAGAAAAAGAGTGATAAAGAGGAGATACTTGAGAGGAGGGATAAAATGAAAGTGAAAAGGAAGAGAGAATCTTGATTAGTAAGGAAAGAAATTAGGGCAAAAAAGCATGTTTTAGTAGTAATGAATTTTTTTCTTCTGCTTGTTCAACATATTGACTTGATTGATGTTGAGCAACAAATTGACATGATAACGCAACGGGCATCAACTTTATGTTATAATTCATCAAGCAAATCCAAAAACGGCAACCTTGAGATTGTTGAATCTTAAGCTTAAATCAATCTTCGTGATGCAGACTATCCCCAACATTACGGTGAAGATTCGAGGGTGAATCTTTTTGAGAAAAAAGAGGATGATGAGTATCAAGAAGTATCATAGAAAAGGGCACGTTTCAATTAGAGCCTATGTCACGTAATAGGCATAGAGAGAGTCCCAACTTGGTGTACTATCAAGTCTAGGTAATACAGACACCTTAAAGACTTGCTTTTCTCATACAGGCATCAAAAATAATAACAGATAGCAAATAATTACGAAAATAAAAGAAAGGTAGATAACAAACAATAAGGTAAAGCAATAAATGATTTTTAATCTTAGTATAGTTTATATAGATTGGCACATATGTTGAGGATACTACGATTATACTAACTCATGCAATATAACAAGCAAACACCTGTAATATAACGTGGTAAATATACTTAGACTTCAATCCTAAGTGATAACATTTACGGGTTGCTTAAGGTAACCACTTAGCTGCCAAATTCAATAAAAAAAAAATAAACATTTATACATACTTAATAAGTTAAACACCAATAATCACATATCCTAACTACCTAGGCTGCTATTACTAGCTGTCATCATAGTTACTTTGATCAACACTGAATCTTGCTCATCTCTAGAATCACAATACCATACAGTGTGATACTAATACATGTAATCAATATGAGTGAACAATATATATATTTTACCCAAAAAATGATTTTATGAAAAAATTTTACCTCGTAATAACAATACAGAGATACATTTGATGTATTGTTATTTGTTATTACGGCAACTTCATTTGATAAAATAATTTAACAAACTCTACCACCATCTTATAGCTCAATACAGAAAAATACTCAATGTATTAAGACTACAATTTTTATAAAAAATATATGTTTAACTTCAAAAATATCCTACTAATATATTTATCACATTCGAATCAATAATACAGAACAATACTCAATGTATTAGTGATACGATAAATATAAAAATATTTTTCAAGAGCTCAAGAATTTTTTGTCACAAAAATTCTCAAGAATTTTTTTCTTCACAAAGTTAGGTTTTATTTTTTATAATTCAAAAATCAGCTCATAAAAAATGTAGAAAGAAGTATGAGAGAGTAGTTTATAGGCTTAAATTATGAACTTAGGTACTCTAATGTGGGTACCTAACTTTTGCATCTCTGAGAGACTTCTTTTGTAACACCTCAGCAAGCCCCCCGTAAAATATCAGCGACATCTAACAGGCCACAAATCTACTATGTACACACTCACGGATCCCTTGCCAACCATTTTAGCGAACTCCCTGCCAAGTCCCCGACAAACCACACAAAAATTATTTTTTTAATTAAAAACTCAAGCATTTGAAAATCTATAAATACCCACCATTTATGTGAAAATTCGAACTTAGGTTGTCTAATAAAATAACTTAATCATGTCATTACTACATGTTCTGAATTACAACCCGAAATTGTGTCAACAGTACCACAGTTAGAAAAGTATTGAGAGCAAATTAGGTTTGTTGTTGAAACGAGCTATAATTTTTAAGAAGTTAACCTTTTGGATTGAAACTTTAAATTAAAGATTAATCAAGTTAGCTCTTTTGAATTTTTTGTGAGCTTTTGGTTAAGTGATTCATTTCCAAAATTTGAGTTTATCCTTCTATCAAGTTTACTCTTTTGAATCTTTTTGTGAGCTTTTAGTTATTTGATTGATTTACATTTCTATATGGTTGTACTGTCTATTAATTAATTTTGATGTGTGTTATGGTTTGTCATTTAGCTAAATATAAAATTGCAGAAATTTGCGGCCAGTTTTGAAAGGATCATTTGAAAGTTGGATGAACTAGTCTTAATTGACTGCTTTTGTTTTGAAGACTTCTTTTGTAAAAGAGGAGTATGTTTTGCAAGTTAACGACAATAGTGTCAGTGAGTTCTTTAAAAAGGGGTTTTAAAGTTCCTTTCTTTTTCATTATAAAGAGAAAACACACTTACATATCTATGTAAAATTTGAACTTAAGTTTCTAATAAAGGAATTATGAGTCTTATCACCTAAACTACAAGAAATTCTCAAAGTACAAGTGAACACTTTAATTAAGCTTTTAGTGGACAAGTTGAATTATTTAGTAAATAGAAAGTTGCTCAAGTTTCACTCAATACTATTTGTAGAAGGAAAGTTTTAAATTCTTATTAGCTTCATTTTGGCTCATTTATTTATTTGTTGCTTTTCAGTAATAACATTCTATATGTTAGTTATTAGTAATTTGATATGCGTTACGGTTTGTATTTATCCTAATATTTTACATGCAGCTTATATTGCCATTTTGAAAGGATCATTTGAAAGTTGTGAAATAAAATTTGATTGATAGTTTGAATTTTAGCTTGGTTTTTGGTAGAAGTTCTAATATTAACTATGATTTTATTGGTTTTATGGACTCCGTTTATACTGGTAATTTTGTTAGAAGTTTTATGACTTCTGACAAATTTTGTCTTAACTTTTTCTATTGTGTCATTAGTTGAGAGATTACTTCACCATCTACATTTTGCTTGTCTATTGGAGAGGCAAGGTATATGGTAACAAAAGCAATAAATGAAGTAGTTTTGTTTTTAATTTGGGTTTACAATAAAATATTTTTGTTGTATTTTGTAATAACTAATGCTCGATATATTTGACCAATAAACAAGAAGACCAAATACTTGGTGTCAAATATTACTCTGTCATAACATTGTACCTGATGGTGATATTATTGTCAATAAGATAATCACTTCAATTCTAGCAACTATGTTGACTAAGTATGGTTCTATTAACAAGTTGAACTATTACATGAATTTGGTTAGTGTGTGCGGTCGACCTTTTGTTCTTTTGAAGAATTTTTTATTTGAAAAACTTGGTTACAATTTGAGTCAAGGTGAAAATTTATTATTTTAGTTAGTTTCAAAATTTCCAATAAATTCCTAAAAATATTAAAAACCTAGAAAACACAACTATTGAAGACAATTTTACGAGAAAAAGTCTCCAAATTTGGGTCACCCACCAGTTGATAAATGGTGTCCACCGCCGGCAGGAACATGGAACGTGAATGTCGATGCAGTGTTGTTCTCTTCTAATGGTGTGGTGGGGTTGGGCTGTATAATTAGGAATAATGTGGGTGAGGTAATTGGTGCAATAGGAGACGAAAAATCTGCACAAATGACACCGAGGGCAATGAGCTTTAGGGAATTTGGAATGGGCTGAAATTTTGCCTTGACAACCGATACCGGAGGATAACACTAAAGCCTGACTCGCTGCAGGCCATGCAACTTGTTAATAGCTCATCTAGTTTATTATCAGTAGAAGGCCATATATTCGAGGATATTAAATCTTTGATTTCTTTAACAATTTTTTTTTCTTGTTCTTATGTTCCAAGGCGAGCAAATTTCTATTGCTCATAGCTTAGCCAAATTTGGTTTAAACATTTTAAATTATGTAGTTTGGTTTGAAACTGTGTCTACGTCCAATTCTTGCAAAGGATGTGGGATTTTTAATAAATGATATAACTTCCAGATTCTCTTTAAAAAAAGAAGAAGAAGAAGAAGAAGACAATTTTAGGAGAAACAATTTGCCAATGGGGCAATAATTCTCTTATATTATTGATAGGATCCCCATAACTAGTATTTAGGATAAATGAAATTTCACTTGAATTAACAAAAACTTTTTTTATAGAATAAAAATATTTTTGTGTTTTAATGTCTTTTTCATAAATTATTGATTAAATTGTAAAAAAAATAATCTTTAACAACTATTTCCTGTAATATTTTAACCCAAAAAAAAATTGTTAGTAATGATAGATCATCCAATGCATTGTTCATACATCCTTGATCACAATATCTTTGAAAACCATAGTAATTGCAATCATTTTTTGGTGCTGAAAGTTGTAAATTAGAATTTTCACAACTGACAAGGTATATACTTTCACAGAGAGCAAAACAAAACAAAACAAGTATATACTTTCACTAAATATCTTTGTTTTCTTACTTTCCCATAAATAAATAAAAACAAAAAACCAGTCTTGTCGTAAGTACAAAGGACTACTTTATTAAACTCAATTCAACACACTCCACTCCGGCTGTCACAAACTTTGCTTTTAAGCCACACAAAGGAACTCTGAATGAGACAAGGCTTACGTTTGAATCTATAATAAAAAGCAATTAAACAAAGACAAAACTGTTTCCAATAATGACAAGTTCAAATCAACCACTCTCTTTTGAAAAAAATAAAATAAAATTAACCACTCTCTAACCCACTACTCCACCCAAGAAAATTTAATTATTTATTTTCTTTGCTGAGTACAAAATTTCAGTTTTTTTTTTTTTCCTCCAACCGACAATATCACATTAGGTATAAACATAGATTAAAAAATTTCGATATATCGCAGACAACATTCAGTATTTATAAGATTCCTTATAGATATAATTAGGTAGTATCATTTATATCAAATATTTATGATATTATTTAATATAATATAGTATTATTTTTATCAAATATTTAAGATATTATTAAATATCTTGAATATTATTCAAGATATAATAATATGCTAGAATTATACAAGAGAATTATGATTATAAATTAGTATTAATACTAATAAAAATGATATCTTAAATAGTATAGATATACATAATGATTATGAAATATCTGGAAACACTCCAAGATAATATGTAAGTGATTGAGTTAACTTATAATTTTTTATTAATGGAGAAACAATTGGAGGAAAATTATTATATTCAAATAACTACTAACTAGTAACTATATCAATATTACTTAAATTAAAATAGCATATATTTTGATTTTCTTAAAAAGTTTTTTAAATGTAATTATAGCATAATTTCTTAATATTTTATTTTCACACAAGTTACACTTTTATCTATTAATTATTGAGAAAGCTATTATTTTAGATTCAATATTATTTAATTTTCTATATATCAAGTTATTATCTAAAACATAAATATTTTAAATAAATTTTTATTTTTTAAAATTTTTCATAAAATTTTGTCAATATTGATAATATCTTTAATAATTTCATAGATATATTGTAAATATTGGTATTTTAATATTTTGTATAAGCAATAAAGAGACCATGACACTATACTAGAGAAAATACATTTTTAAATTAATAAAACGTTAACTTTAGCTCAAAATAATAGAAAATTAAAATTTTTTGGTTAGACAATTGAAAAAAAATTATATTTTTAGTAATTTTTTTTAAATAATTACATTATTCATTCACTTATAAATAAAAATCAAATCTCAAATATTACACATATTTAATTAAATTATATGTCATTAAATAATATGCTTGTTGAGTTAAAATAATGTTGTTGATTAGCAAAAATTAATATTTGTTAAGAATAAAACAAGTTGCACAGTACTGGATTATATATATATATTTTTTTTTTCCAATAAAGTGAAATGAATTATTGGATTATATGCCCAAAGTTTTACATCTACTTGCACACGATATGTAACGGGTGGTTATACATTTTTATTTTTATTTTATTTTTTAAAAGGATAAATTACAGAAATATTTTCTATATTTATATTTTATAGAATCTATACTTTGTTTTTATTATTTCATGATTTGATACAATTTAATTCCTTTATTTTGTAATTTGTACATATTGGTTCCTTATATTTATAAAATTTAAGTAAAATGCACGTGGTTACATTTACATTTACTTTTATGTTTTATTTTTTTATTATACTTTTTATGGTATTAAAATATATATTTATTATTTTTTAAAAATAAATTAGTAAAAATTCAACAATTATAAAATTATGAAAATAAATCTCATTATGAGGTATAGTAACATTAAAACTCATTTTGAGATACCTAAATTAAAAAAAAAAATTATGAAAAAATTAACCTTAAAAAAATAAAAATAATTTAGAGCATGAAAAAATTTGCATTACAAAAATAAATTCGATTATAAAGTAATTAATGTTCATATAATAAAAAAGTCAACTTTTATAATAGAAAGAAATAAAATTATAATATAACGTTAATTATTATAATTAAATAGATAAAATTAATATCAGTTTTATGTTTTAGTTTTTATTTTTTTTTTATTTTGCATGATATTAAAATATATATTTATTAATATTTTTAAATAAATAAGGTACTAAAAGTTCAACAACTACTTTATTATGGAAAAAATATATGCTGTCATAACCCCCATTTTATTAAAAATCTGATATGACCCCCTCTACTTGATTTTTTTACATATTATGACAAAAATGCCCTTAATAACCCCTCAGTTGGACGACTGTCCAACTCACCTCAACAGAGTTGGACATGTGTCCAACTGACTACTCAAAATTGGACAACTATCCAACTGACCGAATTTTGACCGGCCGACGACCCCACTCGCCGGCGACCTCGCCGGAGCCGAGTTGGACATATGTCCAACTAGACTGCCCAGAATAACCCTTCAGTTGGACATATGTCCAACTCATCTTAACAGAGTTGGACATGTGTCCAACTGAAAACCAGAGGAGTATATTTTAAAGGACACATATGTCCACTCGCCGGAGCTCAGTTGGACACATGTCCAACTGATCGAATTTTGATTGGCCGGCGATTCCACTCGCCGGAGCTCAGTTGGACATATGTCCAATTAAAATCAGAGAGTTTATTTCAACATAGTTGGACGCACGTCCAACTAGACTGCTCAGAATTGGACGACTGTCCAACTGATCAAATTTTGACCGCCCGGCAACCCCACTCACCGGAGCCGAGTTGGACATGTGTCCAACTGAAAACCAGAGCACAGCGATCATGATCATGATAAACTGCTAAAATACTAACGATAAACTGATAAACAATAAGCTCGTAATCACAAACAGTAAACAATAAACTGCTAAAATACTAACGATCATGATCTGTAAAATTTAGCAATAAGCGATTAAACTTTCAACTGGCCACAAATGAAGGATTTAAAAATAACAGAACAATAAATCGATCCTAACAAATATCATCGCAGGTGAAATTAACGACAATAACATTAATTCTTGTCGACGTTGTCATTAACTCCTCAACTATCTGCTGCTCAATTCGAACAATAAACAAAATCGAAAGACTGCGAATCAAATTCGATAATGACGGAGGATAGTGGAGTTAGAGTTTCTTCCTGCGAATCCGATGTCCCATTTGAAGCCTTTCAGATTATTGCCGATGCACAGAATAATCAGATCAGGGACATCATATAAATTGCCGCTCGGTCAGACGAGCCATCGTCTTCATCAGTAACAGTGGATTTAAAATACCGGTAGTCCAAGATAGTCTCCATACTCAACACGATTTGTAACAGCTGTGGCATTCTTAGCTGTCGGAGTGTTGTTCTCTCCGGAGACCTTTCGATCGAAATCTGACGGTACAAATTCACCGACGCCATACACCTACCTTAAACTGGCTCATCTTCTCAGCTTCTCTACGGCTTGGAAGCTAGTGTTGGTGGAGCTGGTTCTGCGCGATCTGAAATGCTTAGGTGGTTATGCGCGATCTGAGGTGCTCAGGTGGATCTGAAGTGCTCAGGTGGATCTTGACGGTGGCGCTGGTGGTACCTTAAAGCTAGCGTTGGTGGAGCTGGTTCTGTGCGATCCGTTGGTGGAGACGGTGAAAGCTTGAAGCTAGCGTTGGGTGTACGTTAATTCATGTTTTATTGAGGGTAAATGAGGTATTTTTTTAAAATATGTTAGTGGGGGGTTAACTTAGATTAAGATTATTAATAAGGGGTCATATTAGCCTATTTCCCAAAATTTTATTGTGAGGCGCATCAACATTAATGATCATTTTTGAGATGCTCAATCAATAAAATAAAAAATAATGAAAATAATTAACCATCAAAAAAATAAAAATCTTGTAGAACATAAAAAAAATTGCATTATAACTTAAAATGTAAGTTTCAATTATAAATAAAGTAATTAATATTCATGTGATATAAAAAAGTAAATTTTTATAATAAAAAAAATAAATAAAATTACAATATAATCTAATCATCATAATTAAATAAATAAAATTAATAATTGTGACAATTTTGGTAATCAAATTTAAATAATTTTGTCTAATTTTTTTTAATTATAATACGACAATTATTTTGAAATTATATATGTATTCTAGCATATTTAGGATTTCTAATATAAAAAAAATTAAGATATAAATAACAATCTTATAATCTTATATTTTATCTTTTAATATTTTATCTTCTTTATTTTTTTACTTTATTTTTTAACCCTCTATTTAAGAAAAAAAAAATTCAAATGTATATTGTGTATTTTAAGTTATGTAAAATTTTTTGTAAAAAAACTAAATAATAAATAAGATTTTTATTATAATATTTTATATTAAATAAATAAAATTAATAATAATAAAATTTTTTATAATTAAATTTGACATTTTGTCAAAGTTTTTTATTAATTATGAATTGTGCAATTATATTGATTATAAATATTATTTTAGTTTATCTATAATTTCTATTATAAAAATTCAAATTATAAATAAAAAATATATAATCTTACCTTTTATCTTTCAAATATTTTTATTTCTTTATTTATATGCGTAATTTTTTAACCCACTATTTTAAGTTAATCATTATTATTAAATATATAAATTAAATAATAATGATAATTTTATAATTAGAGTGAAATTTGTGGATAAAATAGTCTAAAATGAAAATTAATTTTTTATAGTTTTTTAAGCAATTATTTTAAAAGAAAAAGAAATTTTTTTTTTATAACTAAAATATATAATTATATATTTTAGGTTATATAAGACTTTTTTTTGAATGAAATAAATTATAAATAAGATTCTTAGGTTCTTATCTTTATAATAAGATAATATAATAATTATTATTAAATATTAAATAAATAAAATAAATAATAATAATAATAATTTTTTAATTAAATCTAAAACTTGAGGAAAAAATAGTTCAAAATGAAAAATGACAATAAACAAATATATATAGTAGAGTGAAAATTTGAGGATAAAATAATTTAAAATAAAAATTATTAATATTTTTTATTTTTTAAATCCTTTATTTTAAAAGAAAAAGAGAAAAGAGAAAAAAAATTAACTAAAATGTATAATTATATGTTTTAGGTTATATAAGTCTTCTTTTGAAAGAAGTAAATCACAAATAATACTTTTAAAATAATGTAATTATTATCATTAATTTTACATAGATAAAATAAATAATAATGATAATTTTATAATTAAAATAAAAATTTGAAGATAAAATAGTTTAAATAACAATAAAATATAACTAAATATATACAGTAGAGTGAAAAATTGAGAATAAAATAGTTGGAAATGAAAATTGTTTTTTTTTTTTGGTTTTTGTTTTTGTATTTTTAAACCATCATTTTAAAATAAACAAATTGAAAGGAAAAAAAAAGTTAATTAGAATGCATAACTATATGCTTTTAGACTTTTAGATTACGTAGAATTTCTTTTAAAAAGTAAATTATAAATAAGATCTATAGATTTTTATCTTTATAATAAGATAATATAATTATTATAATTAATTATTAAATAATTAAAATAAATAATAATAATAATAATTTTACAATCAAAACAAAAATTTAAGAACAAAATGATCAAAAATGATAAATGACATATAAACAAATATATATAATAAAGTGAAAATTTGAGAATAAAATTGTCTAAAAGGTAAGTTGATTTTTTTTTTGTTTGTTTTTAAATCATTATTTTAAAAGAAAAGGAGAAAAAAGAAAAAAAAAAATAATTAAAATATATAATTATATATTTTAGATTATGTGTGATTTAAAAAAAAATCAATTTTTTTTTTTAAAGTTTTTATCTTTATAATAAGATAAGATAATAATAATTATTATTAAATAAATAAATAAATAAATAATAATAAATTTATAGTTAAATAAAAAACTTGATAATAAATTGGTTCAAAATAACAAATAATATATAGCCAAATATATACGGTAATAAGATTTAATTTAAGTTGATTTCAAATTTTTGATTAAATATATAAATATTAAAAAATGCACCGATCAAATTATAAAAATAAAAATAATATAAAAAATAAATAGATTAAAGTAAAAGAAAAAAAAAAAAAAAAAAAAACTATAATTTAAAGAGAGACTTTATAAGTTTAACGTTTTTAAAACAAAATTTAATTTATTGGATGAAATTGTTGTAAATATTGGGATATTTTCGTCCCATGTGCTTACATGAATATCCTGCCCCATATTTTCTCTCTTCTTCTCCAGCTCCGTTTTTCTTATTTTTTTAATTCAATGATGGCGATTCTGGTAATTGCGGACCTTCAGAGTTCTTCATTTTAATGGTATGCTACTAACCACTTGCAATTTTAAGCCGTTTTCCTTGTTCGTTTGATTGGGAGCATCTTTATTTTTGGTTTTGTGAGACTGTGAGCTAAGATGGTAATGTATGCTTGATTCGTAAGAAAATCTTGAAAAGTTTTAATTTGGGATCCTGGAAAATTTCGGCATAAAGTTAAACCAGCTTAAACTCTATTATTGTTAGGTTCAGTTGAGTTAGATTAGAGGGTGTGTGAAATTCACTTTTCCCTTTCGGGGTGTTTAGCAACCAATCAAAGGGTTTGGGGCTAAGATTCTTCAGTGTTCAAGTTCTGTTTTTGTTATTGACGTTCTTTAGTGGATTTATTTTAGGATCGTGTTTGCTAGAATCAGGATTTTTTTAACTTTCATTTCACACTGACTTTGGATTTTTGAGAAAATTCTTGAAATTATGCACTAGATTAGAAAACCATCTTCATTTTCAAATCAAAGATCATCTGTATGACAATCTGTTTATTATGCTTCTCATTTGATGCAGGAACTTAATGATCCAATGAGATTCTTAGGTTAGTTTTTGACGCATGCATCGAACTGGGGGAGATGGTAATGGAATTGTTAAGAAGTTTACGGTCTACATGGAAGAGCGTGGCAGAGACTGACAAGCCGGATATTGGAATTTTGGCATTTGAAGTTGCAGGGTTGATGTTGAAAGTGGTAAATTTATGGCATTGTTTGAATGACAGTGAGGTATTTAGGTTGTGGGAGGAGATCATAAACTCTGTTGGGATTACTAGGCTTGTTTCTGAGGATAATAATTACCTCATGGAATTAGTGATGGATGAATTGATTGAGAATTTAGGGTACATTGCAAGGTCTGTGGTAAGGCTTGGGAAGAGGTCTACCAATCCTCTTTATCATCAACTAGAGCAGTTTTATAAAGACCCTATCCAGAACTATTGTCAGTGGTTTGGATGGGAATATAGATGGAAGAAAATGGAGAAAAAAGTGAAGAAGATGGAGAGATTTGTTGCGATTACAACACAGTTATCTGAAGAGCTGGAAGTTCTGGCTGAACTTGAACAAACTTTGAGAAGAATGCAGGTCAATGCTACATCTAATCGCGTAAAATTGCTTGAGTTTCAGCAGAAGGTAATGCGGCAGCGTCAAGAAGTGAAAAATCTAAGAGCAAAGTCCCCATGGGTCAGAACGTATGATTATATTGTTAGGATTCTGGCCAGATCGCTTTTTACTATTTTGGAGAGGATGAAATATGTCTTTGGAGTTGATCAATTGGATTGTATGGAGGGAGGCAATGGCTTTGAACATAAAAGTAAGGATTGTCTTCCTCGCAGCCAGTCCTTTTCGGTTCATCCATCTCAGAGTAATCTAAGTGGCTTTTTTTCAGAGAGGTTTATATCAAAGCCTGTGATACATGGCAGCAAGATAATTACGAACTACAAACAACAAGAAAATCAACAGTCATCTCTGCTACTAGGAAAGCATTCATATTCTAAAAGCAAGCAGTTGGCTCGGGTTGGGACTTTTAAAGGACGCATGATGGCTGGAAGCAATTCTCCTATCAGACAAAGCTGCAAGCCAAGTGTTGGCGGTTCTATGAGATTGCTCAGTTCCTATACTAAAACTGTTGGCCATGTGGAGGAGACAAATATGGGACACATAGCTGGTAACCAGATATATTGTAAATTATTCTTATTCAATTTGAAGAGTAAGTTGTTGAATGCTCGTGTGGCTACTCTTGGGGGTGCTTCTTTAGATCTTCAGTATGCAAACGTGATTATATTGATTGAGAAACTAGCTTCATCACCTCACTTGATTGGCCTCGATGCAAGAGATGACCTGTATAATATGCTACCCAGAAATATAAGGAATTCTTTAAGGGCCAGACTTAAGTCATGTACCAAGAAAACTGCTTCACCTGTCTACAATCCTGCCCTTGCAGTAGAGTGGAAGTTGGCCCTGGAACATATATTGGACTGGCTTGCTCCACTTGCTCATAACATGATGATGTGGCATTCTGAACGAAATATTGAGAAACAGCATGAGGTTGCTAGATCAAATGTGCTTCTTGTGCAGACACTCTATTATGCAAATCAAGCAAAAACTGAAGCTGCAATCACTGAGCTTCTTGTGGGTCTGAACTACTTAGTCAGGATTGCTGAATTTAATGAAAGAGCTTTGGTTGATACAACCAGCAACTTGCCTTTTGATGATTCTGTACTAAAAGGGGATAAAGGTCTGGGATGTGTAGACCTTATAACAGAAAGACAATAGGTTCACTGGCTTCATCACTTCCATGAGAATAAATTCTGTGTTGACAATAACCACCTTTTTTCCTCTCATTTGACAAAGCCTTGATCAATTAAGCTGCTCTCATGGAACTCAAAATTGTTTATTTGTTAATGTAGAGGATGAATTTGGGTTCACGAGCTGCAACCTTGTAATGCTTATTTGATCTGTTAGATGATGTATTTTGCTGTATCATTACACTGATATCACTAATTTGTCGTAGCTGACACTTTGAACTTTAGATATGATCCTTTGAGCGCATGTGAACTTTACTTTGCTTATCTGTTGTCATAGCGTGTTGGAGATGATTGTCAAGGGATTTATCTAGGTTAATAATTACTTGACATGCCAAGGTAATGCTTAGTTACTGTGTACTTAGGTTATGTTTAATAAAACCCGTTCATATCTATTATGAACTGTTTAACTCTTTTAAGTACATGATGTTTGATAGTTATTTGTATTTTTCATTTTTGGAAAATTTTGAAGTTAAATTGAATTTGGAATTAATTTTGAAAGTAGAAAGGTTTCTCCTTTATGGCATTCAATTTCGTCCTCTTCATGACAAGTAAACTAGGAAGCGTAGCATTCAGGCATTCATTACCACACAGTCTCCATTGCTGGAGATATCTGAGCTCCTTCTTCTCATCTTGCTTCTTGTCTGAACAGTCTAAAGGGATTGGCTTCCAACTCTAGGTACCTTTCTTCACATTTTTATAATTTCAATTTTCTAATTGTTCTTTTGGTTTCCTAAATTTATGTATTTATTTTGTACTTTTGATTTTTGATCTCAGATTTCATAATACTCTTTCATAGGTATGATTGTAGTTCTTGCTTTGAAAACTCTAACTGAGGTGCTTGTTCATTATTTATCATATCATTGAAGATGTTGTATGCTTTCATAATATCAACTAGGCTTTTGCTGTCTTAACAGCTCTCTCGTTGTATTGATAAATTGCATTGTTGACTGTCTGGTTTATATGGGAAATTTGAGAAGAAAATAAAGTTTGGTTTCATGTCATTGATCATTTTGCAGTAGGTTGTTCGGAGAAATACATCTTGTTTTCTTTGTGTAAAAAATTCGAAGTTTGAGAAAATTGACAGGTTTATGTGAAAATGTACTATTTCTCTTTGGGCTATATGATTTTAAGGAACGATCACAGAAAAGTCTTGTTTCATGTTGGAGAGAGGTTTGAGTGACATTCTGCAGAGTATGCTGACTTAATAGTTGTTTGTTTTAAAGGTGGCTGCAAAGGCTGTAGAGCTAGGCTTCTGTGTAGTGTGGCTGAAACTGACTCAAAAGGGCCATATCAGGAATTGAAGTGTGCTATTGGTCTCTACCTTAGGAGCGTACACCATTTAAGGACCTCCGTGTTCTCATGCAGCAGGTTTTGTGATCTGTTCTTACTCCTTTTATAATTTCTTTATGCTGCAATAAATTGATGCAGTACATCTCAAAATTGAAAAATAAGCTGGTATGACATTGAAGTCCTTGAATTTTTCGAATTCTTTTTATATAAAAATTGACAATGTTTTGAAGACTAGCTACATTTTCTTCCTTCCTTTTACCCATCTTCCAGATCTTTCTTGAAATAGTAAAATTATATCAGTCTTTTCCTTTCCAGTTGTGTGTATTTTTCAACAGACAAGATAAATAGGAGATCAAATAACATTTTTTTTTTCAAGGAAGCAACATGAGTCATCTACTCCTAAAGGTTAACTTCCAAAGAGGCTAAGTCTCAAACTCCTTATACATACTACACTAACATCAGGACAATTCTTTTTGTATCCTGACATTCCCCTTCAAAATGTGGGTCATTTAGTTTATTTTTAACCTTTTTTGTTATATTCTAAATTTATTGAGTCACTTGTATTTTTGTTTTTTTGTCTTTGCAAGGCCCTCTTTTTTTGCAAGGTGGTCCTTTGGAATTATTTTCTTGGCTCATTTGATCGATTGAAATTCTGATGTCATGTATATTTTATATATTATATAAGCAATATGAGTCATCCACTCCTAAAAAGTTAACCTTAAAGAAAATTAAGTCTCATGCTATTTATAAACATTGCACTAGCATTATTGTTTAGTAATGCGAGACAATTATTTTTTATTGCTTTAACACCATACAAGTCACCTCAAGTCTAGACTACATTAGAATAGAGCTGTTTATAGACCTCACACTTTATCAATTTGCAAGTTTTCCTATTTTGCTCCCTCCCTCCCTCCCTCCCAACTACCTCTACTTTCTAGATATTACACATGAAACAGTCAATAAGGGACAACACTTCTTGGGATTGCTTCAAGAGGCAGATGCTTTATTATTGATATCCCATCTTCTCATTCATGTCTATATCCCAGCCTCCGGTCAAAATGAAGAGAGGCCATAACAAGGTGAAATACTGCTCCGATGAGCAACTTGAAGTTGTGCCAATTTTAGTCAATTTTTCACCCTCAAAATCTGAAGCTTTGAAAGAGTCAGGGTCATCCCATGACTCTGGATCTCCTCCTATTGCCATATCAATAAAATTTTAATATCTATAGGAACGTGATACTAAAATTTTATTATCTTTGTCAAACTCTACAATCAATACAAATATATTGACTGCTGTTGCCTGATATGTTATCGGGGCCTTCTTTGCCTTCATCTTCGGTGGAAATCTAAATGATAGATATTTTCAAGTGTTGTTGTCTGCTACTTTGGTCATTATTGATGCAAATTCTTCATTTTATTGACAGAAATCTAAGTTATCCCATAAAAGAAAAGTACAAAAGATAGAGTTGTATTTGACCCAAAAAAAAAAAAAAGATACACGTGAAGCAAAACATAAATACAAACTAGCAAAGACATTAGCTGTAGATTATCTTCCCAAACATGCAAACAAAGAGTTATTCTGACCTTCCTAACACTTCCTAACACCATAATTCAACAGAACCAAAATGAAAGAAAGAAAGAAAAAAAGACTAAATTCAAAACACACACCTTTTGGGTACTGCTTCAAGAGGCACAAACTTTCCCAATATGAACCCTATTCTCTCCTTCATATCTACATCCTTAGGAACAAAATTATCACCAAGCTCCCAATCAAAATGATGAAGAAGAGAGGCCAGAATAAGTTGAAGCAAATGGTGAGCTAGTGAAATTCCCACACAAATTCTCCTTGCCCTGATCCAAATGGAAGCAATTGAAAATTCTGGCCCTTGTAGTCAATATTTGAACCAATGAACCTTTCAGGCTTAAAAGGAAAAGGGTCATCCCATGACTCATGATCTCTTCCAATTGCCCATACATTCACAATCTGAGTTTCTTTGGGAATGAGATAACCCATGAATTGGGTTTCTTGCATTGCATTTCTAGAAACCAGTAAAGGAACTGGAGGCTGTAATCTTAGAGTTTCTTTATTATTGCTTGCAAATATGGAAGATCATCAATATCACATTCTTTAACCTTTTTCATAATAACTCCTATTACTTCGTTAAGCTCTTCTTTAACTTTTCTCTTTGGTTCTGGTCTGCGAAGGAGTTCTGTCATTGCCCATTCAATGTTACTGCTTGTTGATTCTGATCCAGCTAAAAACAGTTCCTATACCATTTTTGAGTGTAATACAACATTTGTATTAGAACTTAGACTACTTATGTGTACATTTATCAGCTGAACCTTCATTCATTATCTAAACTTTCAATTTTCATTTGACTTCATATACTTATTAAATCCTATGTTACACGTACGTTTTCAAGATAATGAGTGTCTGTGTCGTAATGATGAGAATAAAAATATTCATGTTAAATTAGGATAATTATATCAATAATATTTTAAATTATTTAGATTAGATTATTTTATTTTTAGAATTTGTTTTATCATAAATTGAATTTCAAATTAGATTTATTTTATTTTTAAAATATTATATTTTATTATCAAATATTAACCCAGTATACTTTTATATTAACCCAGTATACTTTTATTCTGAGACTAATTATGAATTGAGTACTATTTCTCCCCTAATTGTCTATTTCTGTCTATTTCTTTCCAATTTCTCTTCATCTAACCCTAATTTCGTCTAATTCTCCTCCTTTTGTCTATTTCTCTATCCTATTTTCTTATGAACCACATTAGTTTCGTATCAGGGCTAAGAAATAATTTCATCTTCTTAAATGAAATTTTTTATCCTTCTTTCAATCAAGAAAAAAAAACCTACAATTTTCTTTAAAGGAAATCCTTTGAATTTTTTCCCAAATTGCGAATCATGTGCAACCCACCCTTACCAAGATTAAAAAAATTCAAAACAACTAGAATCAACCATCTCCTTAAACCACCACTTAAACGGTTCAGTCCGATTGTTACACTTATGCAGGTTTTTGCCTCATCCTTTTCAAGTACAAGAATCATCTAAGATAATCCAGTATGAAATAGATCAAGAATTCTTTAACATTATATTGGCTACAATTCAAGAGGTACAAAAATTTGTAAATAGGATTCAAGTGACATTAATTGATGTGAGGAGATATAAATGAGATTAGAGGCATTTTTTGTCAAAATGAGCCATATCAATCATCTTATGTTAAAAAAATGTCTGAGCTAAGATATTGTTGACGCAATCCCTATCAAGGCTTGTCCAACAATTGCACAAACTTCTAGTTGTCAACATATTGCTCTAACAAATTATTATCGGAAGTTTCTTCCCTTATTTATTTTTGGATGTCATAGCGTTTTCGAGCTTTAACTTGAATTCATGCTTTATTGGATTGTTGAAGTTGCCTTTGTTGCTCGTGCCCTTATGCCACCACTTTATCAAGAATCCTAAGAACATTTTACAATCATACTTAAAGTTTTATTTGTTGGTTTATGATTTAACTTGTCAGGGATGAGTTATTTTAGCGAGGGAGAAGTAATGGGAATAAAAACAATTGTGTTAAATTAGGATATCAATAGTATTTTAAATTATTTATATTAGATCTTATTAGGATTTATTTTGCCATATTTTGAATTTCAAATTAGATTTATTTTATTTTTAAAATATTATATTTAGTTATTAATAGTATCCTTTAAATATGAATTGAATACTATTTATCTAGTAATTGTTTTTTCTGTTTATTTGTTCTGATTTTCTTCCCCTTTTGTTTATTTCTCTATCCTATTTTCTTTCGATCTGCATGACATGAATTTTTGGATGTGCATCTGTATGTCAAACAAGACCCATTTTTTCTTTCATTTTTCTCTAAATTTTTCCCAAATTGAAGTTTTGAATACCTATACTCATATCCATGTTATGCTCTTGTAGACAGATACTTCAAAAAAAGTCTAAATTCAAGGTAAAATGTAAAATGTCTTAAATCTTTTTTTCCAATTCAATTAAACAAATTAACCTTAAAATACAACATTAAATGAATAGGCTTCCTTGATCGTTGAGCTCAAATCAATGTTAAATTTTAAATAATAAATTGAAATTTAAAACGTTTAAAGTACCAAGTTGCACTAGAGTTTAAAGTTCATGTAATAATAAAAAATGTTTAAAATTACCTAATGAGCTAAACGTTAGGATTGTAACATACCAATACAAATATATTGATTTTGTGTTGAGACGTCTTATTAAGGCCTTCCTTTTAATCACCTTCATACTCTAACAACACATCCAAGAAGTCCTTGCTTTGCTTTCCAAACTTGTGCTCATTCTTTCTCTCTTCTACAAACCCAGAAATGATCTTCAATGCCTTTCCCATGTCTTCCATCATATTTCTCCTAATCCTTTGAGGATCCAACCACTTCAAAAAGGTAAAAAGTTAACAACATTTGGCTTACTGGACCAGACCACTTCATAACATTACTTATGGCATCAACAAACTATTTCCCTTCTTTAGACTCCAAGTCCAATGGTCCTTAGAAAGCACAACATTTCCAATCAAGTTGAAAGACATTACAAAGAGACATTGAGGCAAGTTGATCTTTCTTGATTCGTCCTTTGAAATTTTAGTCACGTCCCTCATCTATATACCTGATCATGTTGTCCACACATTTTTGCCTGATATTAGTTGTTTTGTTGATACGCTTGTTAACCATGAGCTTTACTTTGCAAAGGCGATGAAGAAAACGCCAATATGAGCCATAGTGGCTAAGTGCAAGTGATCCTTGGTAATAGTTGTGCGCTGTTAAGCAGTAAGAAAACTTCTGGTCACAAAAAGGAAGGTCATGATACTTGAAGAATTGTTTAGCTGCTTTGGCTGATTGTACAATCATGGTATTTAAAGACCCAAGCTTTAACCAAACAATAGGACCATATTTTGGTCGGAGGTTGTAAAGAGAAATGTGAGGTTTGCTTCCAAGTTCTAACATGTTACCAATGATTGGCCATCCTGTTGGCCCTAGAGGTAGCTTTTGAAATTCATTTATGTGTTTGTTTCTAATCAAGAAGACAAGAAGGGATGTTGATAAGAAAAGGATACAGCAAAATAATGGAAATTATAAGGTGGTATCCATTTATAGCTTGTTCTTAGTTTGTGTTTGAAATATATATTTACAGGCTTTGCATAACTTTATTGATGACATTGTTACACACATATATATATAGAGTTGAAACACTATCACGGGATGGCATTATTATATATACATAGAGTTGAAACACTATCACGGGGTTGGCATTATTTCCAGCCCTCAATCATTAGAGCTAGCACTAGGTAACTATTGCTACACTTGTAACTAAGTTTTTTTTTTTGCTAAACTACACTTGTTACCATCTATTAGTCTGTTTTATATATTCTCAAATAATTTCAATCCTATTTACTTTTTCTTGTCAAATTTCAATTTAGTTCACTTATGTAAGTGAAAGTCTATGGTGCTGGTGCATGTATAAAAACTTTCAATTCATCAGTTTAGAAGGTAGAAATGAATTGTTGGCTCATTCTCAATAGTTAAGCTTTAGGAGGATTGGTAACTGACAAATTTTAACCTTGTATCAAAGTGGGGGCCTTTATTCAAATCCCTGCAACCTACATATAGATTTTCAAGAGTTAAGCCAACAAAGTGTATAGAGCCTAAAGTTGAGAAGAGTGTTAGAATAGCCAATCTCTTCGTAACTTAAGTTTTTAGGAAGATCAGTGAACAACTACTTTTAACCATATTTATTTGTTTTCCAACTTTCTAACAGGGCACCACAGCAAAAGCAGGCGGTCACATGATTAATAAGTTCCATCATAGTCTCAGTGAAGGCATGTGCGCAAATTCCTTCCTCCGGGTTTTGCTAGTGTGGCACTGGCACACAAAGGAAACAATTTCAAAGGTATGAAGGTGCTGTCTATTTGTGTTAACATGTTTTAGGAGCTCATTATGTTATTCCACCATAAAATTGGTAACCATAAAAACGTACAATTCATATATTTTTACTATTAAAGAAAACTTCAGCCCAAAATTTTTACATTAAATGTGGTCCTTGGATGCCGTTCAATTTAAATTCAAGCTAATTGGACTTGTTTAATATTATCGAGACATGGTTTGTAATGTTAAAAGTTTGAAGGGTGTTATTTGATATAATATCCTAATTTCTTTTTGTTGCACATATGCTTATTACATATTATCTATAAAGTTTGTCAACTTTCCTAAAGATTTAGAATAGTTTTCAACTTCCATTTATTTGGATTAAGATAATTTTAAGTTTTTACACGAAACACAAGTGGATTTAGGTATATTCTATATTGGGTAAAAAAAAAAAAAAATCCCACTGAATTTTGCCCCTTGTTACTAATGTACCATTGAATTTAAAGTAATTAAAAAAGTCGTATGTTTTTTTTTTTTTTCAAACGTACTATTTCCATCAACTTCGTTTAGAATATATAATGAATAAAGTGAGCAACCACAAGGTAATTTTGGAAGACAAAATCTCTGATTTTTTAAATTTTAAGTTCAACCGTGTCAAATTAATAAACCAGAGACCATATGAATTAGGGGGTTAGATACCTTAGTAGGTACCTTAATTTTATTTTTGGTACTCTTTTTTACCTTTATTATTTAGGTGGTATTTTAATAGTACCCATATTTAATAAAAGGTACTAATTTGATGCAATTTTTCAAATTATTTGGAATTATCCACACATGTGCAACACACATGCAAAAGTACGAGGGTATTTTTGACTCTTTAAACAATTATTATCCAACGGTTTTAATAAACAAAAAAGAAAAAAAATCACACAAGCACACCATCTAACACAAATAACCTAATATTCTTTACTGAAGTTGATTAAGCAATCAATCTCTTTATCCAAATCAATCAACAATGAAACAAAAGAAAAGTTCTTGTAGAAATGCTTGTTTTTAGTATTTTTTGTTATTAAAATTGTATTTATTGTTAAACTAAGTCAACATTAGGTGCATAATTTATGTGCACAAAAAACAATTTGCTATTTCTTTTTGTAGTTTTTGCATATGTGCAGGTTACGTGGGCAGATTACGTGTACATAAAAAACAATTTCTTGCTTCTTTTTGTAGCTTCTGCATATGTGCAGGTTATGTGGACAAATTTTGTGTGAACAAAAGAACTATTTTTCGCTTGTTCTTGTGGTTTCTGCATAATGCAGGTTATGTGTGTAAATTCTGTTTTGTAAGGAATGAAATTTCTATGTAAAGGTTATGTTTAATTATTATTAATGCAATCAAATTTTGTGCATGTGTATGTTGTAATATGCACTTTATGAATGCAAATTAGAGAAATTAGACAACCTATTGTACCATTCATTAAACAGTTAAAATAATTAGGAAGAAGAGAGAAGAAAATAGTTACGAAGAAAGAGGAAAATGGGAGGTAAATGAGTCATAAAAAAAAAAGGCAATAAAATATGCACTAAAAAATGGAAGAAAAAATGCCACAAATACCTTTCATTTAAAGCTCTTGTGTTATTCATATGTAAAATTTGCATTAACTTGGTACTTTTTATTAAATATGGGTATCATTAAGATACTACTTAAGCATTAAGCACAAAAAAGGGTACTAAAAATAAAATTAAGATACCACTAAGATAGATAACCTTGAATTAGGGGGTTACCACTTCCATTATTAAACACTATGATTTGCTTCCGTTTCTTAGTAGAATCTAGTTTAATGGATGACCTAATCCCTAATTGCCCTAGTATGTGGTTTATTTAATAAAAATGATATTTAATTATGGGTTAGGATTCAAAGACTAATGTTATTAATCAATAAATTTAACCGGTTATTTTAACTATAAAATAATTTAAATCAATGATATAAATGTTATTATGATTTAAAATTTGAAATTAATTAATAACTCTTAAAATAAAGACAAAAATCAAGTAATATAAAAGCATACATTTACCATTAGATAAAAGTAATTTAATGGTTAAAGATGATTACTTAGATTTATTAGCGAAGAACACTGAGTTCTTGATCCTAATCCTTTAATTATTTATGAAAATCTCTCAAAAAAAAAAAAAATATTACATTTATGAAACACTTGAATGAACATTATTGTTATTTTTGTAACAACTTTAAGAGGAAACTCACAGTATACGCATCAGTCTTTGATTATTTCACAATCTAGGATTGACATCGTTTTGAAGTTATGCAAATATAATCATTTGCACATGCTTAGCACGTAGTTATATATTATTTTTATATTTTACTATTTTTATTATATTTTTGTGATATTAAAATATATATGTATTAATTTGTTTAATAAATAAAGTATTAAAACATTCAACAATTACTTAATTATGAAAAACCTCATTGTGACGTGCAGCAACATTAAGACTCATTTTGAGACTCTCAAACTTAGGAAAATAAAAAAATTATAATAAGAATTAATTATTATAAAATAAAAATTATTTTGAACGTGAAAAAAATTGCATTACAAACATAAAAAAGTAAATTTTAATTAAAATTAATTAATGTTGTTTATGTAATATGAAAAGTAAACTCTTATAATAAAAAAAGATATAAAATAATAATATAATGTAATCATTATAATTAAATAAATAAAATTAATAATATTGAAAATTTTCCTAATTAAATTTGAATTATTTTGTCCCATTTTTCCTTTAATTTTAATACTATCATTATTGTGAAAATAAATATGTATTTAGTTTATCTAGGATTTCTAATATAAAAAATTAAAACATAAATAAAGATCTTATAATCTTATCTTTTTTATTTGTTTAGGTTGTTTTTCATTTTTTTTTTAACTCATAATTTTAAGATAAGAAAAACGAAAAAATAATAATGTATATTGTGTATTTTAAGTTATATAGATTTTTTGCCGAAAAATTAAATAATGAATAAGTTCTTATAATACTTTATATTAAATAAAAAATTAATAATAATTAAATTTGAATGATTATGTGAATTATTTACTATCATTATTTTAAAAATAAACATGTATTCTAGTTATCTATGACTTCTAGTTTAAAAAATTAAATTATAAATAAAAATTTTATAATCTTATCTTTTATGTTTTAAATATTTTTATTCTTTATTTGTTTGAGTCATTTTTTATTTTTTTAACTCATTATTTTAAAATAAAAATAAAAAAATAATATTTAATCATTAAAATATATAAAATAAATAGTAATGGTAATTTTGTAAATAAAGTAAAAATTTGAGGACAAAATTGTCGAAATGAAAACTGAAACCCATTATTAAAAGAAAAAAGAAGAAGAAAAATTTAATTCAAATATATAATTATGTATTTTATGTTATGTGAGACCTGTTGTAAAAAAATTAAACTATAAATAAATTATTACGATCTTATCTTTATAATAAGATGATGTAATCATTATCATTAAATAAATAAAATAAATAAAAATTATAATTTTGTAATTAAAGCAAAAATTTGAGGAAAAAATTATTCATTAAAAAATGACACATGGACATATAAAGTAAGATAATATAATCATTATCATAAAATACATAATAATAATAATTTTATAATTAAAACAAAAATTTAATGACAAAATTATCCAAAATAACAAAAAGCACATATGCAAATATACAGTAATAAGATTAAGAGTTAAAAATCTTCTTATAAAAAAAGCATCAAGAGTTAAAAATAGGTATGTGCTATAAATATGTAGGTGTCATATGTTATGGTAAGGATCCTTACCCCCTCTTGCTAAATCGAGACTCACCTTGCCTGCTCTTTCCATTCCACCTTCTTCTTCAGTCTCCGTAGCAGACCTCAGCGAGCGTATGCAGAAAATGAAACAAGATTATGCCAAAAATAAGGAAGAATTAGGTTGGCAAGTTGTAACTGGCAAAAATCGACGTGCTCGATCAGCTAGTCACGTCTCCAACCTATGAGATACACAACCATCATAGGGGACTCTGATAGCAACTCAACATGATAGTACTTTACTGGAATTGTAGAGGTATTTTCAATAAGAACACACGAAATACCCTACAAAATTTTTGCAAAAAGGAAAAACCAAATTTTCTTTGTATAGCAGAACCAATGTCTGATCTTAAAACCATTCATGATCGCTTTTGGCAAAACTTGGGTTATACCTTCATCGGCTCAAACTCCACAACGGTTAGCAAACTTTGGCTCTTTGTAGCCCCTGCAGTGGCAGGTAATACAACAATTGTTATACAATACCGACAACATATAACGATCACTCACACAGCAAATTCAAAAATTTTTCTTTTAACATTTATTTATGATAAGGGAACATATGTTAGAAGAAGGGATTTCTGGGACTCACTAAGGGCGATTTCAGATACTCAAGCCCCTTGGCTTGTGATAGGGGACTTTAATGCTGTTCTTGGATCCCATGAAACTACTGGCCTTACTCGTAGCAATACCTCTATCGAAGATTTTAGTGCTATGATCTCTTCTTGTAACTTGGTTGAAATTGACACTAAAGGGGCCTTTTACACTTACTGTAAAGGTGGACTATCTCAAATGCGATCAAGATTAGATCGTGGGTTGTGTTCATAATCCTTTCTAGACTCTTGGTCTACGGTTTCCTGTTGTACCTTTCCTAGACACTGCTCAGATCACCATCCGCTTTTACTCACGGCTTCTACAACATGGAATGGCGGTCCAAGGCCGTTCAGATTTCATGGTATGTGGCTCGAACACCCTGGATTTATGGATTTAGTGTGTGCCACTTGGTCGGTGCCTATCCAGGCTAGCGCTATGGGTATTGTTATTGGCAAACTTAAGGCTCTTAAATTGGTTCTCAAGACATGGAACAAAACTGTCTTTGGTAATTTAAATCAAAATATTGCAATTGTAACAAATACACTGGCTGACATTCAACAGCGTTATAATGATGATTCTTTCTCCGAAGAACTATTGCAACTGGAGTCCGATGCTCACGCTAACTTAGATTGTTGCGCTAGCAAGATATCTTTCTAAAAGAAAAGATCAGATTAAAATGGCTGAAAGATGGCGATCGAAACTCCACTTTTTTTTCACTCACTACTTCGTTGTTTAAGAGCACAAAAATCTTTGACACACTTGGAAATTAATGGAGAAATAACTAATGATCCAGAGGTAATAGCCACTAATATTTTGAATTTCTATGAAAATCTTTTCTCAAGTCAGACAGGTGGAATGATAGATCTTGCTCCTATAGAGTCAGTGGTGCCCTCACTGGTCACCTCTGTGGATAATCAAAGTTTACGATGCATACCATCATCAGAAGACATACGAGCTACAATTTTTGAATTGGATCCAATGAGTGCCCCAGGACCAGATGGGTTTACTGGTAAATTTTTTTAGCAGTGCTGGGATATTATTAGTACAGATATTGTATGAGCGGTACAAGATTATTTTAAAACAGGTCGAATACACCCGGGACTAAACTCCAATTTCTTAATTCTTATACCCAAGCACCAACAAGCAAGCTCTATTGATCAGTATAGGCCTATTGTTTTAGGCAACTTTATGTTCAAGTTAATAACAAAGATTATTGCTGGCAGATTAGGACATATATGCGCTCGTATTCTATCTCAAAATCAATTTGGATTCATTCCAGGCCGAAACATTGGCGATTGCATAGCGGGTGCTTTTGAATGTTTTAACACTATGCAGCTTTCCAGCCGACAAGGTAACATCGCTTTGAAAATTGACATTCATAAAGCTTTTGAGACTATGCGTTGGGATTTTATTTTAAAAGTGATGAAATGCTTTGGTTTCGACAACATTTTTTTGGGCTGAATTCGAGATATATTTGCATCAGCAAGAATCTCAATTATGGTTAATGGTTCACCTAGGGGCTATTTTTCTTGTTCTAGAGGCGTTCGACAGGGGGATCCTTTGTCCCCATTATTATTTTGCATAGTTGAAGATTTCCTCAGCAGATACCTTCAAAAATTTGTTGATACAGGGCATTTACTCCCAATCTCTCCACCTAGAGGAACTCGTGCGCCAACGCACTTTTTATATGTAGATGATCTTCTTATTTTTGGTCGTGCAAGTGAGACGAACATTCAAGTGCTAACTGAAGCTTTTTCCTTGTATAGTCGCCTTTCGGGTCAAATGGTAAATTTAGAAAAATCTTTTATCTACTTTGGTAAAAATGTTACACTAAACAACATTTCATCACTTCGAAATTTATCTGGCATGTGCACTGGAAGATCATCCTTGTCTTACTTGGGCATCAATCTCTTCCAGGGGGCTCCGAAAAAGTGTTGGTTTCAGACCTTAGTAGATAAAATTCATGTGAAAATTGAGGCCTGGAATGGGCTGACTATTTCTTTGGTAGGATGGCGTTGCTTGATTTCTTCGATCATTCAGGGTACACTTCTTCACTCATTTCAGATATATAAATGGCCAAAAATAGTCCTTCAAGACCTAACAAAAATCATTCGCAATTTCTTTTGGTCGGGAAAGACTGATACAATCAAACAGATTCAAGTGGCTTGGAAAGACTGTTGCCGCCCAATAGATGAAGGAGGTCTTGGTTTGCGGGATATTCGTCTCCTAAATGAAGCCATGTTAAGAAAGTTCGCATGGAGGGTAATCACAGGGAGCTCTAACACTCTGCTTTACTTACGTAACAGATATCTAACAAAAAATGGCTCTCTACGAAACTATTATATCTGCTCATCAGTCTGGCCTGGAGGAGTCCAGGTGGTTAGTTGGAAGGAATTCTACAGTTAAGTTTTGGACAGACAATTGGTTAGGTATTCCACTAATTGACAGGATAGATAATCCACCAATGGACCCTCTGATACATTCACTAGTGGGGGACTACATCCGTGAAGATTGTTGGAATTTGCCGCAATCCTTCAAAGACTCTTATCCAATTATTGCCTCAGAAATTCAGTCAACAGTTGTTGGCATTGGTTCAGACATCAGAGTTTGGACACACTCATTTAAGGGAGATGTTACAACCAGTGAAGCTTATGATTCACTACGTGTGGTTGGGGAACGCAAGATCTGGGGTAAGGCCATCTGGGCTCATTATATACCGCCCTCACGTTCTATTTTTCTATGGCGTGCTATTCAGAATAAACTTCCAACGAATTGTCAATTAAAAAGGAGGGGACAATCGTTTCCTTCCCGTTGCTTGTTATGTGGATCCAAAGAGGAAACTCTGTCACATCTTTTTTTAAGTTGTCATTTTGCAGGTGCGCTTTGGGACTTCATATGCTTCTTCTTTGAAAAATGACCATGTATAGACTCTTCGATCCTAAACCTATGGAAGACCGCAATGGCAATGGAATTTGGATCACAACTCGCCAATTTATGGAAAGTAGAAATTGTTTCAGTCATTTGGGTGATTTGGACTACTAGAAATGAGTATCGATTTAACAATAAGAGGACGATGCTGAGTTCGGCTTTTGCCACAGTATGACGTTTTATCCGCGAGGCGAGTCTCTCAAAGAGTGGTTGCATGCGAAATACTGTGGATGATCTACAAGTACTTAGGCAGCTTCGAATAACAGGCATCCCAAGACGGGCTCCAAGGATTATAGAGGTTAATTGGAAGGCTCCACCCTCAGAATGGATAAAGGTCAATATAGATGGTGCAGCTTTTGGAGCACCAGGATTATCTGGTTGTGCAGGTGTTTTTCGAACTTCCAGATCATTTGTTAAGGGTTGTTTTTGTATTCCCCTTGGAGTATCATATGCTTTTGAAGCAGAACTAGCGACAACCATTTATGCAGTGAAGTATGCATATACATTTCGGTGGAGGCGTCTCTGGTTGGAATCAGACTCACGATATGTTGTCGCTCTCTTTCAGACTCGGTCATCTTCGGTTCCTTGGAGATGGCATTCTGCTTGGACTGATTGTTTAGATAAAATTACCCATATAGAGTTTCACTGCTCACATATTTATAGGGAGGGTAATGCTGCAGTTGATAGCTTAGCTTCTAGGGCCCCTAGTTTATGTACAACGACTTGGTGGTGGAATGCCCCACATTTTGCTAGCTCTTTCATTTATTCAGATGCCAACAATAAACCTAATTACAGGTTTTGTTGAGAATTTTTATTTGTATGCTTAATTTTATTAATATTTAATAATATTAGTGGTTGAGTGGTTTAATGAAGAATGTGCTAAGGAGGTGCCAACCTAGTTGGGATGTCCTAGTGCACCCACCGAAAACTGTTAGCCACAACCTTTTATAAAAAAAAAAAAATTAGACTAAGGGAGAGTTGCTCCACTCCCCTCCTTCCACCCCTGGCTATGTTCGAATTTCTTATTTGGGCCTTCTTTGCCTACACCTTCACCTTCAACTTAAAATTTAATTTATTAGGAAGTGTACTCTATGTTCAGTTTTTTCGCAAATAAATATTTACTTAGTTTATTTTTTATATTTATTAAATATAGAACTCGTTTGCATAAAAAAAAATAATAATTTAAAGGTACTCGGTGGAAGTGTTAATTATAGATATTTTCAAGCATTATTATCTGCTTCTTTGCTTGCGTATGCAAACTCATTTCGTTTTCTTGACAGAAATATACGTTATCCCATAAAAGAAAAGTACAAAAGACATATTCACGTGAAGTACATGACACATGCAAACTATCAAAGCCAAGGATTTGAGGAATATTTTTAGTAGCTATTCTTTGGTAACATATTCTTCCCATGCATGCAAACAAAGAGTTATTTTGACCTTGCTAACAACAAAATGCAATTATTATATATTACAAATATTTCATAATTATAATTGATATGACAGTTTCTTATTTACAAATAATACTGCGCTACTTTATTTATGATACATCTCAAACTTGAGATATGTAGAATTTTTCTAATACAACTTAAAGGAAAGAAAAAGCAGTGCACTACCTAAATAAACAACTTTCATCATCTGAGTGCTTTTATACCTAAATAGCAAATACATAGATCCAAACGCATAGTTTGGATATTAATTACGTTCTAAAATTATAGTTTTACCCTTGTCTCCAACTACAATATCAGTGCATTCCATGTCGTGCTCACGCCTCACGTCCAGTTTCTTCTTCATCGCCTTCCTCACGTTTAGCTTCTTCTCTCATGCTCACGCCTCTCGCTCAGCACTGAAGCAGCAAACTCGTTCTTCTCACAAAAACCTTAATCAGCGCAAACCAAAATCGCCTCCATTACATGCTAACAAAGCTGAGTTCGTTCATCCATGGATTCCACCATGTCAACAGTTCTTTCAAACTAGAGAGACTTTCCTACAAAAAGTAAGTGTTATATTCTCGTTCTAAAACTGATTATTCTTAACTGGAACTAATTACATTGATTATTCTTATCTGGCATTGTATTTACTTAATTAAAATTAGAAAAAATTATATTCATGTTCTGCAATTGTTATCAATTTGAGAATCAACTCTATCATGATACATGTCGGTAAATTAAGTAGATGAGCATAAAAAACAGTGAAACGTAATGTTATTGATTTTCTGTACCAATCGACTATTAATAGTTTATGACTATTGTCCAGAACAACTGTTGATCTACTTCTATTTCTTGTTGATCTTTATGCATTTGCATTGTAGTATTTGTATGTTCTTGTTATTTTAAAAAGCTATGGAAGTCATGTGAATGTACAAGTTACATACAACATAAATGTGCATGTGATTATTGCTTCTGTTTCTTGCTGATCTTTATGCATTTGCATTGTACTGTTTGTATGTTCTTGCTATTTTGAACTGCTTATGGAAGTCATGTGAATGTACAGGTTACATACAACATAAATGTGTATGTACACCTTACATTATTAATGCCTCTATACATATATAGACTTCAAACTTATAGTATAACATAAACAAAATATTCATTTCGATAATTATTACTACTAATTTTTCAATTTTTCAGTATATAAATTATTTTATACTACTAATTTTTAGTCATTTATTTTATGTTTAGATTTTATGACTCTTACTGATCTTTATACATTTGCATGGTAGTGTTTGTATGTTCTTGTTGTTTTGAAAAGCTATGGAAGTCATGTGAATGTATAGGTTACATATACTATAAATGTGTATGTACACATTACATTATTAATGCCTTTATACATATATAGACTTCAAACTTATAGTATAACATAAACAAAATATGCATTTCAATAATACAATATATTGTTTTACTAACAAAAAAAATGAAAAACTTTTTGTGTTTGGACAATAATGGAGATAGGAAAAAAAATTACATGTTATCGATTTTCTAGTATATTAATTGTTTTGTACTACTAATTTTTAGTCATGTATTTTTTTGCCGTTTAGTTATTCCTGATTCGTGTGGATCTTTATGCATTTGCATGGTAGTGTTTATATGTTCTTGTTGTTTTGAATACGTATGAAAATGATGTAAATGTATAAGTTACATTCAACATTAATGTGTATGTACAGGTTACATTATTAATGCCTCTATACATATATAGACTTCGAACTTATAGTATACATGGTAGTGTTTATAGGTTACATGCAACATTAATGTGTATGTACAGGTTACATACAACATTAATGTGTATATACACATTACATTATTAATGCCCCTATACATATATAGACTTCAAACTTATAGTATAACATAAACAAAATATGCATTTCAATAATACAATAATTGTTTTACTAACAAAAAATAAATGAAAAACTTGTTGTGTTTGGACAACAATGGAGATTGGAAAAGAAATTATGTATTATCAATTTTTTGATATATTAATTATTTTGTATTATTAATTTTTAGTCATTTATTTTCTGTTTAGATTTCATGACTCTTACTGATTTTTATGCATTTGCATGGTAGTTTTTGTATGTTCTTGTTGTTTTGAAAAGCTATGGAAGTCATGTGAATGTACAGGTTACATACACTATAAATATGTATGTACAAATTACATTATTAATGCCTCTATACATATATAGACTTCAAACTTATAATATAACATAAACAAAATATGCATTTCAATAATACAATATATTGTTTTACTAACAAAAAAAAAATGAAAATTTTTTTGTGTTTGGACAATAATGGAGATAGGAAAAAAAATTACATGTTATCGATTTTCTAGTATATTAATTGTTTTGTACTACTAATTTTTAGTCATGTATTTTTGTTGTTGTTTAGTTATTCCTGATTCGTGTGGATCTTTATGCATTTGCATGGTAGTGTTTATATGTTCTTGTTGTTTTGAATACATATGGAAATGATGTAAATGTATAAGTTACATACAAAATTAATGTGTATGTACATGTTACATTATTAATGCCTCTATACATATATAGACTTCAAACTTATAGTATAACATAAACAAAAAAAATGCTTTTGTATTAGGTGAACCAAAGTTATCAATATTACTTATGCATGGAGGATAATTGATTTTTGAAGAAGGAAAGGATAAATACATAAATGGTCTTTCCAAAGGAATTTGCATAAACAAAAATATAACCTTTGAAGAACTGAACAAAGAAATTATTGAATGTCTACGATTAAAATCAGATATCAACCTTAAGATGATATGTGAAGAAATCCAATTAGCTATCAGAATTAAGGACAATAGAGAAATTGAATTTTTCTTTAACCAAACTATTGGTAAAGAAAGTGTTGTACTTATTGTCTTGTATGTCAGCCAACACAATAGGCAACAAATTGTAAATGACATCAGTGTAACAAGCGATTTACAAGAAAATAATAACACCACCTCCTTTACAAATTCAGATACAACTGAAGAAATATACCCTAGAAAAGTGTACAAGAACAAGGATGTTTTAAAGCTAATGGTATCCAAGTATGCAGTGAAACAAAGATTCAATTACATAACCCAGAGTTCAAACAAGACTTATGTAAGATTGAAATGCAATGATGATAAATGCACATGGAAGATGACAGCAAGAAAGATTGAGGAATCAAATGCATTCAAAGTAACAACATAAAAGTGTGAACATCATTGCATAGAAAAGTACAATCAATAAACAGATAAAAATGCATCCTACAAGTACATTGTTGACTTGATAAAAGACACAAGTAGAAAATTGAGACCAAAAGACATAATGAGTGATATTAAAAGTGAAACTGGTATGGACATAAGTTATAGAAAAGCATTCATGGCAAAAAAAAAGAGGCAATTAGGATTTTAAGGGGTAATCCTAAAGATTCCTATGGGAAACTACCTTCATTTTTCTACATGCTAGAAAAAAACAACCCAAACTATTACACAAAAATAAAAACAGATACAAAATCAAATTTTTGGTTTGGTTTTATGGCAATTGGAGCATGTATTGAAGGATTTATAAACTGCATGAGACTTGTTATTGTTGTTGATAGTACGTTCTTAAAGGAATGAAGTGGAGGAGTATTGCTAGTTGCAGTAACAAAGGATGGAAACAATCAGGTAATAAATAGCATCTCAAATCCTAATATGCCATATTCAATTCATAACAGTTACTATAAACAATCCTATAAAATTGTTTCTATGAATAGCCTTTTCTGATATGTTACTTTCAAAATGTAGAGTTCCCAATTTTTTTCATTACTATAAAATTTGTAAGAATATTAAATTATATATTCCTTTACAACAGATTTATCAAATTGCTTTTGGCCTAGTAGATGTTGAAACAAAGAAAGCTTGGAAATGGTTCTTTCGAAGATTGAAACTACTAATAGGAAAAAAAGAAGAATTGGTGATTATATCAGATAGAAATGTAGGTATAAAGTCTGCAGTCTCAACAGTTTTTGAGAATGAAGCACACCATTGCTATTGCTACTATTATTTGAAGCAAAATCTAGCCCCATTCTATAACAAAGTTGTCAACAAGTACTTCAAAAAAGCAGCTTATGCATACACAGATAGTGAGTTCCAGGAAAATATAAATATGATTGAAGAAGAAAGCAAACGAGCAATGTCATACTTGAAAACAACAAACTTCCCATCTTGGGCAAGATCACAATGTCCAACACCAAAGATAATATTTGACTTTATGACTTCAAATAATGCTGAGCATATAAATGCTATATTAAGGAATGCAAGAGACACACTTGTCACATGCTTGCTAGAAGAAATAAGATCACTATTGCAAAATTGGTTTTCAAAAAGAGGATAGAAGCATCTGAAATGGGCATACTGACAACTTGGGTTGAGAAGAAAATATCAAAAAGAAAAATAAAAGTAGAGAAATTTACTACCATTGACATCAACACTAACCTGGTGGAAGTTAAAAAGGACATGGAAAGTTACATTGTTGACTTTAGTCTTGACACATGTACTTGTGGAAAGTTTCAGTTACTAAAACTACTCTGTAGCCATGCTATTACAGTATGCTTGCTAAGGAAGCTGCCCATACATACAAAGTGCTCCAAATACTATCACTCAAGTACATTGAATATTGCATATCAAGCATCAATCTTTCCATCGGAAAATGAAGAGAAATGGGTAATACCAAAACCAATTAAAGAAGTACTTGTATTTCCACCAATGCAACAAAAAAAGCAAGAGAAGGGAGAATCCAAAGGGGGAAGAACAACAAAGAAAAGGAAGCCTTCACTTGGAGATTTTGAAGGACTAAAGAGATAGAGCAGAAAACAAAAAACCAAAAACAATACATCCTCCTTCTAGAAGTGAACAACTACGATTAAATGATACATTAAAAAAGGCATTTGTTGACCATTTTTTTGAAGTGCATATTACAATACATTCCTTCAAACAAAGATAGTTTGGTAGAGTTAGTAAAATACAATCATTAAATTTTTTTTCTTAATGCATATTATATTTTCTCAATGCATTTGGGATTAATTGATTTCTCTTTTTCTTTTTTGAATACTAAATGTGATATAAGCAGCTGTTTAACATATACAGTAACAATATTTATATTAACATTAACCAAAAGAGTTTAATGAAATGCTTACATCCAAAAAAATTTCTGTATGTCATGCTTACATACAGTTAGCAGAAAACAAAAACCAAAAACAATATATCCTCTACCTGGGAATGAGCAACTACGATTAAATGATATATTGAAAAAGACATTTGTTGGACATTTTTTTGAAGTGCATATTACAATACATTCCTTCAAATATAGTTTAGTAGAGTAAGTAAAATGCAATCATTAAATTTTTTCTTAATGCATTTGGGATTAATTGATTTTTCTTTTTCTTTTATGAATACTAAATGAGATATAAGCAGGTATCTATATAGTAGCAATATTCATATTAACATTCACCAAATACAGTTAATGTAATGCTTACATACAAATGATTTTTTGTACGTAATGCCTACATACAGTTAACTTTGTGTCCAAAATTCTTTTGCATTCATTTACATGTAAAAATATTACATAATGTATCAAGTTTAAGGTTTTGGTTATTAACTACAATGTTCTAGGTATTGAGTTTAATATCAAACCAGAATATTTATGCTACTTTATTAACTTTTTTTCCTCACTGATTTTCATGGTTAGATTTGGTTATTGCAAATTATCATTATGTCATTTTGTTATCTAAAAACCTGTTTCTTTTTATTACTGCAATAATCTTTTTTGATATGTCATTTTTTAAATCTAGAGTTCCCAATTTTTTTCTTAACTACTTTACTATAACATATATGGTAACAATAGTCACACTAACATCCACCAAAATAGTTAATGTAATGCATACATGAATTTTCTTTTTTGAATGTAATTTTTACATACAAGAATACTTACAAAATTTTGATAGCTTTTAAAAAGTGACAAAAATATCTACATCAAGTACAAGCTACCTAAAAACTATAACAATACAAAATTTTAACAGAGTGCCATATAAAAACTAATAACTCGGATCAAGCTGACCTTGCTCTAGTTGCGTGAACTGCAAGTGCCATTTTTACACATTTTTTGACAGTTTTATTGTACAACATGGGGAAGCCTTCATAATTAATCCAAAACACAAAAAAATTTGTCATCTTTTCTCTTTTTACTTAGGACCTTCTTCATAATTAAACCTAGTTCTATAAATGTTGTTATATTCAAAACAGAATGTAACTATTACATCAACTAATAATAACAAAATTTTGATAACTTTTAAAAAGTCACAAAAATGAAATCATTCACATCAAGTACAAGCTACGAAAAAACTATACCAATACAAAATTTAAATGTCAAAATTATAAAAACTAATAACTCAGATCAAGCTCCCCATTATTTTTCTTGATTAGAAATGTAACTAATACAAACAAAATACAAAATTTGAGCACATTTATCCTACTATTATAGACACGATTCTATTGTATCAAACTCGACAAAAATAATTTTTGTCATATATCAAGTCAATAGTTAATGTAATGCTTGATTTTATGTATGTAATGATTACATATAGAAAATAGTCTTCTAGGTATGTAATGCATTTATTCCATTTTAGATATTAACTACAATCTCTTCTAGATATTTGGTTTAATATCTCACCAAATTTTTTATGCCACTTTTCTAACTTTTTTTCCTCACTGATTTTCATGGTTACGTGTGGTTGTTGCAAATTATCATTAGGTCACTTTGAATGTTAATTTTACATACAAAAATACTTACACATAGCATTTAAAGAACTTGTAGAATATTAATGGGGTAAGAACATTCAAAACAGAATGTTATCATTAAATTCAAAATAGAATGTAACCATAAAGGTGGTTATAATTAATCTTAGTTCTATAAAGGTCGTTATATTCAAAACAGAATGTAACCATTACATCAACTAATAATAACAAAATTTTGATAGCTTTAAAAAAGTCACAAAAATAAAAACATCTACATCAAGTACAAGCTACTTAAAAACTATAACAATACAAAATTTAAAGGTCAAAATATAAACACTAATAACTCGGATCAAGTTGCCCATTGTTACAAAAAAATTGAGCACAAATTTTTTGCCTTATCTTCCAAAAAGCCAATGAGTTGATTATATCTAACGACCATCAACGAATTAAAAACTCGATAAACTTCACGCACCAAACACCACAATCATATCTACAAAAAACACAAACCAAACATTAGTTAACTGACAAATAACAATCAAAATACACAAAACTAACCACAAAAAAATAAGGAAAAAATCATATTTGTTTGTTTGGGAACACCATAAACAACGTAAATAGGCCGAGCGATATTTGGGTCAAAAACGGTACCCTCACCATAACCATGATAACCCAAGAAATGCAAAATGTGAGGGACCATAACACCTAAATGATTGCATTTTTTCTACCACATTATTTGTATTCAATGAATCAAATATTCTAATTGACTTGCTCTTAAAGTTAATCATACAACAAATCCAATGATTGTCATCTACGTTCAGAGGACAATAAACAACCTCAAGTTGTTCCCAATCTATAGCCAAATAATCATTGTGACCAAATGGTCCATGTGAAGTAGCAAACTGAACTAAATATTTGAATCTGTAAGCATAATGATATCATTACTCGAATCTATAATACGAACAAGAATCATTTTGCATTCATTATATGTTACAAAAAAAAAATATTATACTTCTTCAAATACAATAAAAATCAAATAATCTAACATATGTTTAAACCACATAAATCAACCTAAAAGTATTCACAAAAAAAAAAAAAAAACTTACACTAAAGTAAGTGTCCAAAGTAGTATACTTATTCTCTCCAAAAATCAAAGGATATCGATCCTTCCAAGCATGAAACTCGTACAAAATACAATCAATATGCTGTTAGGAAAAATCTAAATTAAAAACTATTAAAACATAACAGAATGTACACATTACATTAATATGTACATCAGCATAATCAGAATCTAATTTTTCTAACTGAATTTGGATGTACAACTTACATGAAAAATATATATGAATGTATGCATTACATAAAAATATGTCAATACATAAACATTCTAATCTACTACAATGTGATTCTTGATCAACTCTAATGTACATTCTAATCCAATAAAGGTAAAGAATACATAAAAAAAATACAGCAAAATTTGAATATACAATTTCCATAAAAAATAAATGTAATAATGTAATATTCAAATTCTAATTTGAATATCAGCTTCTGTAATAATGTAAGGTGTACATACACATTTATGTGGTATGTAATCTGTACATTCACATGACTTTCATAAGCTGTTCAAAACAACAAGAATATACAAACAGTACAATGCAAAGGCATAAGGATCAGCAAGAAACAGAAGCAAATTACGTACACATTTATGTTGTGTGTAACCTGTATATTTACATGACTTTCACAGCCTTTTAAAACAACAAGAACATACAAACACTACAATGCAATGTGAATGTACACATTACATTAAGAGTCAACCTACTATAACAACAACAACAGTAATCAGTAATCAATTAACCAGTAATCAGAATAAAATAATACATCAAAATTTGAATGTACAATTTACATGCAAAAATAAAATGTTAATGTACATTAAGAAATTTTAAGTCAAGGTACTATAAAAACAGCAGCAGTAATCAGTAATCAGAATAAAAAATATATTAAAATTTGAATATACAGTTTACATGCAAAAATAAATGTTAATGTACAAATTACATTAAGAAATTTTAAGTCAATCTACTATAATAACAGCAGCAGTAATCAGTAATGCAAACATTACATAACAATACAAAACAGAATGTAACTAACACATACAAAGATTACAACAGATGAGATATAAATAAAACACAAAACTTACAATACTAGTTAGCCATCCACGAGCCTTTCTTAATGATCCAAAGAATTCATTCTTGTCAGCAATAAAGTCATAATATTGAAGTTCAATAAAAGCACTGAAAAATAATACAAAAAAGTTATAAAGGTAAAAAAAAAAACTTCAAAACAATATAAAATACTTTCGGTTTACTCTTTCCATTCAACCATGTTTCAAACATCTTTACCCGCTCGATAGGAAGCTTCGGGTATGGAACAACAACACACTTAAGGGACATATCCAATTCCACAATCTCTACAACTCTCATACTATCGTTTATAGATGTCAAAGGTTGATCAGTTGGCAAAGATTGAATTTCAATTCTGTCATGAGCAATACGAAGACTTTCCTTAATTGGACACAAACACGGACTACAAAAAACCCTGGAAGGTATAATAGTCCTCTTCCTCCTTCGTAATAGAAAAGAAAGAGAACTAAAGCCAAACCTTAACTTCGATCTAGATCTATAAACTTCAGGAAGTCGATCCAATTGCCCACAAGTGTTTGAATCAAATTGAGAAGGTAATAGATGATGATATAGAAGGAGTCCTAATAATTGACTGAAAACTAAAGTCAAAACCATGATCAAATGTAGGAATGTCATTCACAGTACGTTTTGGCAAAACTAATGGCTTTTCTTTGATAGGAGTATCAACCTTACCATCTGCATGACCTTGTGTTGCATCGTCCTGCATACCATCCTAAAACTACAAACAAAAATGGAGAAAATTTGCAAGACAACCTTAAGTTTTATATTCAAAAATTGGAATTAAATACAATCTAAAAAAATAGAAATACACAAACATAAACGGATTAGAGCTCTTTGATAAAATAGGCTCCATATTAGCATGAATACTATTCACAGAAACTTCAACAGTTGTAATTCTTGCACTCAAATCCAAGTGCACAACATTAATTGATTCTCGTAAACTACTTAGACTTGCTAGTAGTTCACCACTAAGCTTCTCAAATAAATGGACGACATCATCTGAAGACATAATTGATGATGATTCCTTTAATGAACTAAATACCTTATTAGACACAATGAACTTCTCATGCAGAACATCAGGTTCAATAGAAGGAATTTCAAATTTAACCTTGAATGATTGAGAAAATTCTATATCATCAAATAAATCTTCAGGAACATGACCAATAAGAGAATCAAATAATGGTACACCCTCAATAGATCTAGTTGTTTTCACGCGCACCTAAAAAAAGGTAAAACATTACATACATAATTAGAAAAAATAATTGTAAACAATGCATGTTTTGTTTATGTTATACTATAAGTTTAAAGTCTATATATGTATAGAGGCATTAATAATGTAATGTGTACATATATATTTATGTTGTATGTAACCTGTACATTCACATAACTTCCATAGGTTTTCAAAACAGCAAGAACATACAAACACTATCATGCAAATGCATAAAGATCCATAAGAGTCAGCAAGAACTAAACAGCAAATACATGACTAAAAATTAGTAGTACAAAACAATTGCGACAATGTGTTATTGGGTATTTTGTTTCGGATTCAGGTTTCTAAATCGGGAAATATTAGGAATTCATCAAGGATTAGTAAGTCACAGTCTTGGTCCATCTCAGTGTTGTCAGATTCAAAGATGTTGAACAATAAGTATAAGCCAGTCTATGCTATTTAAGATCTCAATTCTTGGATGCAACAATTCTCTAATCTTTATGTCTAGATTTGGCTCCTTATGACAATGTGTAAATAAATAATGTGAAATAGCCAGTGGACTTGGTATTTTAACTTAGTCATTTGTAAAGGTTAGTATATGAACAATGTAGTGTTTCTTTTAAAAACTTAATCAAGGAAAAAATATTAGTCCCCTACTAGAGTTTTTTTGTTTACATAATCTGTGAAGCGATATACGTTTACCCACTGTTTAATTTTTAACCTTATATTTTTTTTTCCAATTTTTTTATTTATTTATTATTATTGAAGTGTATGTAACATGAAAAAATATATGTTTTTTTCATGACTTCCATAAGCAAATCTACACATGCAAATGTATAAAGATCCACAACAGTGACATGACTTCCATAGGTTTATGTTGTATGCAACCTGTACATTTACATGACTTCTATAGGTTTTCAAAACAGTAAAAACATACAAGCACTACCATGCAAATACATGACTAAAAATTAGAACTACAAAATAATTAATATACCAAAAAAATTGATAACACGTAATATACATGAGATGGATTGTCAAGAATACGCTGAATGTTGTCAAACTTAGGTGAAAACGAAGATGTCCACTTCAAAAATGTAGGAATTTGAGCAGATAAAGGAATTGCATATTCAACTGCAATTGATGGAATTGCTTCATAAACCCAAAGCTGAAAAGCCAATCCAAAGCCATAAATTTGGTATCGTTCCCTATCTTAATTCGCTTTTAAGAGTCCCTTTTTCCTTTCTCAACTCTAATTCATGCGTAACATCACCCATTTCACAATAATTTTTGTTTAAACTATCAAAAAGATAGTTAAACACATAGTTTCCCTAATAGTAATTATTGAAATCATCCCAACTATTAGCTAAAAACATTGCTTCCTTACAAAGATGTACATTTTTCAATAAGCCCACACTCCAAAAAGTATATCAAACATGGCATCACAACATCTTCATCAGAAATACTAACAAGAAGAAAATGAGTCTCACTATGCTTTCCTTTTCGAGCAAATACACTCTTGTTCTTCACTTTTTGGGATTTCAAAGTCTTAATATTCCTTTTCTTTAACTTCAATTTATTTGATCTCTTTTTTCGACCAGTACTATAAGCAAAAGAAGGTTGCCCAATACAACAAATAAGAAATTCTAAATATTTCACTGAATTAAATTCCTTGAAATATTCATCATGAAATCAGAATTCTGTTCAATAAAATTGTTGCTCTCAGAATCGAATAAAAGCTTCAAACCTGAAGAGACCCAAAATTCTAAACGTGAAAATCGTAGAACTTTGGAACCAATCCAAAACCAAATCTCTTTTACAGACTTACATGGCTTGCACTTCCGTAAAAGAATATGTGTGAACAAGTTGTGCACTAAAACGACACTTTGGCTTGTCCAAAAATTTACCAAAGTAAGAATCTTTGAATCTAAGTAGTTGCTCCGCATTAAGTACTTCTTTAATACGATTAATAACTTTATCAGGTTGTGCACAACTACCACATCTAACAGAAAACTTCTCCCCAGGATCCAAAATATTACAAAATGAATAATTATCTTCAAGAAATCCACCCTACATAATATAATTAGTGAAATATTAAAAGTCAAAATAAATCAATAATCTGAATGTACAGCTTACATGTAAAAATAAATGTGAATGTATGAATTACATTTAGGCGTCAGTACAAGTACATTCCAAAAATAAGAGGACAAGAAAAAAAAACAACAACAATCTAGCTGATGTATATCCTACATACAAATTAAGCACATTGAACAATTTTAAAATTGTAGAACAAAATCTAAATGTACAGCTTACATACAAAAATTAATGTGAATGTATACATTACATTAATATGTCGTACACATTCTAATGAGAAAAAAAATCAAATACAATCATCTATTTCTTGAATACATCAGAATAAATGAAAATTATAAATAATATGTAAAGAATGCATAGAATAACAAATTAAAAAGAATCAAATTTTATAACATAATCTGAATGTACCATTTACAGATTAAATATGAATGTACACATTACATCAATGTTTTGGGACATGTATAGTCAAATAAAACAACATAAAAAAACCACAACATAGTTCAACAGAAACTGAATGTACAACTTACATAGATAAATAAAGGTAAATGTATGTATTACATTAATATGTCAATAGACATTCTAATATGAGAAAAAAATACAATCATATTGTTCTTAAATACATAACATCAGATTACATACAAATTATAAATATGAATGTACACATTACATCAATGTGTTGGGACATATACAATCAAATATAAAAAAAAAACAAAATAACGTAGTTCAACAAAAATTGAATGTATAACTTACATACATAAATAAAGGTAAATGTACATATTACATTAATAAGTTAATAGACATTCTAATACGAGAAAAAAATACAATCATATAGTTCTGGAATACATAACATCAGATTACATCACATTACATACAAATTATAAATATGAATGTACACATTACATCAATGTGTTGGCGCATGTATAGTCAAATAAAAAAAAAACTATAACGTAGTTCAACAGAAGCTGAATGTACATCTTACATACATAAAAAAGGGTAAATGTACGTATTACATTAATATGTCAATAGACATTCTATTATAAGGAAAAAAAATACAATCATATTATTCTTGAATAAATAACATCAGATTACATCACATTACATACAAATTATAAATATGAATGTACACATTATATCAATGTGTTGGGATGTGTACAATCAAATAAAAAACTACAACGTAGTTCTTGCTAACGTACAGTTATTTATTTACACAGAATGTACATCTTACATACAATTTACATATATGTAAATGTGTTGAGACATCTACAATCAAATAAAAAAAAACTACGTTGGTAACGTACAGTTATTTACACAGAATGTACATCTTACATACAAATTAAAAATAAGGACAAAGAATACATAGAATATCATATTTCATAACAGAATTTGAATGTACAGCTTACATGCAAAAAAATGATAATATGCACATTAAATTAATGTCAATATATGTATAAAGTATTACATAAATGAATACAACATCACAAAACATTAAAAAATTACAACCTTGTAAGATGCATCGTCAATAGGCACCTTGTTCTTCTTACGTTTTTTTGGTGATATAGAACCCTCAATTTTTCTCTTAACCATTCTACAAAACATATATAAATTAAATAAAAAGATTACATATATTATGCACAGGTAATGTGCATACAAGCTTACTTTAGGGATCAATAAAACAAAAACAAAAAATTTATAAAAAATCTACAAGATATTATTGGCATCAATATCTCATTTGTAAACAAAAGAACATTCATAACTTCATACAAGCTTACAAGCTAATATGCACAGGTAATGTGCTTACAAGCTTACATTTTTTAGGAAATGTAATAATTAGATAAATATGCACAGGTAATGTGCTTACAGGTAATATGCACAGGTTCTTAATATCAACTTCTGTAATACTTGTAATATTCAAATTATAATTTGAATATCAGCTTCTGTAATAATCTAAGGTGTACATAGACATTTATGTTGTATGTAATCTGTACATTCACAAAACATTCACAGGTTCATACAAAAAATAATCTCCCATTTTACATTTCATTTTTGTTGTTAACCACCAACAACTATGTGATCTCCCATTTGACAATTTCAACTAGAAACACAATAACAGAAAAAATGAAAACAAGAACACATAAACGCAATAATCTTACAAACCTGTTTTGGCTTAAGAATTGAACAAAACGAATTATAACTGTAACACAAAAAATAGAAACACGAATGCTCAAAAATGAAGATCAACAAACAAATGGAACAAGAAAATAGAAAATAATAGTAAGGACTCTAAATCAGTAAGTGAAGTAGGTGTAATAAAAATACGAAATTAGCAATGAGGGTATAATATCAGTGTTAACTAAACCACTAGCAAAAATGTGTAAATCAGTGTGCGAGACGAGGGAGCAAAAGTTGAAATCGTGAGAAATGCAAACTGAGAGTGAAACGAAAACCCAAACGTGAGAGTTGAGTGAAAATGGTGATTTACAATGCAATCAATGCGAGACAATGGAGAAATGCGAGCTAAGAGTGACACGATTACCTGAAGCGAGCTGAAGAAAATCTTGTAGCTCAGTGCGCGAGAGCAATGCAAGTTGAGGAATAAATGACCTAGCCGCGAGCTGACTGAAAATGCTAATTCACGAAGCTAAGGGAATAGCAAAACGATGTAAATGACCTAAGGACAAAATTGTAAAATTTGTATTGCCAAAACTCTGCCGTTTAGTTACATATGTTAAAAAGGTAATATACCACAAAACAGCTCTAAACCGAGTAATTATTTAAAGGTACTTAGTGGAAGTGTTAATTATAGATATTTTCAAGCATTGTTATCTACTTCTTTACTTGCGTATGCAAACTCATTTCATTTTCTTGACAGAAATATACGTTATCCCATAAAAGAAAAGTACAAAAGACATATTCACGTGAAGTACATGACCATGCAAACTATCAAAGCCAAGGATTTGAGGAATATTTTTAGTAGCTATTCTTTAGTAACATATTCTTCCCATGCATGCAACCAAAGAGTTATTCTGACCTTGCTAACAACAAAATGCAATTATTATATATTACAAATATATCATAATTATAATTGATATGACAGTTTCTTATTTACAAATAATATTGTGCTACTTTATTTGTGATACATCTCAAACTTGAGATATTTAAAATTTTTCTAATACAACTTAAAGGAAAGAAAAGGAAAGAAAAACAAGACTACACTCAAAATACACACTTTTTGGGTATTGCTTCAAGAGGCACAAGCTTTCGCAATGTTAGCCCTATTCTCTCCTCCATAAATACATTATCAGGACCAAAATTGTCACCAAGCTCCGAATCAAAATGATGATGAAGAGAAGCCAGAATAAGATGAAGTGAACGGTGTGCTAGTGACATTCCCACACAAATTCTTTGTCCTGATCCAAATGGAAGCAATTCAAAATTATGGCCCTTGTAGTTACTATTTGAACCCATGAACCTTTCAGGCTTGAGAGAGAAACGGTCATCCTATGACTCATGGTCTCTTCCAATTGCCCATACATTAACATAAATCAGAGTATCTTTGGGAATGAGATAACTCATGAATTGGGTTTCTTGCAATGCATTTCTAGGAACTAGTAAAGGAATTGGAAGGTGTAATCTTAGAGTCTCCTTTATAATATTGTTTGCAAATATGGAAGATCATCAACATCACTTTCTTCAACCTTTTTCTTATCAACTCTTATTACTTCATGAAGCTCTTCTTTAGTTTTTCTTATTAACTCTGGTTTGTGAAGGAGTTCTGACATTGCCTATTCAATTGTATCGCTTGTTTCTGATCCAGTAAAAAACATTTCCTATCCCATTTTTCACATGTTTTAGAACATTTGTGTTACAACTTATAAAATAAGTGTACATTAGTTATCAATTTTTTGATATGTATTCAGATGACAGACACACTCATTTAATCTTTTATAAATTTTCACTAAATTAAAGCATCAACTACATAAAAAAGAAGTCTATGTAACATACCTCAAATCATTTTTTCCAATTTAATTAAACAAGTTAACCTTAAACTATAAAGTTAAGTGGATTTTAGTCTTCCTTGGTCATGAAGATCAAATCAATATCAAATTCTAATAATAAAATGAAAGGTATATAAAAAAAATAAAGTACCATGTTCATTAAACTTTAAAGTCAAGGTATAATCATATTATGAAATAAAAGTTAGGATTATAACTTACCAATACAAATACATTAATTTTGTGTGGAGACATTCTATCATGGCCTTCCTTCTTATCACCTTCATACTCTAACACCACATCCAAGATCCCTTTTTTGCTTCCCAAACTTGTGCTCTTTCTTTCTCTCCTCCACAAACCCAGAAATGATCTTAAGTGCCTTTCCCATATCTTCCTTCATATTTCTTCTAATCTTCTGAGGATCCAACCACTTCAAAAAAGGTAAAAAGTCAGCTACATTTGGCTTACTAGCCCACATCATAACATTGTCCATGGCATCAAAAAACTCTTTTCCTTCTTTAGACTTAGAGTCCAATAGGTCCTTTGAATGTACCATATTCCCAATCAAGTTGAAAGACATTACCAAGAGAGAATGAGCCAAGTTAATCTTTCATGATTCTCCCTTTGTAATTTTAGCTACAGACTCCTCTTCTATACACTTGATCAAATTGTTCACACATTTTTGTCTGATTTCAGTTGTTTCATTGATACACTTGTTAGCCATGAGCTCTACTGTGCAAAGGCAATGAAGAAAATGCCAATATGAACCATAGTAGCCAAAAGCAAGTGACCCTTGGTAATAGTTGTGAGCTGTTAAGCTGTCAGCTGATGAACACAATTTTGACCTATATTTTGTTATATTTTTAAGCATTTATTTTATGTTTTATTTTATTATTTTACTCAAAACTAAAGATATTTTGGTCATTTTTATATTTATAATTATTTGGGAAGAATTTACAATTTTTTGGAATTTTATGAATTTAATTAAACATATGGATGTATTTAGAAATATACATTCGTACAGAAGGAAGCGTGGATCCATTTAGAAAAGCCCAGTCAAAGTCATCCGACATGTCATCGAACACGTCATCAGACATGTCAAGCCATCAAACCAATCAGAGAAGGCCACGTGGATGACAACACATCTAGACAAGTGCCGCAAATTCATCCAATCAAAAGACGCCACGTGTCACACGCTTATGAGTTGTCTCCCACTTTCTGCGCCGCACCGTCCAGCCAATAAATACGCGACACGTGTGATTCTCTTCTGCACAGTCAGCGTCGTCTAGCCATTCACATTCTACCACGTGTCTTTTGTCCTTTTCCTCTAATTGATTGCCCAATAAAATAACGACACGTGGTACATTCTGCAGCCTTTTGACTCGTCTGCTTTCTGTAGTTGACCGGCTAATAAAAATGTGACATGTGGCACTTCAGCAGCGTCCTTCGCCTATATATAGCACATCCTCAGCTCTATTTATATAAGTTTTTCAATCCGTTTTTTATGCATTTTTCAGTTCTTGGTTTTTGAGAGAATTTTCTCTCTTTTATTTTTATTTTTAGATAACTTCTTATTTTTACAGTATAATTTTATGATATTTTAGAGAAAAAATATTATACTATTGTATAATATTTCAAGCTTTTGGAGAAGGAACATCAACCAATTGAAGAGTTTGGGTATTTATTTTATTATTAATATTTTTGTCTCTAATTTTGTAATATTATTACTGTAATCTTTATGCCTTTAGTAATTAAATTTACGATAGTAAATTTAATTATGCTTGGCTAAATTTATATATGAAATTTTAGTTATGTTACCATGACTATTTTGGATTGATAAGTTAATTATTATATAAAAGTTTGATATTATTTCATGTTCATTTTTCTTAATAGCTTTAATTATGAATAGGAGATGGATCAAATCACTATTTTTAGTTAAAGTAAATATCTGTGAATTAGTTTGTTAGAAACATCATCTACATCTAATTTTGCCCTCTTGAACATGAATATAAATTAATTACATGATCATTGTGTTAGTTTAGATGGTTATATAATTTCTCTGCACTCATTCCAATCATTTAATTAATTGTCTCGATCAAAGAAATTGATTATTTAATTGTAAGTGAAAGTTGCCATGATTATTGAAATTTTCTAGCTTTAGTGAAAAAATCAATAATATCAACTTATGAACAATTATTAAATTTAATTAATAATCCAAAATATGATTGGTTAGCAAGCTAAAATTTCTATTATTTATCTCATCTTTTTAATCAAAGTTATTAATTTATTTTTAGTTAGATTAGTTGTTTAATTAATTGACTATCCTATCACTATCTATTTGCCTTAAGTATTTTTGTTTATTTTGTATTTTATTACTTTTGAAAATAATCAACGAATTTTAAAACCACTGCAACTCCGCGAGAGATCGACCTCGGAGGTTTACTTATCACTTGACTATAAGTGATTCGTGCACTTGCGAGTACTATAATTTGCACATCATCCGCACCTTACGATTACAAAAAGGAAGGTCATGATATTTGAAGAATTGTTCAGCTTCTTTGGCTGATTGTACAATCATGGTGTTTAAAGAGCCAAGTTTTAACCAAACAATAGGACCATACTTTTGTTTGAGGTTGTAAAGAGATATGTGAGGTTTGGTTCCAAGTTCCAACATGTTACCAATTATTGGCCATCCTTGTGGCCCTGGAGGTAGCTTTTGGGATTCATTTCTGGGTTTTTTCCTAATAAAAAAAGACAAGGGATGTTGATATGAAAAGCGTACAAAAACATAATAGAAAATAAAAGGTGGTATCCATTCTAGCTAGTTCTTAGTTTGTGCTTGAAAGAAATATTTTCAGACTTTGCATTACTTAGGCTTGACATTGTTACATATATATTTAGAGTTGGAATACTATCAAGACAGCTCTATATGTTTTTGGATTGTGTGTTGAGATAATCATAAAACATAATCTACCACTTCTTTTTTTTCCTATTCTCCTTCTTTCCCTTTTTTTTTTTTTTTTTTTTGAGAAAACTACCGTTTGGGTTAATATTTATTACAAAAATGACATTTAATTCTTGTATTTGTGTTTTTTTTTTAATAATAATTTAGTCCTATTATTATTATTATATTAAAAAGTAATTGCTTAAGGACGAAGTCAATTTTTTCATTTTTTAATTACATTAGATAAATATTGTTTTAACTTGAATAAACTATAACCAAAAGAATTGAAGAAAAAATTAAAATAGAAAAAATAACTAAAAACATTAAAAAAAATATTTATTTATCTTTATGCAGTCGCTTTTTAATAATAATATGACTAAACTATTACAAAAAATAAGTATAGGATCTAAATACCATTTTTAGAAGAAGTATAGGACCTATACAGTCACCCTTGCTTTTTTTTTTTTTTTCCCCTTCTATTCTTTCCAGCCGTCAGTTACTAGAGCTAGAGGAGACACTAGTAGGGGTGTTCAATTTACTCGATTCCAACCCAACCCATATAATTCAAACCAGTCCAACCCATAATGTTCATTTTTATCCCTTTCATTGGGTTGTATTGGTTCCACAAATTCCAAAATCGATCCAAGATGGGTTGGAGCGATCTTGATGTTGAAAATTTGATAGGAACCAGTCTAACTCAATAGCAATATTATTTTATTTGTTTTTAATTTTAATATTATAATTTATTATTAAATAAAAATTTAAAAACTAAAAAGTATTGGTATTTGTGTTGATAATATGTGATGATATGTTGATTGTAGGGCCAAGTAGTGATAAGATTTGCAAGCTAAAGAAAGAACTCCGTAAGTCTTTTGCCATGAAAGACTTAAGATCTGCAAAGCAGATTCTCGGTATGACAATATATTGTGATCGGAACAAAGGAAAGTTATGGTTATCATAAGAAAATTTATATTGAGAAGGTATTGATGCAATTCAACATGGATAAGGCAAAGCTAGTCGGAATTCCACTTGCTAGTCACCTTATGCTGAGCTCAAAGCAGATTCCTTTGTGTGAGAAAAAAAGAAGAAGAAATGACTATGATTCCATATTTCTCAGTTGTTGGTAGTCTAATATATACTATGTTGTGTATAAGACTAGACATAACACATGCAATTAGGATTGTTAGCAGATACTTGTCAAATTTAGGCAAAGAGCACTGGAATGCAGTAAAGAGAATTTTGCTAAGGTACTTCCAAAATGAGTTTATGCTTTGGAAGTAGAAGATCTGAATTCATTAGCTAAATAGATCTAAATATAACAGGAGATCTTGATTATAGAAAGTTTACTTTTAGATACCTAATTACTTTTTTAGGAGGAGCTGTCGCAACTACTGAAGTGTGTAAAGAAATGCTATGTGGATAAAAAGATTCTTACACATTGGTACAGCAACAACAAAAATATGTTTTGTATTGTGTTGTTATCCACTTAAGCAAGAATCCAAGTTTTCACTAGAGGTCGAAACAAATTGATATGAATTATCACTGGATATGTGATATTAGGGGTGTTTAAAAATAAAAAAAAATAGAAAAATTAGATTGAATCGGACTGAATTTAACAGTTTTATAAAACATATGGTCTGATCGGGTTAAAAATAACTCAAACCGTTGGTAAAACGGTCCGGTCCGATTTTGTAAATTTTTTAACTAGTCGGACCGGACCGTTATAAATAAAATATTAAATTTATTTTTTAAAAAATATATTATGACCCTGATCCACAATTCATATCAGAGCTTGAGTTTGAGACCATTCCATTAAACACTGCTACAAGATCCCAAAGATCAATGTAGTTTTTTTTTTCTTCCTAAGGCAGAGTTAACAGTAGCAAAGATAAACTTCACATTGCCATTGAATTAAGACAAATTAGTACATTGATAGTTATGGATTCATTTTACTTTTTTCCCCTTAAATATTTTTATCCTATTAAGGACTTAGGATCATAATTTGCTATAAACATAGGAAATGATAATAAACCAGTCAATCTCAGAGAAAAATAGAATTGCTTTTAACATAAATAAAAAGAGATGCTCAGAATCTAGACTCTAATTGTTTTGAATTTTTTATAGATTAATGTATTATGAATATGTATTTTATGGATTAATGTATTATAAATATGTATTTTATGGATTAATTTATTATTGTATTAATGTATTAATTTGTTATTATGTGTGTTGCATTATAATTTGATTGCAATCTTAGTTATAGAAAAAAAGTGAAAGTTTAGGAAAAAAAAAGTTTTGAAAACCATTGAAAAATGTTAACCAAATCGAACAAAACTAGATTGAATCGTTCGGTTTCAAAATTTTTATTAGTTAAACGGTCCGGTCTGATTTAGTTAAAATAATATGAACGATCCGATTTAGTTAATTTTTTTTTTTTAACTAAAAACCGGATCATGGACACCCCTACGTGATATATTGGAATCCAAACAACTGCAACTTGAGAAGATTCATACTAAAAAGAACATCTCAGATGACCAAGTCCTTATGTAAGAACAATTTTGAACTTTGTAGAAAAACAACATGCATGGTGGATCCCTCTACGTAAGTTAGGAGGGAAAGATTGAAAATGCATCCCTCTTATTGTGGAGTGAGAAGAGGATATAATATGAGATTAGAAAGAAGAAAAAAAAAGTCAAAACAAAATAAGGAAATAAATAACATAAGAGAGAAAAACTTTCCTCCCCATTAAGGATTGCTTATATAATACAAGTATGTCTAATATTAAAAAGAAGGTGTCTTAATAGCATTTATTATTCAAAAATTTAATATCAATATTAAAATTAAGGGAGAATTCAGAAATCCTAGATTAAGAGCTTAGAGGGAAAAATAATCCTCATTATATGTGAGAGATATATTCTTTTGAGATAAAAATTAAGAGAGTATAAGACACGATTTTTTTGTATTTTCATTTATTAATCAATATATAGTAGAAAACATTATATATTTTGTTAACTCATTTTAATTACACAAGAGCGAAAAAAATAATATCCAAAAACCATTGCAATTTTTTATTTGGCTCTAATTATTTTAATTTGTTATCTTATACAATACTTACGATATATTTATTACACAGTATTAATGACCATGGTTGTATATTTTTATACAGTTATATATTTGGCGTGAAATCAGATCGTATTGTATAATATATAAAAGAGTACGGTTATATAAAAAAATTGTAAGATGAGGGAGTGTGGGTTTCAATTTTAAAACTATGTGTCTTAATTTTTTATTTTATCTCAAATTAAAAATAATATTTTTTATTTTTAAAAATGTAATAAAAATATAAAAATAAATTAAATATTAGTTTTAATAAATTTTATAACAAAAAATATTTTAAATATAAATTATTTTATTAAAATATTTATAATAAATTTTATCTAATTATATATAATTTATCACTAAATATTATATAAAATAATTATAATATAATTTAATTTAATATCACCGTATTTAATCTATTCTCGTTACGTGATTAATAAAGTCATCGTCTCAGTGATGACATATACGTGCGTCAAATCCTTCCACCTGTGTTTGATAGTCTGGCACACAAAGGAAACAATTTCAAAGGTATGACGGTGCCCCGTGCTGTCTATTTGTGTTATATAACAAGTTTGAACTCATTATGTTTCCACAAGTTAAATTTCGATAATTTTGAATGCTTGACGTCAACATTCATCTGTGCTGTCTATTTGTACAGTCTGGCACACAAAGGAAACAATTTCAAAGGTATGACGGGGCTCTGTGCTGTCTATTTGTATTATATAACATGTTTGAACTCATTATGTTTCCAGAAGTTAAATTTCGGAAATTTTGAATGCTTGACGTCAACATTCATCTAATAAAATATACATATTAAATTTAATATTTCAAAAAATATTTATATTACTATTTAAAATTTATAATTATAAAAATAATATTTCTTTATACAACTCATATAATTTTACCATAAAAAAAACTATATTACAAAAATTTCACATTAAACGTCTAGACACCGTTCAAATTAAACTCTAATTAATTGGATTTGTTTAATGTTACTGTGATGTTATCTTTTTAGAGAATGTTACATGAAATTACTTCTTTCAAGATGTACTTTTATTTTGAACCCCCTTACTACTTTTAAATACATATTTTGAAATATTTTAGTTTTGTATAGGTGTTCAAAAATACAAAGATTGTTAAAGCTCAAATAATTATGAGGATAGATGGTCATTGGGGTATCAACAAATTAGATTATATATCTAAGAAAAGTTTTATACTATAAATACTATTCATGAACATGCTTTCAAATGAATTTTATTTTTAAATACATGTTTTTTTTTTTAGTATATATTTGCTAGGGGTTAAAAGTAAGAGATAATATAAAAGGGGATACAAAAAGGTAATTTGGGGAGAGAAAATCTTTGATTTTTTGAAATTTTGAATTCGTTCACATCAAATTATTAAACCAAAGACATTGTATATTAAGGGACTACGACTTTTAATTTATTATTGAATATAATGGTTACTTTCGTTTATAAGCAGAATGAAGTTTAATGTAAGCTCTAATTCTTAATTGCCCTTGTATATGGTTTATTTGACAAAAAATAATATTTAATTACTGGTTTAAGATCTGAAGATCAATTTTATTAACCAAAGAATTTAGCTGGTCATTTTATTCATAGAATAATTTGAATCAATGACATATATGCTACCATTGTTTGTAATTTAAAATTAATTAATAACTTTTAAATATTAAGGCAAAAATTAAGTAACCAAAAAGCATGTGTAAGATGATTAATTAGATTTATTAATTAAGAATATTAGTATCTTGATCTAATCCCTTAATTATTTATGCAAATCTCCCAAAAACAAATAATTACATTTATGCAACACTTGTATGAATATTATTATTATTTTGTGTAAGGTTTATTTGTATTGACAATTTTCGTGGACAAAATGTTTAATTGTAATCTAGCATAAGTGTTCACCGTTTAATCAGATGATACATGATGATGGAGTCACCAAGTTTGCAATGCTCATATGAAAGGTAAAATATGATCTCATGCATACATCCTCACACAATTGTGCACTACACTTAGTTTGGATTGTAACGAAAAATAAACTGTGCACATGTTGGTCGATCGATCGAGAGGATAGTTCGATCGATCGAGTCTAGATTGACTTCGATCTAGGTGCTCTCGGGTTGAACTAGATCGATCAAGGCATGTTTGATCGATCGAGCATAGACTGACTTCCATCTAGCTGCTCTCGGGTTTGAAATTGCATGGTTAGATCGATCGAGTTCTTTGCTAGATCGATCGAGTTCTTTGCTAGATCGATCGAGTTCTTTGCTAGATCGATCGAGGCAGTTTTTCAGTTCTACTACAACTCTGTTGTTAATTTGGGCCATATGTTACTTTTACCAATTTGACTCATTTAATGTTAAATGCAAAATCCTTATATGAGTAGAATTGTTGTGAAAGTAGAATCCTGGTATGAGTAGAATTCTTGTGAAAGCGAAATCCTGATATGAGTAGAATTCTTGTGAAAGTAGAATCCTTATATGAGTAGAATTGTTGTGAAAGAAGAGTCCTTGTTTGAGTAGAATTGTTGTGAAAGCAAAATCCTAACATTAGTAGAATTATTGTCAAAGTTAAATCCTGATATGAGTAGAGTTGTACTCTATTATTAATCCTCTTTTAAGTCAAACTGGACTCTATAGAAGCAACACTTGTTTGTGCAAAATATCAACTACACACAAAACTAATATTTTCCATATTTGAATTGTGTTTTCAAAGAAAAATCTTTTTCTCTTCATCTTTAAGCTTAGGCATTTTCTTATTTTAATTGTTCAAACATACTGTGTGGTTATGTTTGAATAATTCACGTGCCTAATTGTCTTTAATGATATTTGGAATTGCATGATAGTTCTAGAGTTTACTAGCTGATTTGTTTTTACATCATATGCTGTTGAATCTGCTAGTTAGGGTTTTTCATTGTTGGAATCCGCTCTAGGACACACTTTGTACTTGTGCTATTTGTGCTAACGTTTCAGGTGACGTGCTCGATATTTCGTGTGACTCGAAATTACCGAAGTTGATGGGTTCGATTGATCTTGTGGGACTCAAGTAGATCGAAACGTTGGTCCGGATCCAGACACCTAGCTTGTGGAGGCTATGAAAGGAGCGGCGGCTTGTAAGTACATTACAGAAAGGGGAATCTATCTGTGAAGGGTAGTTCTAGGACCTATGGTTGTAATTGAACATTGATTTTTATAGTGGATAGTTAGGTGGTCCGGTGGACCGGTGGTTTTCCTCTTAGGTCATTGGAGTGGCCTAGATTATTTCCACCTAAAAATATCGTGTGTTATTTTTTATTCTGTATTTTATCTTTACACGCTATTGCATGTCTGACCGTTGTAATTAGGTTACATAATTAATATTTATTAAAATTAAAAATAATTTATTCACTTCTTTCTAGTTATATTTGATCCGTAATTAAAAACTTTCATTTTGTAACAACTTTACGGGGAAACTCATGGTACGCATGAGTCTTTCATTATTTCACAATCCAGGATTGACAATAAATGAAAGATAAATTTTGATATTAAATATTAATTTTTATGGCAGTGGAGGGCAAGAGATATAATAAGGGCCGGTGTTTCAAATATCTATTTTTCCAATAAAAGTCAAATTCTACGATGAATAAATTTTAGTACAATTCAACCCAACTCAACTAGATATTCATTTTATTTCTCATACATATTCAATGTTCACACACCAAAAATTAGTCCAACGGTACTAAGTGGAAATGTTAATTATAGATATTTCGAGCATATTGTTGTATAGTTTTCTTGATAGAAACATACAAACTAGCAAAGATAAAAATTTTAGTATTATTTTTAGTAACTACTGTTTTATTACATAATCTTCCCATACATGTAAACAAAGAGTTATTCGGACCTTGCTAACAGGATACAACAGAATTGACAGAAAAGAAAATAAAAAGAACACCACATTAATTCTTTTATTTTTTTGAACTAAAAAAAAAAAAAGCTCCATTAAAGAAAGATGATAAAACACCCACTTTTTTTTTCTTCGTTCATATTACATTACTTTAAAATATACACTTTTTAGGTACTGCTTCAAGTGGCACAAGCTTGCGCAATCCTATCCCAATTTTTTCCTTCATATCTACATCCTTGGGACGAATATTTCCTCCAAGCTCCCAATCAAAATGATGAAGAAGAGAAGCTAGAATAAGGTGAAGCATACGGTGAGCTAGTGACAGTCCCACACAAATTCTACGTCCTGATCCAAATGGAAGCAATTCAAAATTTTGGCCATTGTAGTTAATATTTGAATCTAAGAACCTTTCAGGCTTGAAAGAGAAAGGGTCATCCCATAACTCAGGGTCTCTTCCAATTGCCCATACATTCACATAAATTAGAGTATCTTTGGGAATTAGATAACCCATGAATTGGGTTTCTTGCATTGCTTTTCTAGGAAGTAATAAAGGAACTGGAGGGTGTAATCTTAGCGTCTCCTTTATAATTGCTTGCAAATATGGAAGATCTTGAATATCACTTTCTTCAACCTTTTTCTTCTTCATTCCTATTATTTCATTAAGCTCATCTTTAGCTTTCCTCATTGATTCTGGTCTACAAAGGAGTTCTGACATTGCCCATTCAATAGTACTACTTGTTGTTTCTGTTCCACCAAAAAACATTTCCTGTCCCATTTTTCACATGTTTTAGAACAATTGTATTACAACTTATAAAACAAGTGTACATTTGTTATCTGGTAAACCCTCTCCTTCATTATCCATATTTTCGATTTTCATTTGACTTCATATATTTAATAATATTATGTTATATACTTCATCAGAAACATCAAGTGTCATAAATTTTTAAACATGTATCCGAATGATAGGTAAACTTATTTTTTTTCTTTTCTTTTCAATTTTCTATAAATTTATTCTAAATTAAAGTATCAATCACATATACTAATATCCATATTATGTAGGACAAGTGTACTTCAAAATATAAAAAAAAGTCCATGCAACATAGCTTACTAAATTTTTTCCAATTTAATTAAACAAGTTAACCTTAAACTATAAATTTAAGTGGATATAGTCTTTTTGGTCATTGAGATCAAATCAATATCAAATTCTAAATAATAAAATGAAAGGAATAAATAAAAAAATAAAATCAAGTACCATGTTCATTAAACTTTAAAGTTAAGGTATAATCATATTATGAAATAAAAGTTAGGATTGTAACTTACCAACACAAATACATTAATTTTGTGTGGAGACATTTTATCAGGGCCTTCCTTCTCATCACCTTCATACTCTAACACCACATCCAAGAAATCCCTTTTTTGCTTCCCAAACTTGTGCTCTTTCTTTCTCTCCTCCACATACCCAGAAATGATCTTCAATGTCTTTCCCATATCTTCCTTCATATTTCTCCTAATCCTCTGAGGATCCAACCACTTCAAAAAAGGTAAAAAGTCAGCAACATTTGGTTTACCAGCCCACATAAAAACATTGTCCATGGCATCAAAAAACTCTTTTCCATCTTTAGACTTAGAGTCCAATAGGTCCTTAGAAAACACCATATTCCCAATCAAGTTGAAAGACATTACTAACATAGAATGAGCCAAGTTAATCTTTCCTGACTCTCCCTTTGCAATTTTACTCATAGACTCCTCTTCTATACCCTTGATCAAGTTGTCCACACATTTTTGTCTAATTTTAGCAGTTTCATTGATACGCTTGTTAACCATGAGCTCAACTGTGCAAAGACGACGAAGAAAACGCCAATATGAGCCATAATTGCCAAACACTAGTGACCCTTGATTATAGTTGTGAACTGTTAAGCAGTCAACCACCTTACGGTCAGAAAATGGAAGGTCATGATATTTGAAGAGTTGTTCAGCAGCTTTGGCTGATTGTACAATCATGGTGTTTAAAGAACCAAGTTTTAACCAAAGAACAGGACCATATTTTGGTTTGAGGTTGTAAAGAGATATGTAAGGTTTGGTTCCAAGTTCTAACATATTACCAATTATTGGCCATCCTGGTGGCCCTGGAGGTATCTTTTGGGATTCATTTCTGGGTTGTTTTCTAATGAAAAAGACAAGAAGGGATGTTGATATGAAAAGGGTACAACAAAGTAATGGAAAATATAAGGTGATATCCATTCTAGCTAGTTCTTAGTTTGTGCTTGAAACAAAAATTTTCAGGCTTTGCATTACTTAGTGTTGGCATTGTCACGTAAATATATAGAGTTGGAACACTATATATATATATATATATTTTTTTTTTTTTTTTCTTCCTCTTTTAGGAAAGAACATTTCGAGGGTTTCATACTTATTATAAAATTTACATTTAGGTTTTTTTACTTATTTTTTGTAATAATTTAGTCATATTGTTATTAAAAATTGACCACATGCTTGAGAACAAAATAAATTTTTTAATTTTTTCAATTGCATTAGATATAAATTGTAACTAAAAAAGTTTAAGAAAAAATAAATTAAAATAGTAAAAAACAGCTAAAAACATTAAAACTAGTCTTTTGTTTTTATTCGGTTATTTTTTAATAATAATAGAATTAAAATAATTATAAAATTTAAATGCTATTTTTATAATAAGTATAATGACTAATACATTTATCAAAAAAAAAAAAAAATTCAACGGTCAATTATTAGAGGTAGTGAAGACACTTCCACATTGGCAGCTCTTTGTATATTTTTCAACTTCTACTTTTTTTTTTTAACGAATTGTTCAACAAAAAAAAATTGGTGAAAGATTTGTCAATGCCCATGCAGTTAAAATTTGATTGGTTGATGATAGTTTTAGTCAGATTACACGTAACGGAAGTAAATATATGTTTAAAATTAGCGAGATATTTTGGAGAATGCTCTCCTATAATTATCTTATCATTTATTAATTATTAAATAAATATTAGAGGGTGTATAGAGGTCGTTTAGATTAATAAATTGGTCTCTTAGTTTATTAGAGGTCCCTTAAAGTAATCAAATTGGTCACTTATAATTATCTAAAGATCATCTCCGACACATAATTTTTTTTTATCGTAATTCTTGCACTATTTTGGTGCAAAAGTTGATTTTTTTTTTTTTTTTTTTTTAATTTTTAACCCATCATAATAAATATCACTGAAAAGTATATTTTTTAAAATATTTTTTTCAATTTTCTTTTAGTGAACTTTTTGCACTATTTTTAGTGCAAAAGTTATATATATATATATATTATTTTTAACTTATTATGCTAAATAAACATTAAAAAAATATATTTTATAATATTTAAAAAATTTATCAAATATTTTGTATTTAGTAAAAAAATGAAAGCCAATCTAACTATAAAATTATTGATTTAGAATTATATGCACCTAAGCTTAGATAAAGAATAATCAATAACATGTCTTTTTCATTTTTAGTTAGTACAGTTGGGGAGAATGCTGTTGGATTCTTAAATTAATATTGAGCGCATATAAAAATAATTATATATAGTAGACTCTTATATAAAATGTTAAATTTATTTAAAAAAAAAAATTGATATGATTTAAAAAATTTAGATTTTAATGTATATAATAAGATGTGAATTTTTAATGAATAGAGAGGTAAAAATAATTTCTATTTTTATAATAAATTAAAATAGAAATCTAATTATTATTTATATATATAGTGGTCATGGTCTACCAACTTATATGTTCAATTTCAATTTATCTTATATCCCATCATCAGACAAATACCAGAAAAAAAGATAAAATGTTTTTTTTAAGAAAACGTATAGATTTAGTAGATAAATCACTCAGCTATAAAAGTCAATTAGTTACTATTGATTCACCTAAGCTTCTATAAAGTTGTCTTTAATTCTTAATAATCTGACTTAAAATGCTAATAAATTTATTATTAGTAATATTTTTATCAAAAAGTTATTTTCACTATAACAATTTGAGCAATAATGGACGACCACAAATATAAAGGGAGAACTAAATAAGACAATCACAAGTATCTAGCTGTCCCATAAAATTTATAAAATGACTATTACAAATTTTTCTTTTTGCAAAACTATAGGACTACTATTAGCTATCTTAAAAACTTTTCTTATTGTAACGCTAGTAGCCATCCTATAAGACTGCTATAAGCTGCCTTATGAGAATAAAAATTAGGTTTAAAGTATAAAGATATCTAAATCTTTCTCATGAGAAATTCTTGTATATAATATGTTGTATATCTCATATAAATTTAAGTCATTAATATTGTTCACATGTTTAATATTAATTTTTCATTTTATAAAAGAGTGAAGGGTCAAACTAGTCCCCTAGTTTAAGCTATTATGACTATTTAGTACCATTATTTACAAAAGGTATTTTAGGTCCCTTTGTTTATAAAAAAAAGGTCATCGAAGGAGAATTTGACTTTATACCATAATATTTTACTAAAATATATATTAAGGGCGTATTGGTTATTTAAAAAAGTTCACTCTATCTTCAACCATTTTCTTTTTATCCCCTCAAATTTTACATTTCATTAAATTGTATTAACTTTTCTATTTTTCTTACTTTCATTTTATCTATAAATTGTATTTATCTCCTCAAGTCATTTCTCTTTAAGTAGTAAAAGTATTTAAATTGTATATTTTTTATCAATAGAATGAACAATCATGGTGACTCTAACTTGTGTTAGTTTTTTTATTGAAATAATTTTGTAAATATATTTTTGTTATATCAAACCTAACGAAGAAACCTAAGTTAGTTTTATTATTTGGCCACATTCAATACCTACGTCCAATATCAACAATAATATTTATTGCCAAAATATTTAAAATTTGTATTACATTTGAATTGAGCAAAAGTTTATGTAGCCTATTACTTCAAAAATAATTACAAAATGCTTCATATAACTAAAATTCAAAAATAACAAATTTAAGATTAATAACAAACATAACTGTATCTTTACTAAAAAAATTAATAAAATGCTTAAAAATTAATAGAAATCACGAGCAATGTGTTAGAAGTTATTGGTCATTAACTCTCCTAAAAGCTTAAGCTGTTAGGAGAAGGGTCAACTATACTTTTATATATCTATCACTCCCTTACAAGTGTTGATCTATGCACACTTGAAATGCAATAATTGGGGTTGCTAGGCTTTGAACATAGGACCTCTAGCTCTAATACTATTTTAGAAGTTGTTGGTCACTAACTCTCCCAAAAGTTTAAGCTGTTAGGAGGAGGGTCAATTATACTTTTATACATTTATCACAGTAGATAAAAAGTAAATATTTACTCTTTGTGGGGATAATAGGTTTGGAGCGTGGAATTTTGGTTTTAGATTAGAGAGTTGAATGGATAGATAAAAAGGTAAAGTGGGTTAATATATTCTAATATAATTTTTTTCTTTTTTTTAAAAAATATTTTTATTGTAATGTCTATTTTATTCTCAATTAATCTCATGTTTTATCATGTAATATATATTACATAGTTTTAATAATAAAAATTTTTGTTAAAAGTTAAATTGTCCTTTAATGTACCTTTTGTTTATAAACAAAAAAACTAAAAAATATCTTTTATAAATAAGGATACTGAATAATACCAATAATTTAAACAAAAGTCAATTATAAAAAGTGATGGTCAAAATTCAACAGTTGTATAATACCTCCTACTTCCTCACACTCTGGGCCATCTTTGAAAACCATCAGCCTATACTCCATCCTCAGCCTTCCGTCGTCCTCTTTAGCCCTCCGTTGTTGTCCTCAGCCACTCCTCTCCTCTACATGGGAATTACAAATGTGAAATTAGGAAACTAGAGGTAACATTGTATTGTTGAAAATTAGTATTGAACAAACAAGAACTTGTAATTTATAAATTACAAAAGTGAATCAAATTTACATAAAATATAAAACATATAAATTACAACAATAAAAACTTAAGAAATAAGAAATTAAAAGAGGATCGAGGCCCGTGTAATATGGTGTCCTTAAGATAAATTTTTTCCATCACATATAGTTGTTTGAGATTAAGGAAAAAATATCTCCCAGGATACAACGATCAATAATAGTTTCTAAACACCAACATAAACTATTTCGACGAACTGAATTGTGCCCGCTCTCTATTACACTGAACTTAGCTCTAAATTACAAATGTTTCTAGAAGAGAAAGAAGTTCATTGCAAGGAAAATATTGAGGGAATGGTATTTTTGTCTTCTACTTTTCTTGCGCAAGGCCCATCAAATTTGGATAACATTCATGGCCGTACTTAGAAAACCTTTTTTTTTTTTTTTTTGTTACTCAAGCTTACCTTTCATAGGAGAGCAAATGCTTTATAAAGCATTCCATGTGTGTTTTTTTTTTTTTTTTTTATGTGGGACAAATACAAAACTCTACATTTTTTCCTTCTCAATGAGTGAACTTTGAGACTCAATTTCTCATTCACCCCAATATCATTTTGAGCATGTAAATATACTATTGTTTAGCCCTCACGGAAGAGAACTCAAATCAATTATGACCACACACTTATATCAAGTGGATCCCACTCAAAATGACACCTCAAAATGACATTTTAAATATGGGTTAAAAATCCATTTTTTTCCAACAATCCCCTACGTGAATGAAAATTGATGGAGTTTTTCAAAAGAAAACTGACTCAAATCAATTTGACACGCGATGATAGGGTTCAACGGTCTGAGACCTGTATAGGATAGGTAGGTGTTACCCTTTGAACCTTCCCTTGTGAAAATGTGTTTACTTTACTGGCTGACAGTACAAGCGATGTCCTTAAGTAGTCTTATAATACATTTCCAGTGATCAAATCATAATTTTGTTTGATGCAAAAGTTTCAGAAAAGAAACAAAATTAATTTTAGAATTTGAAAATAATTCCAAACTTCTAGTATTAAAAATACAATATTTTAAATTAATTTTTCTAATAATGATAAATTAAATTCTTGAAACCAAGTTTTAATTCGTATTCAACATATACGAAATTTCAGTAATCCACAGATTACAAAATTAAGTAATTCAAAATTTGTGAATTTTTAATTCTTTATTTTGTAATTACAAAATTTACATTTATGTAAAAATAAAGTTTACCACTTTGTGAATACTGAATTCATTATTTTTCTATTTCAAAAATCAATTCTTTCAATTAGCAAAATTCACTTATTTCATAAACTGCAAAACTAATAAATAAAATTTTCTATTTTGCATATATGAAATGCACAACTCTAGTGAATATATAGATTCACTAAGGCTACATATACAAAATTTACTTATTTCGAAACTCAAAATCAAGTAATTTTGTCATATGCAAAATTTCATATTTTTACAAATACGAATTTTCTTATTCCGTGAAACAAAATTAAGTAATACGTCAATTATAAAATATCACAATTCATCAATTACCAATTCATGCAATCCTTCACTTACAAATTCTTTCTAAAAAATTTCTAAAACTTTTGACATCTCAATGCCAAAGTTGGTTAATTAACATCCACAATTTTAATATGCAAATAGTTAGTACATAATTTAAATGACAGTAGCGACATGCTATTGTTCCATTAATCAATTTGTAGTTTTTTTTAATAACTACAACATAAACTATAAAGATTAATCAAAATCACTATCAATGGTACATATAACTGATATTATTACTCTAGCATAATCAAAGAAAATTAATTTTTCAAAAATGAACATGTCATAATCTAATGCCTCTATTATGCATTGACTTCATTATAAAAATCAACAATTTATCCTTAGCAATAAATATTAATCAATATAAGTTGCAATTAAAATATTATTGTCTATCTAATCAACAGCATAACAACCTTGATTTTAAAATGACAAACTATATGATAAGATCATATACGTAGTCACATGAATATTTGAAATCAATCTTGTAGAGAGACATTAATCAAATTATTTGTGATTACGAAATTTTACAATTTGTAAAATACAAATTATTTATTTATTTTTTTAAGAGAAAATTTTCATTGTCCTGATACTGAAATTTAGTTCATGAATTTAATTTGCACAAGAAATACATCACGTTCACAAATGACCAAATCATGAAACACAATCTTAAATTGATCATCGTACTTTAACATAAATAAACTCATAACAAATCCGTGTGAGTCATTTACATAGAGGTAATCAATGTACTTACAAACCTTTACATGTAAACATGAATTACTCCAAATATATTTGTTATCAGTGCAAATAAACAAATTGTTAGTATTAATTTAAATAAACCATACATCAACATATATAACATGTTAAGCAATCAGATATTTTCTACTGAGTCATGTATATAAATCAAATTGCACAACACATAATTACAATACAATACACAGTTTTTAAAGGCCAATGCTAGTAAGCAAGAAGTCAATTTTTACTATCCATAATTGCCATCATATTACTTAGGTAAGCATTCAAGTGCTTTCAATTTGATACTAACTCTGCACATCATTTTATGACAAAAATATAGATTAGATTATCCATGTTTAAAATTAATAAACATAAATAAATTGTAGCATTGAAACATCATATATAGTCTTGAAAAAACAATTAAAATTTCTTACTTTTGCATAGAGAAATCAACTTCCAAATAATAAATATATGAATTCATAATAAGTTAAAGAGTCAAGTTAAGAAAAATTAATCATACAGAGCCACCGCTTAGGCTCTTGAAATCAGTACTTTTTATACTCACAAAAATTGAGTACACACTAGCACAAAAAACGATTGTAGGGACGGTTGTGTTTTGGGTCATAACTGTCCCGTATGCGCGCTTCCTAAAAAGTGACATATTTTGGGACCGTTAATAATCGTCCCTAAAAGTAAGATGTAATCGTCCCTAAAAGGCTTTCGGGACGGTTATTATACTAGTAACCGTCCCAAAAAAAATTGTAAACACTCTTTAAACAGTCCCTAAATGTTTTTTTTTAATTTCAATATAATGTTTTTATCATTAAAACTATAAAATTTTGAAATTCTAAATATATATATATTCAAAAATCCACAATAATAATATCATTGTTTAAGTAACATTAACAATGAATCACTATAATATAATTAGTGATTAATTACAAAATTACTGGAATCATTCTTAATTCATATATATCTCAAATATTTACATTAAACTAAACATTAAAATAGTTAATAGACCTAGTTAATTACTAACAATTAGTAATTAAATACAAAATTTGGTCTAATTCTTATCTTAAATATTAAATTCTACTCAAGTTCTACTTATTTTGTTAATGATAAATGTACACCATTCTCGTTGACAAACAACAATATTTTCTCTTGTGTATATTTTTTTTCCTGCAAACTATATAAATAAATATATAATGTTTAAGTTAGAAAATAATTACATAATGTTATTATATGAACAATAAACATTAAAGTCAATAATTAAAATACACATATTAACTAATTTACATGCATCCTATAATCAACGTTGTTATTCATAAGAAAAAAATAACTATTTTATTTGATACATTTGGCTTTGGCATGATAGTAACAATATTATGCTATTAAGTACTAAAAAATTTAAATACACATTCTATAGTTAATACTTACCAACTCTTAACGATCTCTCATTGGATTGAATATAATGTCTCTCATGTATTGCATTACATAAAATCCACATTCAACATTATTAGGTTGTATTGGGACCTATGAACAGATTATTAATTAGCTTCTTAAAAATTATTTTAAAGTATTCAAATATTGAAGTTAATTAACATATTTATAATAATACTTACTTTAATAGGTCGAATATTAGGAGGTGGTTTAAATGAGTGCGTAATGATCGTGTACCATTGAGAGATAGCACTACATGAATCATATATTCATGTTTGAGTATATCATATATTTTAGTTAAAAATATAATAAATGTAATTTGAAAATATTTTCTTACCCAAATACTAATTGTACAAATCTTTGTGGTGGACTATTATCAAGTGAGTCTATCCATTCAATTACACCACTATATGGATGTATAATTTCAAGCATCCAATAATTCCTACAAAGAATTCAAAATCATTAAATAACACCACAAGCCACAAACTTTAACACTTAATAAACATAATTAAATTATAAAATATTGTAAATTACTCATTCTATCCAATAAGACACAATAACTCGTTCATCCTCACGAATAGGAAGTATAGAAAAGAAATAGGATGGAGTATAGGGGACATTAGAGGCATTAGTCCAGCAATATGTATGCATAAGATCAATCTGGAGGACAATGTCAAACCTGTTAAAGAAGCACAAAGGAAACTAAACCCAATCATGCAAGAGGTTGTTAAAAAAGAAGTTTTGAAACTCCTAGCAGTAAGAGTAATTTATCCAGTTGCTGATAGTAAATGGGTTAGTCCAGTTCATGTGGTATCAAAGAAATCTAGAATAACCGTGGTTAAGAATGAGAAAGATGAATTAGTGCCCACTAGGATAATTACGGGTTGGAGGATGTGTATCGACTTTCAAAAATTGAATTTGTACACCAAAAAGGATCACTTTCTCCTTCCCTTCATTGATCAAATGTTAGAGAGACTAGCTGGACACGATTTCTAATGCTTTTTAGATGGTCTTTCAGATTATTATCAGGTACCTCATTGCTCCGAAGGATCAAGAGAAAACAAATTTCACATGCCCATTCGAAACTTTCGCTTTCAGGAGGATGCCATTTGGATTATGCAAAGCACTCGCACTATCTTTCAAAGATGTATGATGTCGATATTTTCAAACATGGTGAAGAAATTCATCGAGGAAAAGAAAAGGTTTTTTCAGTGTTTGTAGGCAAGTACTTTTGAGATGACCCCTATTTGTTCAAGATATGTCAAGATCAAGTCATCCGAAGGTGTGTGCCTAAAGAGGAACATGAGAGCATCCTAGCTTTTTGCCATGAGCTACACTGCGGGGGCCATTTTGGAGGTAAGAAAATGGCCCTAAAGGTATTACAATCTAGATTTTATTGGACTACTTTGTTTAAGAATGCTAACATGTTTTGTGTAAGGTGTGATAGATGTCAAAGGACCGGTAATATAGGCAAACGTAATGAAATGCCTTTGACATCGAATCTTGTAGTGGAATTATTTAACGTGTCAGGAATTGACTTCATGGGTCCGTTTCCCCCATCTTTTGGTTACACTTATATTTTAGTTGCAGTAGACTATGTATCAAAGTGGGTAGAAGCGATACCCACTAGAACTAATGACGCTAACATTGTTGTTAAATTTTTGAAGGATAACATTTTTAGCAGGTTTGGAACACCGAGAGCGATCATTAGTGATGGAGGTAGCCACTTTTGCAATAGGCTATTTGATGGGCTTTTCAAAAAGTATAACATTTCTCATAGAGTGGCTACCCCATAGCATCCCCAAACTTCGGGGCAAGTAGAAGTGAGCAACTGACAAATCAAGAGAATATTGGAATGCACAGTGCACCTTTCAAGGAAGGATTGGTCAGTTAAGTTGAATCATGCCTTGTGGGCATATTGTACAGCGTACAAGACACCCATTGGTATGAGCCCATACTGGTTAATATTTGGTAAAGCATATCACTTACCCGTTGAGCTAGAGCATAGAGCTTATTGGGTGATTAAAGAGCTCAACATAGGACATGACAAAAGCTGGAAAAAAATTACTACTTCCAACTGAGCGAACTTGAAGAAATTCAGGGACGAAGCTTACGAGAATGCCAAGATCTACAAGGAGCATACTAAGCGCTATCACGACAAAGGGCTCATGAGTAAGTCTTTAGTTCCTGGAATGAAAGTTCTGTTATATAATTCACGCTTGTGTTTGTGTCTAGGAAAACTACATTCTAGGTGGAGTGGACTGTACACAATCGCAAATGTATTTCTACATGGAGTAATCGAGTTACTAAATTTCAAAACACAAGAACTGTTCAAAGTGAACGGGCATCATGCTAAGCCATACTTGGAAGGAGACACCAATTTAAAAAGCAAAGAAACCATATGTCTCCAGGATTCTTAGACACGAGAATGGCCACGTCTTGCTAAGACGTAAAGCTAAGCCCTTAATGGGAGGCACCCATTCGCTATTGTATTTCTTTCGTTTCTTTGTTCTTTTTATTCTTTTGTTCTTTTTATTTTTAAAAGTTTTTCATGGCAATGAAGACATTCCCAAATCTTGGTGGGGGGTGAATGCGGTTGCCTATTTTCAAAAATTTCAAAAAAATAAAAAAATTTAAAAATTTTGTATCCGCCGCGGTAGGAAAAAATTGTGCCACGATGAGAGAGTTTCTATTTTGGGAAAATTTTTCAAAAAAAAGTGTGTGCCGCAGTGGGGAATATTTGTGCCGCGGCGAGGGAGTTTCTGTTTCAGGACAATTTTTCAAAAAAAATGTACGCGCCGCGGCGGGGAACATTTTTGCCACAGCGAGAAACATTTTGTTTCACACACAAAATTAAAAATTTTATCCATGCCACAGAGGGAAAAAAAAAAAGTATGCCACGACGCACCTTCAAAAAATTGCCAGAAAAGGGGCACTCGTGAATTCAAACCTCACAACCCCCAAATTTTCCCTCACTTTTCCACACTTTCTCTCATTTTCTCTCAAACAACCTTTCACTTTCTCTCCAATTTCTTCTCAACTTCTCACCAAAATCAAAACTTTACTCAATAATTTCTTCATTCTAGCATTGCTAACAAGTATTCCTCCATCAATTTCAACAAATTTGCTCTAAAAATAAGAAGTCTCTTCATCTTCAAAACATAGGGTTTCAATCAATTTGGGGCTTTTTCTTCAAGGTTTCAATTGCACTCCCAAGAGATAAATTTATTCACAATTTTATCTTAATTTTGTAATTATTTTTTGGAATCTGTGAATTGTGTGTGAAAATTTTGGATTTAAGTGAAATGATTTGGATAAGAGGGGAATTTTTGGGGTTTTTTTGAATTTTTTGGAATTAATTGTTGGGTGTGAATTATTTGAGTAAAAGAATTTTTTATGGCTCCAAAAAGAAAGGCCGGTGAGGGTAGTCGTTCGAAAAGAAAGGGAAAAGTGGTTGAAGAATGAAATTACGACGCCTCTCGGTTTGTTAGTTGGGAGGCACAATAGCGGTACGAGGGTGCCGAAAAAAGAAATAAGGGTTTTGTCAATGAGAGAGGCTTAGACTTTGGTCAAGTGGGACTAATGGGAATTACTAATAAAATTGAGGCGTTAGATGGAGAAAATTTGTGCACGCCCCGAAAGAGGGTGTAAATTTGTTGGTCCGAAAATTCTACGCGAATGTCACGGAAGCTTGGGATGGAATGGTATGGGTGAGGGGTGTTGAGGTCCCCTTTAATAGGACAGTTATAAATTCTTACTATGGGTTGAGGGCTATCTAAGATAGCAGGTATGAAACCTACCTAAAATAGGTTGATTACGACGAGATCATAAACACCCTCACCGATGGTTATGAGGAGTAGGAGTATAAGGGAGACATGGTCAACATTTTCCAAGCTAAGCACCTTAAGACCCATTCCCGTATCTAGCAGTACTTTGTGTGTTTTAGGTTAATGCCAACCCGGCATTATAGTACTGTCGATAGGGAGCGGGCAATTCTACAATTTGTCATAGAAACCGAGCATTCAATAGATGTGGGAATCGTAATCCAACAATGGGTTGTGTACTCAACTGAGCATCACAACATAAGTTATTTCTTTCCCAACTGATCACCGCTCTATGTGTCAAACACAGAGTCTGATATGACATAGGCGAGGTTTTATTGCAACTAGGTGAAACATTAACCTTTGCTTACATGCAACACCTAACTAGCGGTACAAAAGCGAGACACGGTAGTATGAAGGATGAGGGTACCTCTTCTAAGAACGCTACCACAAAAGATAGGATGGTAAACTTAGAGGCAAGAGTTAATAAAATACAGGAGTACCAGACTTAACAACAAGCTTGGTTCAGTGACAAAATGAAGTATTCACACGAAGACCAAGCTCTACTCCACCGAATGATGAGCTTTCAGTTGACACAGAGTGGAGTGGAGTAGACCTCACCCAATTCGGCCCAATTTCACAGTATCCGGGACACGACTTTGTTTTCAGACAACCGGTGGACCAACCCGAAAAGGAGAATGAGCAACCTGATGATATGGAGGACTAAGCCTCTCAATTGTATTTTCTTTCTTTTATTTTCATTTTCTAGTTTAATTTTCTTTTTCTTTCATTTATTTATTTATTTTTTTTTGTTTTTATTTTATTTTATGTCGGATTGTTTAAGGATTCTAATTAACTTTGTTTAATATTTTTGCTTTCATTTGCATTTAGTTAATATTTAAATTTGGCTTTGAGTTGTGATGAATATATTTAGAGATTTCATGCATATTTCTTGCGTACTAAATGCCACATGATGAGGAGAGCGAGGAATAGTGAAACAGAGCGTAAGTGTAATGTACACAATCTCATACGAAATGGGGGTAACTTCTCTTACTTCTTTACTTAATTTCTTTTGTTTTTCTTTTTAACATTGAGGAAAATGTAGAAATTAGGTTGGGAGGAAAAATATTCCATGAGCATGAATTTAGACCAAATTTTAAATTTTAACTTTTTGTAAATTTTTCATTTAAATTTTTTTAGGATGGTATCGAGTCCACTTGAGTCAATCCGGAAGTCTACGATATTAACATGATTGTAATAACGGTGACATGAGAAAAAAAATTAAATTTTTACTTAAGTAAAGAGGCACATAAATGTTAGATTCATCTAGTTTGAGGTTTTTGTGCTATATGTGGTAGTTTGTATGGTTGGTATGACTATTTTTGGTTTGTGTAGTGTGTGCATGTTCGTGATATATTTTGAGTCTCAACGAACTCTAGAACTTCCTTGAAAATCCAGTAAGGCGAAATAATATAATTAAATGCCACTTAAAAAGTGATTTAGGCCATCTTTGGACCGTTTGAACTTTTCAAGCCTCCCAGTACTATTTATCCATAGTAACACCTGTGAACTCAATATACATATATACATTATACTACCCTTAGTGATGAGAGTACTCAATGTAATACTTGATTTTCACAAGAATCTGTATTGTATATGTCTTGCTTTTTGATTAAAAAAATGAATAAAGAGCAAGAAACGTAATGAAAATCAAGCAAAAATCTAAGGGACATATGAAATTTATAAAATAGGAGGATGAAAAAGAACATTTTGGTAGAAAAGTTGAATAAGTTTGTGAAATAAAAAGTACTCTTATCCTATTGAGAATAACATTTTCGTACTTTCATAACCACATACCTAACACAACTTTACAAGCTTAATTAAGTCCTATTGATTCTAGGCAGTTTGATTTCTATATTAGTGGAGATGGATTTGAAAAGCGAGCCTATGGAGTTTGTGAGTGCAATTTTGTTCAAATTTTACTTGCACAATTTTGAGATCTGAAATGTAATATATGAATATCATGCATGACACGATTCGATAGTGTAACTAACGGGCTTATGGTTTGATTGTTTGTTCAAAAGCCAATTACGAAGATGAGTTTGATATTTGGACTATTTTTGAGCTTAAGTGAGTTTTAAATATTTCTTATTCCATTCATTATTGATAATTTTTGAGACATATGCATAGATTGATTCAAGTATGTTTAGAGTCTTTAATAGTTTTAAGAGTCGTACGATGTTTGTGGGTATCATCACTGAAAACCCTCACGAGACTATAATTCATCCACTATGGCCACCTAGGGGTTTAAAGGCTTGTTGCATATGCTAAATATAACCGTGACAATCTATGAAAGTGATTTAGGTTAGTATAGTTTATTTTATTTGTTTTTATTTTAGATTGCTCCACTTGCTAGAGACTAGCAAGAAACTGGTTGAGGATTGTGATAAGTGCTCAAAAAATACTAACATTTCGTGATTTATTGTTCTTAATTGTTTAAAAATAGATTTGTTATATATTATTTATTTGATTATTTTCATAAATCTATCAATTCTAAATCACAGGTATGTTTTAGTGTATTTCAGGTGTTTTTAGCACCAAATGAGTTGAATAATGCAAACACGCAAAGACGGAACACTTACGGCACTCGGATCACAATTTATGGGCAATACGAGTCAAATTATGTAAGCCGTACATGACGAGCTAGCACATATGTAAGGGGGTACATGTGAAGAAACTGAAGACAACATGCGCTGCTGCGAGGAAAATGTAAGCCACGGCGAGCACTTCTCGAGTTTTGACCATTAATTCCAAATTGTTGTTATGCCGCAGCGGGAAAAATTTGTACTGCAGCACGCCTATTCTTGGTACAATCAGGATTCTATGTAACCTTTACATGTATAAATACCCACTTTAGAGTCCCCTTTTTAAAACAACTTTTATACACTTCAATTTTGCGTAACCAACAAGAGATTCAATCAGCTTTTGACAGTTTTTCCACACTCAAAGAAGCAAGGGAATTAATTCTAAGGATCCAAGAGACTATTGAAGATCGACGATCAAGCTTTTGGAGAAGAATGCCATCCAATCCAATAGCGGTATTTAGATCTAGGGTTTCTTCTTGTTATAGAATTTTACTTTTCTTCTCCTTACTTTCTTTGAGTGTATGTTCAGATTATATTTGTCTATAAATTTTAATATAAACATGAGTGGTTAATTTTATTATGGATGTTTAGTTTGTATTGTCATGTTTGCTAGAATTATTGTGGTGAATGTTTTTATTGTTTTGAGATAAATAAATTTACCTTTTGATTAAGAGCATGTTTAGATATTTAATTGTGAATTTTCATGGGCCAATTTGAGATTCATAATTAGGTTGAAAAATATTAGAGTTTGGTTTTAGAAACGACACCTTAACTTTACTTTGAAAAACTTAATCAAAGTTTCAAATTAATGACCTTAGTCATGGCATTAGTTTGATTGGCATATTTTCCTTTGTGCATAATTTGGTTGCTAATTGATATACCCAATCGTAGGATATTGTTTAGTTAATCAACAAAGAGAATTACCCGATTGTAGGAATTTTCGTAATTAAAAGGAAAGTCGATAAAAATTGTTTGTTAGAACGTTCATGTTAATTAACCATAACTTTTCGATGCAAGCATGGCCAACCAAACTAAACGTCCATATATCTTCCATTGATATTTGAAATCTATTTGAGTTAATTCTGAATTTGCATAATTGTTCGACACCATTGATCTTGCTTACAAATCCACTTTATTTGCAGTTTTATCAAGTTTAGGATTTTAGTTATTTAGAGTTTTAGTGTTACTAGAACTCTATTTAATTAGTGTTTTAGTTGCTTTAGGACTCTATTTAAATTAAGAAAAATGTTGTTTAAAACCATTACAATTCCTTGAGAGACCGACCTCGAAGATTTGCTTATCACTTTCTATAAGTGATTCGTACACTTGCGAGTACTATAATTTGCACATCAATGGCGCACATTATTTTTATGATTTTCCATAATGCAATCCAAGACACCCATGATGCGGCACACATATTTCTTTGCCGCTGCGCTCAATGTTGTAATGCCATGTAAGGATCCTTACATATTTACTGATTCCTACGTAAGCCTTACGTTCTTCTACTCTAATTTAACCCCCTTCATAGTAAATAAACTACAATGTAAGGGTTATGTGTTGAGCCCCTTTTTGAACACTTCACTCCACTATTTCATTCACATTACTTGAACTTACAAAACTTGAAAATACCTCTCTAAATCAAAGTAATATCGAAATAAACTATGAAATAAATATTTAAAAAATAATAAATAATAGGTTCAAAATAATGTTTATCAGTATGTAACACATATTACATATCAGATATTCAAAATAATGTTCATCAGTATGTAACACATATTACATATCAGATATAATGTATGTAACAAGCGTTACATACCTACAATACTGGTATGTTACCCGATTATTGAATGTGAAGGAAATTAACACAGGAAGTTATTTGTAGAAGAAGATTATTGTATGAATTACATATTTTCATGCTTTATTTTATATATAAATATTTACATTTAAGTTTTACATATGTAACAAGTCGATTCTTACTCTTTGAAGCTGTCTCTGCCAGATTTTGGATCATATTCCTGCAGAAATTATAGAATCTATTTTTCTTCCTATTTTTCAGAGTTTGTAGAGTACATGTGCTGATTTTGTTGATTCTATACATCACGAGAAAAAAAGCGATGGTATATGCAGAATAGTGCAGCATATCTATTTTATAGTTTGTTTGTAGTTGTTTGTTAGCCCTAAAGAATATATATGTAATTTAACTAAATTATGGGTAATCAAAATGTACAGTTTTGGTACTGATTTTACTAGTTATGAAAATAGTAATTTGCAAACGAAATCTATGCTATTTACGCCATTTTCTCATAATTCGTGTGGGTTGAGCTAGTTTGAATTGACCCAAAACTATCCCAACTTAAATTGGTTCAACCTTAGCTCACTTTAAATTTAATTCGAGCCAGTAAAGGTGTACCCGAACCCAAACCAAACAAAAAAAGCTAGCCAAATTAGTTCAAACTTGCCCGAATTGTTAATTACATATTTTTTTAGTTAATATGACTTTTTTATTAAAAAATATGTTTAATGATTAAATTTCAATAAGCATTATATTAAACAATAAAAAAGAAAAAATATAAGTATAAGAGAAAAAACTAATTATTAAAGGAAGAAGACAAGAAGTCAATTTCTAAATTAATTAGATAAAGGGTAAATTTCATCAAACCCTACCCATGCAAAAGTTAGAGGCCATCGTATCATCATGAAAACTCACATTTAGAATTAAGAGCTCCTAAGTCTCAATAAATTTTTTTCTAGCCACTAAACAAAAAAAATATAAATTAATAGATTAAACAAAGATACTTATCAAAAAATGAAGAGTTCACGTAACTTAAAATGTCACATGAGAGTATAACCTTTTTGGATTATATGTTGCCATGACTCCATATTTATTAAAATTCAGATATGACCCCCTCTACTTGATTTTTTTCCATATTGTGACAAAAATGTCCTTAATTTTATTGATTAATTGTAATAAATTTTGATTGGATTCTTGTCCAACTAGATTACTCAGAATTAGATAGATTTTTAGTTGACCAAATTTTGACCGATCGGCGACCCCACTCGTCGAAGCTAAGTTGGACACATGTCCAACTGGACTGTCCAATATTGGACTATTGTCTAACTGACCAAATTTTGACTGATCAATGACCCCACTCATCGAAGTTGATTGTGTCCAATTGGATTGCTTAAAATTGGACGGCTGTATAACTGACCAAATTTTGACCGACCGGCGACCCCACTCGTCGGAGTTGAGTTGGACACATGTATAACTAAACTGCTCAAAATTGGACGTCTGTAGATAAAAATTGAACAATAGAGAAGTTAAGAATCCCTAACAATATGTACTAAGGATAAAACTGTAGTTTTAAATAAAAATTACAAGTAAGGGGTCATCATAGATTACAAATATTAAATGGGGTATATTCTAACTTTTTTTTTTATATACACAAGAAAGAACTTTGAAATGTATCGAGAGGCTCGACCACTGGAACTCCGTTCGTGGAGCTATGCTTGCGACCTCTGCCCGATTCGCCGGTGGCTGCCATTCACGTTCGCTTCACCATCTGCGCAGCAACTTTACCCTGCTCTGCAATTAATCACACGCTACTCAGACTTACCCTATTGGCATGGCGTTAACTGCTCCAATACGAAATTAACGATTAGGGTTCATCAGCCCCTTTTCACACCATTCCTGAAGTACACACACAGATGATTTCTCAGTACACTCATACTGCAATTAGGTAATCCTAAAGGTAATCATGATCTCGAACCACTCCACCTAATCAATGGTTTGCACGCTTCTCCCAAGCTGATTCTCAAACGATTGACGCTTCAGTTCTCAAGTTCTAAAAGACTGCTCAATGGATTTTGAAATGATTAATCATATGGCTCGGCACACTTTCAAAGACAAGAAACGAGCACTTACTCTCCGAGTTCTCACCATTATCCATCTTCTACTTTGGAAATTGCAATTTTACGTATCTCCTCAACACTATATAAGACATCAAGCGTCACTGAACTTCTACCCATTGAAGCTATTCAAAACAAGGAAAAAACATTGGTTACACACTTTTCACTTGTCCACGGTCACCATGCCTTCCAACCTTCAACCCATCACTGCAAATGATATCACACAATTAGTTGAGGATACTAGGAACCTTACCTGCCAACTACCAGAGATAATCATCGATGAGGACCCAGATGATGATCAGATATCCTCTTCGCTCAAGCTGATTGGGAAAGTCATTTCCAGATCAAACATTCAAAAAACTCAGATGATTAGTGCTGCTAAGAAAGCATGGAACTTAAAAGGAGATGTTTTAATCTCTGTCATGGATTACCACAGGAACATTTTCTCGTTCACTTTCTCCATGGAAGGAGACAGGGATTACATTTGGGAACAACGAATCTGGCATGTCAATAATTCCTTACTGGTACTTCGAACTTGGGACAACCAACTCATAATTCAGGAACTTGACTTCAGTACCACATGCTTCTGGATACAAGCCCATGGTCTACATTTTGCTGGGATGAAGAATTCCAACATAGAGAAACTAGCCAAAGTGGTAGGTAAACTCATAGACAAGGATTCAGACGAGGAAGATTTACTACAAAAACACAAATACCTGCGGTTTCGTGTGGAACTCAATGTTCATGAACCACTTGCAGCTGGATGCCTTATTCCCAGAAAGAATGCTCAATACCCTAATGACAAACTTTGGGTGGAATTCAGGTATGAAAAACTACCTGAGTTCTGCTACAAATGTGGGATCCTGGATCATTCCACCAAAGAATGCGAATTGGAAGCTGCCACAACCTATATGATTAATGAGGAACTCTTCTCCCCTGTATTTGGCGAGTGGATGAAAGTCAGTGCTAACCAACCAGCCCCTTTGAACAAGTTTTGGCTTCTCAATCACTCTATTGCACAAACACAACTCACCAGCTCCATCCCTATTAATTCTCAATACCATGACAAGTCCACTCCAAGGTTGGGAAAACAGAAACTCTCTAAACCTTCTGAACCACCCATGCTCAAATTTAATTTTGCTCAGAGCTCCTCACAATCAGTAACTCAGAAGGAACCTTTCTCCACAAAAATTACAATCTGCAATGTACTCCAAATTCAGACTACAATCTGCAATGTACTCCGGCAGACTCTTACACTTGGAAAGGTATACTATGGGGAAGAGATTTAATCCTCCAAGGAAGTTATTGGCAATTAGGGCAAGGCACTTCTGTAAACGTTTGGACACAACCTTGGATTCCTGGATTACCACAACAAAAACTCCCCACTTCAACTCCCAACAATACTCAGATAAATATTTCCACTCCGGCAGATCTGTGCCACTGGAATCCCAATTTGCAATGGGACATATCAAAGGTAAACAATATTTTCCCAATTTCCAACGCTTCAAACTACAATCTGCAATGTACTCCAAATTCAGAAAGGGGAAGGTAACATCAAATATTTGGGTAAATCACTTCCCCTCAACAGATCAAAAAGAGAAAATTTTCAAGGCATAATCCAGAAACTTAAATGTAAACTCCAAAGTTGGAAATCAAAACTACTTTCTCAAGCTGGTAAAACCACACTAATCCGATCTGTCCTTCAAAATATACCCACATACATATTAAGCACATTCAAACTTCCATCCAGTATTTGGGCTGAGGTAGATTCCATAATCAGAAAATTTTGGTGGAATAAAGGTAATGAAGTCTCACATTATTACACTCCTATTGCTTGGACACAACTTTGTCAACCCAAGGATGCTGGTGGTTTGGGATTCCGTCAACTTAAAGACTTTAATCAAGCAATGCTTTCCAAACTTGCATGGGATATTTTCAAGTGTCCAACCAAACTTTGGGTCAAAATAATCAGTGCCAAATATGTGAAAGACATGGATTTCTCACACATCATCCCTCGCACCTCAGACTCTTACACTTGGAAAGGTATACTATGGGGAAGAGATTTAATCCTCCAAGGAAGTTATTGGCAATTAGGGCAAGGCACTTCTGTAAACGTTTGGACACAACCTTGGATTCCTGGATTACCACAACAAAAACTCCCCACTTCAACTCACAACAATACTCAGATAAATATTTCCACTCCGGCAGATCTGTGCCATTGGAATCCCAATTTGCAATGGGACATATCAAAGGTAAACAATATTTTCCCACCACACATTGCGAATTTCATCAAAGCACTTCCCCCACCTACACCAAATTCACCGAATGTGCTCACTTGGTTTGGCACTGGTAAGAAGAATTTTTCAGTCAAGGATGCTTATCTCACACTTATCAAAAACAAGGGTGTCACTACTTGTGTGAGCTATTGGAAACTACTCTGGAAAGCAAATCTACATGAAAGACATAAACTTTTTTGTGGAAATTACTAAGAAACACACTTAGTACAAAGAAGAGACTAGCTCAATTTATCCCTATCAATGATTTAAGCTGCCCCCTTTGTCATCAAGAAGTGGAAGATGTAGCGCATCTATTTATCCGTTGTGAGATTTTACAATCCTGGTGGAAACATTGGAATTGGAATTTAATGTGGGAGTTCACACATAAACTTGATATTTTCTCTTACATTAAGTTTCTTTTACAACCCCCTAAGTTCCTCCTGCCTGCTAATTGCACTATTGACATATTCACATTGACAACAGTCATTATGCTTGAACAACTATGGTTCAATCGAAATCAAATAGTATTCAAAGCAGGACACATTGACGGAACCACATCTATCCAATCCATAGTCAGAAGAGTTGAGGAATTCAAATGTTACTTACTTTCACCAAAACATTCTGACAATGCCAATACCAACGATGACCTCTACATCCCTATCCCCAATCAATGGCAACCACCTCCTCAAAATGCGGTAAAATATAATTTTGATGCAGCTTGGAAACATGGGATAGCAACCATTGGATTCACCATATTTGACCAGCATGGGAACATTATTGACTCTTGGACAGATCAGTGATATACTAATTGTGTAGATGTTGCAGAAACATTAGCTCTTGAAGCGGCTATTACTCATGCCTTAGTAGTCAAGCATAAGGCAATATACATAGAAGGGGATGCCAAATTTGTCATACGCGCCTTGATGGAGAATGTCAAGGACGAGCTATCAAACACAGCTGCAGCAATCATTCAGCAACTACAATTTTGTCTCTCGCAGTTCTCAATGATTTCCATTCGATGGATTCCTCGACAATTGAACTACAGAGCCCATAACTTAATCAAACCTAGTTCAACAGCTGCCTTGAATTCAGCATCTTTACTGGATTCTACTATAGTTCCACACCCCCTTCCTATCACTCCCACTCACAGTCACTAGGCTCCTGCCTACTACCTTTAGCAAAAAAAAAAAAAGAACTTTGATTATTATATAACACATAATTCTCATGATAATAGACTAGTTGAAAAGAGAGTAGCTCAACACATAATGATAAAATATTTGAAGTTTTATTTCAAAAACTAATATCAAATTGATCTAAAAATAGAAACTCTAATAATAATTAAAATTAAAGATGAATATTATTATTTTTTGTTTAAATAGTTAGGTAGAATTAAATGCTAAATACATTTGCATCAAAGAATATAACATAATACCATAAAAAAAATGTATAAATTACAACTATTTATTCATTATCAGCTTATTTAAAAAAAAATAGAAGAAAAATAACTAATATATTATAAAGAGAAGTATTGAAAGAGAATGAAGATTATTTTAATTTTAACAGAGTCTTTTCTTTTCTTTTATCTTTTTTATTTAAAGTTTAATTTTATTTCTGGTTAATGGGCTGGCTCTAACTCAGCACTAACACATTCCAATTTTTTTTCAGGTTATTCGAGTTAGGCACAAGCCCAAATTTAATTCGATTCGTGTTCGATTTAGATTCAATTCAGTGAATAGAGCTTTGGCACAAATTGCCACCCCTATGGCACATAAATCGATGTACTTTCTATGTAAATAAATTACATATTAGTTATACATATTAGAGTCCGAACCTAAATAATATACATATTATATATATAATTAAACTTGTTCTAAAATAATATATTAGTTATATTTAATATATATATATATATTGTATAGAGTATACATAAAATAAATATATATATTTATTTACAAGCTAAGATATTATGTTAAGATTAATTTAATTATATATAAATTGATATGCTATTATGCTACTTTGAATCATGAGTTTGTGTACCTTAAATCGTAAGATACTAAACAACATGCTATTTGGGGCTAGATTTACTTAAACACACAAAATGCACTATGTTTAGGTCTGAAAGTCCTTTCTTATAAGGTGTTGGGTAGTAATTAAATGATTAGGTATGTATAGTTTTATTTGATTAGTGCACGTCGATTTTAAAAATTAAATGATACAATTAAAGCACAATCAGGTAAATATTTAATTAAATAATTTATATTAATTATTTAATATCTAAATTATGTATTAATAGTAATTAATATAAGTTATTTATAAAAATTCTATCCTCCATAAATCTATAAATAATTTTCCATAGCTTGAAAATGTATGTGCATGAACTCATCACTCTAAACTCTTTCAAATTCTTTCTTATCCTAGTTTTTATCTAAGAAATTGAGTTAAACATTCGAGTAGATATGACTCCTCATGATGTCATTCTTTTTGTCATAGTTTTCTAGTAAAGTACATGATCAACATGCCAAGAATGCACTAAACACAAAAATCCGCTTCAGAGCTAGGTAATATGTTAAAATAAATAATGTAAAAATGATAATTCAATTTTTTTTTTCTTTTTTGATAAGAATTTAAATTTCTTTTGGATGATATCAAATAGAGACTTGACAACTTCGTTGTAAAATTGGAGTAAAATATAAAATTTAAATTTTCTGCAATTGTTATCCCTAAATAAAAGAAGTATATATTCACACAATATAAAAATTAAAAGTTAAAAAGGATATTTTAAAAAATAAATATTAATTTATGTTTTTCACAATCTCAATTAATTGAGAAAATGAGAATATTAAAGAATAATTAAAAAAATAATTGCAAGTTATTTACTAATTAATCTCATTTAGAAAAACTTTAAGTTTTTTTCCCTTTAAATAGGAAAATGTGAGTCACTTAACTTACAATGGTTCAGTTGGATTGAAAACATGTAATATAGCTTAAATCTTTGTTTTCAATGTAATTGAACAAGTAAATCTTAAACTACAAAGTTAAGTAGATATAGTCTTCTTGGTCATTGAGATCAAATCAATATCAAATTCTAAATAATAAAATGAAAGGTATTAATATAAAATAAAGTGGCATGTACATTAAACTTTAAAATTAAGGTATAATTATGAGATAAAAGTTAGGATTGTAACATACCAAAACAAATATACTAATTTTGTGTGGAGACATTCTATCAGGGCCTTCGTTTTCATCACCTTCATACTCTAGCAACACATCCAAGAAATCTCTGTTATGCTTCCCAAACTTGTGCTCTTTCTTTCTCTCCTCCACAAACCCATAAATGATCTTAAGGGCCTTTCCCATATCTTCCTTCATATTTCTCCTATTCCTATGAGGATCCAACCACTTCAAAAAAGGTAAAAAGTCAACAACATTTGGCTTACCAACCCACATAAAAACATTGTCCATGGCATCAAAAAACTCTTTTCCTTCTTTAGACGTAGAGTCCAATAGGTCCTTAGAAAACACCATATTCCCAATCAAGTTGAAAGACATTACCAAGATAGAATGAGCCGAGTTAATCTTTCTTGCCTCTCCCTTTGCAATTTTAGCAACAAACTCCTATTCTATACCCTTGATCAAGTTGTCCACACATTTTTGTCTAATTTTAGCAGTTTCATTGATACACTTGTTAACCATGAACTCAACTGTGCAAAGATGACGAAGAAAACGCTAATATGAGCCATAACTGCCAAGCACTAGTGACCCTTGATAATAGTTGTGAATTGTTAAGCAGTCAACCACCTTACGGTCAAAAAATGGAAGATCATAATATTTGAAGAGTTGTTCAACGGCTTTGGCTGATTGTACAATCATGGTGTTTAAAGAGCCAAATTTTAACCAAAGAATAGGACGATATTTTGGTTTGAGGTTGTAAAGAGATATGTGAGGTTTGGTTCCAAGTTCTAACATATTACCAATTATTGGCCATCCTGGTGGTCCTGGAGCAAGGGAGGTGCCAGAAAAAAAAAATTAAGAGGGGCTAATATTTTTTTTGTTTTTTAATTTTATACAAAGTAAAAATTAGTGGGAATTATAGCAAATTATACTCAATCCAACAATAAATTTTTTCATGTCATATTATAATATAGACATAGAGTTAACATATTATAAGTAACTATAACGAAAATTAAACAAAAATATAATAAGTTAATAAGTATTAGTATTATTCATGAATAAAATAAATTTATTAACTAAAAAATCTAAGCAAATAAAAAGCTCAATCAAATACATTAGGATTTATACTTTTTAAAACTACTAAAATAAACATATGAAAATGTAAAAAGTAAAATAAGATTTATAATTTTAAGCTTGAGACTATATTTAAAAATATATGTTTATAAATAATATAAGAATGACTAATAATAAAAAAATTTCAAATAAATTCTAAAATATTATTAAAATAAAATGTCAAATAATATAATACTAGATAAAGTTAAGATTTGGATTGAAATAAAATATAATAAACATAAACTTAAAAGCTTTCATATGAAGCATATACTTATTTTCTTAATTTTATTTTTATAATGTTGAGTTTAAAAATATTTAAACATTATTTAGATTATTATATTTAAGAAGAATTTTTACATAGTATATTACTCTAATTTTATTTATGTTATTAATAATTATCAAATATATGAAAAAAGTATATATTTAACTACTTTATTTACAATTTATGTCATTTTTATCCACATATTTGTTAAATATTATTAATATATACTAAAATATGTACATAAAAATTAAACACAATATATTATTATAAATAAAATATTTATTTAATGGTAAAAATATATACGTAATTAATTTTTTTTATAAAAAAGTTGATCAAAGCTTCACGTATATCTGCCTCTGCCCTGGAGGTAGCTTTTGGATTCATTTCTGGGTTGTTTTCTAACAAAAAAGACAAGAAGGGATGTTGATAAGAAAGGGTACAACAAAGTAATGGGAAATATAAGGGGTAATCATTGTAACTAGTTCTTAGTTTGTGCTTGAAACAAATATTTTCAGGCTTTGCATTACTTAGTGTTGGCATTCACGTATATACATAAGCGTTTTTTTTTTTTTTTTTCTCAGTCTTGAGCTAGAGATTTGACCAAAAACAAACTTATTAGAGCAAGAGAAGACACTGTCACACTGGTTAACTCTTGTCGTGCAAGCTACGCTTGCAAGTAGTTGGCTACTATTGCTCTATTTTTGTCTATTGTCAAACAATTTCAGTTCTATTTACTTTTTCTAGTCAAATTTCGATTAATTTCACTTATGTATGTGAAAATATATGGTGTAAAAGAAATTAATTGCGATTATGTTTTACTATTTATAGTCAAATTGCGCCTTTCTCAACTTCTACTTTCTTTTTCTTTCTCTCTTTTTTTTTTTTTAAATGTTCAATAAAAAAATTTCATAAAAGATTTGTCAAAATTACAGTTGTAAATGGGGCAGAGCAAGGTAAGGCGAGGTCGGAGACTGTTTCCCTGATTTAAAATTTATCTCTCAATCATCTCTTCAAAAAAAATATTTTAAGAACATATCAGGATTAATATTATAAATATTATTTTTTTAATTTTTATTATAAAGAAAATATTATAAAAAATTAATTAATGTTAAATATTTTATTAGGTGAAGGAATATATAATTTTAAGTCAGTAAATAATAAAAAATAAAAAAATTTATACTAAAAGAAGAAAAATAAAATATATATAACAATAAATACATTATCTTTTTATACTAAACTATTTTGATTACAAATTAAATTGAGGTACTTAATAAAAATAAATTATAAAATAATTATATGATTTTAGATTTTTAAAATTTAAGAGAGGTGTGTTCAATTAAGATTTTGAAAGTCTAAAGAGTTGTAGATTTACAAATTTTTATGAACTTTTAAGGAGTACCCTTGAGAAATTTTAATAGAGTTTTGTAGATTGTAGTGGATTTTATTGGAGATAAAAATAAAAATTTTTAGAAATCTTTTGGAAAGAGAGAATGAGTGAAGATTTTCTTATGTATAATTTTACCTATAAAGTATATCAAAATTCATGAAAATCTTTTAAAATTAATGACTTTTTGAATACGCCTAGATTTTTAAAGAATTTTATAAAATTTTAATTGAATATACCAAAATTTTAAAAGGTTTTTAAATATTTCTATAAAAGCTTAATTGAATACATCTAAATTTTTATAAAAATTTTAAAAATCCTAATTGAATACACATGAGTTTTAAAACTCAATAAACAAAATTAAAAGAATTTACATACAAATTCTTTTAGGACGGCTATTAGCCGTCTTATATAGTAACATATAAGACGGCTAATAGCCGTCCTAAAAGAATGGATGTATAATTTTTTTTTATTTTTACTTTACTATCTCCTCGCGAAACCATCATTTAGTGAAGTTAAAATCCGATCACTAGCTATATATCTCTCGCGAATTTGAACCTCGTTGTCATTGCCACCCACCCAACGCCACCGCCAAATGCCACTGCCAGCATCTCGCACGAAACCCCACACGATAACCCACAACACGCGAAAATTTGAAGATTTTCTTCACCACCAAAACTGCTGGATTATTCAATGTGCTTATCACAGAAGACCATTTTCAAGTATTAGACTTGTCTTTGCATTCACAGTTTAACCAAGTTTTATATCTACAATTTTTTAATTAATTTATCCCCATTTGAAAATTAACTTGTGCATTTTACCTTTTTGGAAAACTTTTGTGTTTAATTTGATCGAAAATTAAATCAAAGACAATCTACCCATCTATATGTGTTGCTTCTTGGGTGGGTCCCCTAGTGAATTTGAAGCAGGAAGTTTAATTTGATCGAAAATTAAATCAAAGACAATCTACCCATCTATATGTGTTGCTTCTTGGGTGGGTCCCCTAGTGAATTTGAAGCAGGAAGAGGAAGCAGAGTTGTGGTACTCCCAAAAGATGCATTTGGGAATTTGATCAATTCGAGCAATGAATATCCAAATTCAAATAACTTTATTGTTTCTGTATTGTATGGAAATTGTTCAATTGCATATGTGCCCAATATCATTACTAATGGTTGGGATGAGTTTGGTCATATAATTATTGACTTTATTTTGGTGAAATCTGGAATCTTCTTCTTGAACTTGCAGGGTGATAACCAAACCTTGATTTGTAGTCCACTACCTTTCAAGGTGAAGCCAGGTGATGATTTTTCTTAGGATAGTGTGATAGTCTAGTCTTTTTATTTTATTAGACACATTACTCAACTTATTTTTGTCTGACATTTTAGACCTTATTGTTGCATTGTAGGACAATTTAGACCTTATCTAACATTTTTGTCATTTTTGATTTTCTTGGGTCAAAATTTTTTTTTTTTTTTTGGGGTAGAGAGAACTTAGATACAATCATTTTGAACCTTACTAGCAACAGCGAGGAATGTTTGATGAAAAAAATTACCTAAAATGTGAGAAAAAAGGGAAAATAAAACGACTTAAAAGACCAAAAATCACAACAACAAAAAAATTATCAAGGTGTCTAGTGTACTAGCTTCAAACACGGTGACTAAAGAATCCAAATTTGTAAAAGTAAAGTGGTTTTTTTTTTTTTTTTCCTTCCATTTTTGTTGTATATTGCTTATCTTCATTAAGTTTGACCCTCTATATACATGTTGTTTGCATTAGAACCCTTTTCGGTAATTATGTATGTAGCTCATAATGCAATAAACTTTTAATTTTGTTACAGGATCACTACATGTTTCCAATTGTGTGGCGAAATGGACATATGTATGAACCAAATGCATGGCAACTATTTTCAAAGATGGCAATATTTGTACACCAAAAAGATCAATATGGAAACCTTGTTTAAGACTTATTTCTTTCGATGCTGAAGTTGTTGAAAAAGAGACAAATTTGTCTATTCCATTGTCAGATTTGTACTTTGAACAAGTGGATACCAGAATTCAACTATTTTCCTTCACCAATTTGGAACCAGGGAACTTCATGCTCACAATATCTGACATGGAGCATAATAAAAATATCTCTAACATGCCATTTTCTTATACTGTCTTTGTAGGTATGTGTTATGTTTCTGCTAATTCAGAGCTTGCACTTATTTTTCTAAATACATGATTTATAGCATTATTATTATTATTTTGTAATTCATTTCTATAGGTTACAGTAATGGATCAAAAAGTGTTGTAATTAAATTAATTATATAATTATTAGCTATAGTTGTCTTAATTGTACTTAGTGTCTAAAATAATCGGAATCATATAAATGTGGGTACTATGTTATGAAATTCATGGATACATATGTTATTAAATTTATTGAAAATGCAAACACAAATAATATACCGGTAAGCTTAAACCTTATTATTTATGCATGCATATTAAAATTAATACATAATATTATTTATCTATTATTTAGCTTTAACATATTTTACATATCTTGTATTGTAATTCTCAAATAAGAATCAGTACACATCAACAAAGTTACTGACAATAAGGCAAGAACGGTGTATATATGTGTACAATTATTTTTTCAAACAATTAGCTAGTTTGTATGTAGCTAGTTTTAATACTTAGATTGTATGTTTCATATATACTTATATTCCTTTAATTTAATTGTGCATCATGGTAATATGTGTAAATTAAAGTTAGGCTTTGAACTATATATATATATGATGTAAATTATGGATATTTTTGGAATAAAATTTATTATGAATCATGTTTCTGGAATAAAATTAATATTTGTATAGGTTATATATAAATTTTAGTATTGGACAAATACAAAAAAAAAAAAAAAAAATCTTATAGGATGGCTACTAATTTACATCATATATATTTTAGGACGTCATAAACTAAAAGGCCGTCCCGTAGCTATCTTATAAGATTTTTTTAGGACGGTTATGTCCTATAAGAATTTTTTCCATAAAAAATAGGACAGTTAGTGACCGTCTTAGAAAATTCTTATAGGACAGTAAATAATCGTCCTCTAAGAATTTTTTAGGACGGTCAGTGACCGTCTTATAAGAATTTTTTATAAGACACTCAGTGAATGTCCTATAAAGACAAATTTGTAGTAGTAACAGCATACATGATGGAGCCCTCTAAGTAAGTTAGAAGGGAAATATTGAAAATGAATGCCTCTTATTGTGGAGGAGAGAAGAGGATATAATATGAGATTAGAAAGGAAAAAAAAAGTCAAAACAAAATAAGGAAATAAATAACATAAGAGGGAAACTTTCTCTCCCCATTAAGGATTGCTCATATAATATTAGTATGTCTAATATTAAAAAGATTCATAATATTAGTATGTCCAAGCAACTTGAGGAGATTTATACCGAAAACAACATCTAAGATGACCAAGTCCTTATCTAAGGACAATTTTGAACTTTGTAGAAAAATAGCATACATGGTGGAGCCCTCTACGTAAGTTAGGAGGAAAAGATTAAAAATGTATGGCTCTTATTGTGAAGGAGAGAAAGAGGATATAATATTGAGATTAGAAAAAAGGAAAAAATGTCAAAACAAAATAAGAAAATAAATAATGTAAGTTCTATCCATTAAGGATTGCTCATATAACATTAGTATGTCTAATATTAAAAAGGAGGTGTCTTAATAGCATTCATTATTCAAATATTCAATATCAATATTAAAATTTAGAGAGAATTCAAAAATCCTAGCTTAAGAGCTTGAGAGAAAAATAATCTTCATTATATGTGAGAGAAATATTCTTTTGAGATAAAAATTCAAAAGAATATAAGACACGATTTTTTGTATTTTCATTTATTAGTCAATATATAGTAGAAAACATTATATATTTTGTTAACTTATTTTAATTACACAAGAGTGAAAAAAATAATATCAAAAAACCATTGCAATTTTTTAATTGGCTCTTATTATTTTTATTTGTTATCTTAACAAATACTTACGACATATTTATTACACAGGATTAATGACCATGATTGTATATTTTTATATAGTTATATGTTTGGCGTGAAATCAGATCTTATTGTATACTATGTAAAAAATTTGTAAGAAGAGGTAGTGTGGGTCTCAATTATAAAATTATGTGTCTTAACTTTTTATTTTATCTCAAATTAAAAATAATAATTTTTATTTTTAAAAATGTAATAAAAATAAATTAAATATTAATTTTAATAAATTTTATAACAAAAAACTATTTTAAATATAAATTATTTTATTAAAATATTTATAATAAATTTTATATAATTATATATAATTTATCACTAAATATTATATAAAATAATTATAATATAATTCAATATAATTAAATTTAATCTATTTTCGTTATGTGATTAATAAAGTCATCGTTGCCTCAGTGATGACACAAAGGAGACAATTTCAAAGGCATGACGGTGCTGTCTATTTGTATTTTATAACATGTTTGAACTCATTATGTTTCCACAAGTTAAATTTCGGTAATTTTGAATGCTTGACGTCAACATTCATCTAATAAAATATACATTTAAATACAATATTTTAAAAAATATTTATAACATTACTTAAAATTTATAATTATAAAAATAATATTTTTTTATACAACTCATATATTTTTATCATAAAAAAATACTCTATTACAAAAATTTCACATTAAATGTTACCTAATTAGACTCATTCAAATTAAACTCTGATGAACTGAATTTGTTTAATATTATTGTGATGTTATCTTTTTAGACAATATTACATGAAATGACTTCCTTCAAGATGTATTTTTATTTTTAACTCCCTTACAACTTTTAAATACATGTTTTGAAATGTTTTAGTTTTGGATATGTGTTCAAAAGCACAAAAGATTGTCAAAGTTCAAACAATTATGACGACAGATAGTCATCAGAGTATCAATAAATTAGATTATATATCTAAGAAAAGTTTTAGACTATAAATATTACTCATAAACATGCGATCAAATAAATTTTATTTTTAAATACATGTTTTATTTTTGGTATAAATTTGCTAGGGGTTAAAAGTAAGAGATAATATAAAAGGGGATACAAAAAGAAAACTACTCATAGTTTTAATGTTATAAATTTTAAAGGTTGTATTTTGTATACTTTCAACTCCCATTTATTTGGATTAAGAAAATTTAAGTTTTTACATAAAACACTAGTTGAAAATTTCCGCTGATTTTTGCTCCTTCTTACATCACTTTCGTTGTATAATATAATGAAGAAATTTAACAACCACATCCACAAGGTAATTTGGGCAGAGAAAATCTTTGATTTTTTGAAATTTTGAATCCGTTCACATCAAATTATTAAACCAAAGACATTGTATATTAAGGACTACGACTTTTAATTTATTATTGAATATAATGGTTACTTTCGTTTATAAGCAGAATCAAGTTTAATGTAAGCTCTAATTCTTAATTGCCCTTGTATATGGTTATTTGACAAAAATAATATTTAATTACTGGTTTAAGATCTGAAGATCAATTTTATTAACCAAAGAATTTAGCTGGTCATTTTATTCATAGAATAATTTGAATCAATGACATATATGCTACCATTGTTTGTAATTTAAAATTAATTAATAACTTTTAAATATTAAGGCAAAAATTAAGTAACCAAAAAGCATATGTAAGATGATTAATTAGATTTATTGATTAAGAATATTAGTATCATGATCTAATTCCTTAATTATTTATGCAAATCTCCCAAAAACAAATAATTACAATAGTTTTATTATAATAAGGGCCGGTGTTTCAAATGTCTATTTTTTCAATAAAAGTCAAATTCTACGGTCAATAAATTTTAGTACAATTCAACCTAAGATATTCATTTTATTTCTCATGCATATTCAATGTTCACACACCAAAAATTAGTCCAACGGTACTAAGTGGAAATGTTAATTATAGATATTTTCAAGCATATTGTTGTATAGTTTTCTTGATAGAAATCTATTGAAAGACATAAATCACAAATAAAGTACAAAAGACAGAGATAATAATTCATGAAGTACATGACATACTACATATACAAACTAGCAAAGATAAAGATTTTGGTATTATTTTTAGTAGCTACTGCTTTATTACATAATCTTCCCATACATGTAAACAAAGAGTTATTCGGACCTTGCTAGCAGGATACAACAGAATTGAAAGAAAATAAAATAAAAAGAACGCCACATTAATTCTTTTATTTATTTTTTTGAACTAAAAAAAAAAAAAAAAGCTCCATTAAAGAAAGATGATATAACACCCACTTTTTTTTCGTTCAAATTACATTAATTTAAAATACACACTTTTTAGGTACTGCTTCAAGTGGCACAAGCTTTCGCAATGCTATCCCCATTTTTTCCTTCATATCTACATTCTCAGGACGAACATTTCCTCCAAACTCCCAATCAAAATGATGAAGAAGAGAAGCTAGAATAAGGTGAAGCATACGGTGAGCTAGTGACAGTCCCACACAAACTCTTCGTCCTGATCCAAATGGAAGCAATTCAAAATTTTGGCCATTGTAGTTAATATTTGAACCCAAGAACCTTTCGGGCTTGAAAGAGAAAGGGTCATCCCATGACTCAGGATCTCTTCCAATTGCCCATATATTCACATAAATTAGAGTGTCTTTGGGAATTAGATAACCCATGAATTGGGTTTCTTGCATTGCTTTTCTAGGAAGTAATAAAGGAACTGGAGGGTGTAATCTTAGCGTCTCCTTTATAATTGCTTGCAAATATGGAAGATCATGAATATCACTTTCTTCAACCTTTTTCTTCTTCATTCCTATTACTTCATTAAGCTCTTCTTTAGCTTTCTTCATTAATTCTGGTCTGCAAAGGAGTTCTGACATTGCCCATTCAATAGTACTACTTGTTGTTTCTGTTCCACCAAAAAACATTTCCTGTCCCATTTTTCACATGTTTAAGAACAATTGTATTACAACTTATAAAACAAATGTACATTTGTTATCCGGTAAACCCTCTCCTTCATATCCATATTTTTGGATTTCATTTGACTTCATATACTTAATAATTTCATGTTAGACATATTTCATTAGAAACATTAAGTGTCATAAATTTTTGAATATGTATCCGAATGATAGGTACACTCATTTTTTTTTTCTTCTAAATTAAAGTATCAATCTCATATACTAATATCCATATTATGTAGGACAAGTGTACTTCAAAATAGAAAAAAAAGTCCATGCAACATAGCTTACTTAATTTTTTCCAATTTAATTAAATAAGTTAACCTTAAACTATAAATTTAAGTGAGTATAGTCTTCTTAGTCATTGAGATCAAATCAATATCAAATTCTAAATAATAAAATGAAAGGTATATATAAAAAAAATAAAATCAAGTACCATGTTCATTAAACTTTAAAGTTAAGGTATAATCATATTATGAAATAAAAGTTGGGATTGTAACGTACCAACACAAATACATTAATTTTGTGTGGAGACATTTTATCAGGGCCTTCCTTCTCATCACCTTCATACTCTAACACCACATCCAAGAAATCCCTTTTTTGCTTCCCAAACTTGTGCTCTTTCTTTCTCTCCTCCACAAACCCAGAAATGATCTTAAGAGCCTTTCCCATAGCTTCCTTCATATTTCTCCTAATCATCTGAGGATCCAACCACTTCAAGAAAGGTAAAAAGTCAGCAACATTTGGCTTACCAGCCAACCTAAAAGCATTGTCCATGGCATCTAAAAACTCTTTTCCATCTTTAGACTTAGAGTCCAATAGGTCCTTAGAAAACATCATATTCCCAATCAAGTTGAAAGACACTACTAAGATAGAATGAGGCACGTTAATCTTTCCTGACTCTCCCTTTGCAATTTTAGCCACAGACTCCTCTTCTATACCCTTGATCAAGTTGTCCACACATTTTTGTCTAATTTTAGCAGTTTCATTGATACGCTTGTTAACCATGAGCTCAACTGTGCAAAGACGACGAAGAAAACGCCAATATGAGCCATAATCGCCAAACACTAGTGACCCTTGATTATAGTTGTGAACTGTTAAGCAGTCTGCCACCTTACGGTCAGCAAATGAAAGGTCATGATATTTGAAGAGTTGTTCAGCGGCTTTGGCTGATTGTACAATCATGGTGTTTAAAGAGCCAAGTTTTAACCAAAGAACAGGACCATATTTTGGTTTGAGGTTGTAAAGAGATATGTGAGGTTTGGTTCCAAGTTCTAACATGTTACCAATTATTGGCCATCCTGGTGGCCCTGGAGGTAGCTTTTGGGATTCATTTCTGAGTTGTTTTCTAATGAGAAAGACAAGAAGGGATGTTGATATTAAAAGGGTACAACAAAGTAATGGAAAATATAAGGTGATATCCATTCGAGCTAGTTCTTAGTTTGTGCTTGAAACAAATATTTTCAGACTTTGCATTACTTAGTGTTGGCATTGTCACACACACACACACATATATATATGTGTGTGTGTGTGTATGTATGTTTTTTTTTTTTCCTTTTAGTAAAGAATATTTCAAGGGTTTCATACTTATTATAAAATTTACATTTAGGTTTTGTATTTATTTTTTGTAGTAGTTTGGTCATATTGTTATTAAAAATTGACAACATGCTTGAGGACAAAATCAATTTTTTATTTTTTTCAATTACATTAGATATAAATTGTTTAATTTGAATAAATTGTAACTTAAAAAATTTACGGAAAAATAAATTAAAATAGGAAAAAATAACTAAAAACATTAAAAATAGTTTTATTCGGTCACTTTTTAATAATAATATAATTAAATTATTATAAAATTAATTATAAAATTTATGTGCTATTTTTATAATAAGTATAAGGACTATTACATCTATCAATTTTTTTTTTCGGCCGTCAATTATTAGAGGTAGTGAAGACACTGCCACACTGGGAGCTCTTTGTATATTTTTCAACTTCTACTTTTTTTTTTAACGAAATGTTCAAGAAAAAAAGTTAGTGAAAGATTTGTCAAAATTAGGTTTGTAAATTCTTGGTTCACAAACCTCCATCCCGCACCCTAAGAAATGCGATTTCAAAGGATCATATCAGACACTTTGAAAATTTTTATTGGAACATTCGTTTTGAATTTTCAATGCCCAATCTATTGATCTATTGAACATATGTTAAAATTTGATTGGTTGATGATAGTTTTAGTCAGATTACACGTAACGGGCGTGAACATACGCTTAAAATTAGCGAGATATTTTGGAGAGTGCTCTCCTATAATTATCTTATTATTTATTAATTATTAAATAAATATTAGAGGATGTATAGAGGTCGGGTCTTTTAATTTATTAGAGTTCCCTTAAATTAATCAAATTGATCAATTATAATTATCTAAAGATCATCTCCTAAACATAACATTTTTTTTATCGTAATTTTTGCACTATTTTGGTGCAAAAGTTGATTTTTTTTTTTTTTTTTTTAATTTTCAGTCCATCATAATAAATATCACACTAAAAAATATATTTTTTAAAATATTTTTTTCATTTTTCTTTTAGTATACTTTTTGTACTATTTTTAGTGCAAAAGTTATATATATATATATATATATATATATATTTTATCTTTAATTTATTATACTAAATAAAAATTAAAAAATATATTTTATAATATTTAAAAAATTTATCAAATATTTTATATTTAGTGAAAAAATTGAAAGTCAATCTAACTATAAAATTATTGATTTAGAATTACATGGACCTAAACTTAGGTAAAGTATAATCAATAACGTGTCTTTTTCATTTTTAATTAGTATAGCTGTTGGATTCTTAAATTAATATTGAGCGCATATATAAATAATTATATATAGTAGACTCTTATATAAAATGTTAAATTATTTTAAAAAATAATTTGATAAAATTTAAATAATTTAGACTTATTTTTTTGCTAAAAAAATAATTTAGACTTTAATGTATATAATAAGATTTTAATGTATAGAAATGTAAGAATAATTTCTATTTTTATAATAAACTAAAACAGAAATACAATTATTATCTATATATACAGTGATCATGGTCCCCAACTTCTATGTTCAATTTCAATTTATCTTATATCCTATCATCAGACAAATCCCAGAAAGAAAGGTAAAATGTTATCTTAAGAAAACATATAAATTTGGTAGATAAATCACTCAGTTATAAAAATCAATTGGTTACTATAAATTCAGTTAAGTTTCTATATATTTGTTAAAATGTTAATAGATTTGTTATTAGTGAGCAATAATAGACGACCACAAATATAAAGGGAGAATTAAATAAGACAATCACAAGTAATTGGCCGTCCTATAAAATTTATAAAATAACTATTACAGTTTTCTTTTTGTTTTGCAAAACTATAGGACTGTTATTAACTATCTTAAAACTGTCAAAAGGGCCATATAGGATTGTTATAAGTTGCCTTATAAGAATAAAAATTAGGTTTAAAGTATAAAGATATCTAAATCTTTCTCATGAAAAATTCTTGTATATAACATGTTGTATATCTCATATAAATTTAAGTTATTAATATTATTCATATGTTTAATATTAATTTTTCATTTTATAAAAGAGTGAAGGGTCAAACTAGTCCCCTAATTTAAGCTATTTAGTACCATTGTTTACAAAAGGTATTTTTAGGTTCTTTGTTTATAAAAAAAAGGTCATTCAAGGAGAATTTGACTTTATACCATAATATTTTACTAAAATATATATTAAGGGCATATTGATTATTTAAAAAAGTTCACTCTATCTTCAACCATTTTCTTTTTATCCCCTCAAATTTTACATTTCATTAAATTGTATTAACTTTTCTACTTTCCTTACTTTCTTTTTATCTATAAATTGTGTTTATCTCCTTAAGTCATTTTTCTCTAAGTAGTAAAACTATTTAAATTGTGTATCTTTTATCAATAGAATGAACAATCATAGTGGCTCTAACTTGTGTTGGTTTTTTTATTGAAATAATTTTGTAAATATATTTTTGTTATATCAAAACTAAAGAAGAAATCTGGGTTAGTTTTATTCTTTGGCCACATTCAATACCCACATCCAATATCAACAATAATATTTATTGCCAAAATATTTGAAATTTGTATTATATTTGAATTGAGAAAATGTTTATATAGCCTATTACTTCAAAAATAATTTCAAAATGATTCACATAACTAAAATTCAAAAATAACAAATTTAACATTAATAACAAATATAACTGTATTTTTACTAAAAAAATTAATATAATGCCTTGAACATAGGACCTCTAGCTCTGATATTATGTTAAAAGTTGTTGGTCACCAACTCTCTCAAAAACTTAAGCTGTTAAGAGGATGACCAACTATAATTTTATACATTTATCACAATAGATAAAAAATAAATATTTACTCTTTGTGGGGATAATAGGTTTAGAGGGTGAAATTTTGGTTTTAGATTAAAGAGTTGAATGAATAGATGAAAAGGTAAAGTGGGTTATTATGTTTTGATATAATTTTTTTCTTTTTTTAAAAAATATTTTTATTGTAATGTCCTTTTTATTCTCAATTAATCTCATGCTTTATCATGTAATATATATTACATAATTTTAATAATAAATTTTTTTATTAAAAGTTAAATTGTCCTTTAATGTACCCTTTTTTATAAAATAAAAGACCTAAAAATACTTTTTATAAATAAGGATACTAAATAATACCAATAATTTAAACAAAGGTCAATTATAAAAAGTGATGGTAGAAATTCAACAGTTGTACAATACCTTCTACTTCCTCACACTCTGGGTCGTCTTTGAAAACCATCAGCCTATACTCCATCGTCAACCTTCCGTTGTCCTCCTCAGCCCTCCGTTATTGTCCTCAGCCACTCCGTTCCTCTACCTAGGAATTACAAATGTGAAAATAGGAAACCAGAGGTAACATTGTATTGTCGAAAATTAGTATTGGACAAACAAGATCTTGTAATTTATAAATTACAAAAGTGAATCAAATTTACATAAAATGTAAAACATATAAATTACAACAACGAAAACTTAAGAAATAAGAAATTAAAAGAGGATCGAGGCTTGTGTAACAAGGCGTCCTTAAGATAATTTTTTTTCCATCATATACGGCTATTTGAGATTAAGGAAAAAATATCTCCTAGGATACAATGATCAATAATAGTTTATGAATACCAACATAAACTATTTTGAGGAACTGAATTGTGGCCCCTTTCTATCACACTGAACCTAGCTCTAAATTACAAATGTTTCTGGAAGAAAAAGAAGTTCGTTGTAGGGAAAACATTGAGGGAATGGTGTTTTTGTCTTCTACTTTTCCCGCGCAAGGCCCATCAAATTTGGATAACATTCATGGTCGTACTTAGAAAGCCTTGTTTTTTGCTACAACAAACTTACCTATCATAGGAAAGCAAATGCTTTATAAAGCATTCCATGTGTTGTTGTTCTCATGTGGGACAAATACAAAATACTACATTTTTTCCTTCTCAATGAGTGAATTTTGAGACTCAATTTCTCATTTATCCCAATATCATTTTGAGCATATAAATATACTATTGTTTAGCCCTCACGAAAGATAACTCAAATCAATTATGACCACACACTTATATCAAGTGGATCCCACTCAAAATGACAAGTCAAAATAGCATTTAAACATGGGTTAAAAATCCATTTTTTGCAACAATCCCCCATATGAATGAAAATTGATGGAGTTTTTTAAAAGAAAACTGACTCAAATCAATTTTACATGTGCTGATAGAGTTCAAAGGTCTGAGACCTGCATAGGATAGGTAGGTGTTACCCTTTGAACCTTCCCTTGTGAAAATATGTTTACTGGCTGACAGTAGACACGATGTCCATGAATTATTCTGCCGTTGATGCAAACGATGATAAACTTCACATAAGAATCAATCCTAGTATAATTTAATTCTCACTATTATGTTCGTTTTGGCCATGAATATACACCTGGTTTTGTGAGAGTTTTTCAAGAATTGAGACCAACAATTCCCTTTCGAAGCGATCTCACTTCTATCTCACATAGGTGATCTCTTATTTATAAAGTAATCTGCAAAGAGAAACCTGTTGTACTCTGCTCGGTATTCTCTTTGTAAGAATCATTAAAAGCATTAGCCTAACCTTTATTTACGAGTATCACTGTTTTCATCATAGGAACAAACTTGAGGGTAAACCCCCCATAGTGACATCACTAAGTCTTTACAACTAGGTTGTCCCTTTGAATCTAGTTCTTGGGATCTCTAGTCAACTAAGTTGGGTTTCATTTGCAAAGTCTTATTCAATCATGGGCTTTTAGTTCCATTCCTTTCAATAATCTATCAACTAACTCTTTATTTAACTCTTTAGTTAATGGATCGATCCACTATGTTATCCTCTAGCTTTACATAGCCAATAGAGATAACTCTAGTTGAGAATAGTTGTCTAATGGTATTATGCCTATGACCTATATATTGAGACTAACCATTATACATTTTGCTCTATGCCTTGCCAATAGCAAATCACCATGTATGCAAATTACAAGAAAAAACTTCGCCCATTTTGGAACATCCTCTAAGAAATTGCATAGCCATTCGACCTTGTTGCCATATTTATCCAAAATGATGAATTCAAATTTCATTGTGGAACTAGCTATGCGTGTTTATTTTAGAGGATTTCTATGATACAATTGCACTACCCAATGTAAACATGTATCCACCGTTAGACTTAAAGTCTTTCATATCAAATATCCAGTTTGCATTACTATATCCTTCTAATACAGTTGAATATCTTGTATAGTGCTGTCCATAGCTATGTATTTCTCTTAAGTATTTAAGTAGTCTTATAATACATTTCCAATGATCAAATCATGGACTGCTGAAATATCTACTTAGTTTACTTATAACATAAGCTATGTTTAATCTTGTACAACTTATTAAGTACACAAGACTTTCTATCACTTTAGAATAATCCAATTGAGACACATTCTCACCTTTATTCTTTGATAGGTGTATATTAATATCTATATGTATTTTGACAATTTCAGAATCAATATTTTTGAATTTCTCAAGCATTTTGTCATTATAATAACACATGCTTAGAATGAGACCGTTTGATATCCATGATATATTTATGCCAATATTACGTTAGCTAGTCTCATGTCTCTCATATTTAAATTCAACATCCTTTGTAGATTTGATAAATACTACTCATAATGTGAATGTCATCAATGTATAGATATAATATGACACATCATTGATTTTAGAATCTCGTAATATTCAAGGTGGTCAGATAGAACATCTTTTGATGCCACCTTTTGAGACCCACTGAACTTCTCAAGTTTCTTATTATGATTCATAAATGAACCTTAACCAACTATGTTGAAATCACATAGTATGTCCACTATGTTGAAATCACAGTTAGATTTCCATTTTGAACTATTTAGGTTACCAAATTCGATGTCATCTCATAAACAAATCATAAACTTGTTTGATGCAAAAGTTTCAGAAAAGAAAAAAAATTAATTTTAGAATTTGGAAATAATTCCAAACTTATAGAATTAAAAATACAATATTTTAAAATAAATTTTCCAATAATGAAAAATTAAATTCTTAAAACCAAGTTCTAATTTGTATTCAACATATACGAAATTCCAGTAATCCACAGATTACAAAATTAAGTAATTCAAAATTTGTGAATTTTTAATTCTTTATTTCAAAATTACAAAATTTACATTATGTGAAAACAAAGTTCACCACTTTGTGAATACTAAATTCATTATTTTGCTATTTCGAAAATCAATTCTTTCGATTAGCAAAATTCACTTATTTCGTAAACTACAAAACTAACAAATAAAATTTGCTTCTTTTGCATATACGAAATGCACAACTCTAGTGAATACACAAATTTACTAAGTCTAAATATACAAAATTTACTTATTTCGAAACTCGAAATCAAGTAACTTTGTCATATGCAAAATTTCATATTTTCACAAATACGAATTTACTTATTCTATGAAACGAAATCAAGTAATACATTAATACCACAATTCATCAATTACAAATTCACACAATCCGTCACTTATAAATTTTTTCAAAAAAATTTCTAAAATTTTTGACATCTCAATGCCAAAATTGGTTATTCCATGAAACGAAATCAAGTAATACGTCAATTAAAATACCACAATTCATCAATTACAAATTCATACAATCCGCCAGTTACAAATTCTTTCAGAAAAATTTCTAAAACTTTTGACATCTCAGTGCCAAAATTGGTTAATTGATATCCACAATTTTAATATGCAAATATTTAGTACATAATTTAAATGACAGTTGCCACATGCTATAGTTCCATTAATCAATTTGTAGTTTTTTTAATAACTACAACATGAACTATAAAGATTAATCAAAATCACTTTCAATGGTACATACAACTGAGATTATTACTTTACCATGACCAAAGAAAATTAATTACTCTATTAATATATCCTTAGCAATAAATATTAATCAATATAAGTTGCAATTAAAATATTATTGTCTATCTAATCAACAGCATAATAACCTTGATTTTGAAATGCAAAACTATATGATAAGATCATAAATGTAGTCACATGAATATTTAAAATCAATCATGTAGGGAGACATTAATCAAGTTATTTGCGATTACGAAATTTTACAATTTGTAAAATACAAATTATTTTTTTTAAGAAAAAATTTTCATTGTCCTGATACTGAAATTTAGTTCATGAATTTAATTTGTACAAGAAATACATCACGTTCACAAATGACCGAATCATGAAACATATAATCTTAAATTGATCATTGCACTTTAACATAAATAAACTCATAACAAATTCGCGTGAGTCATTTACATAGAGGTAATCAATGTACTTACAAACCTTCACATGTAAACATGAATTAATCCAAATATATGTGTTATCAGTGCAAATAAATAAATTGTTAGTATTAATTAAAATAAACCATACATCAGCATATATAACATGTTAGGCAATCAGATATTTTCTACTGAGCTATGTGTATCAATCAAATTGCACAACACATAATTACAATACATACACAGTTTGTAAAGGCCAATGCTAGTAAGCAAGTAGTCAATTTTTACTATCCATAATTGCCATCATATTACTTAGGTAAGAACCCAAGTGCTTTTAATTTGATACTAACTCTGCACATCATTTTATGAAAAAAATATAGATTAGATTATCTATGTTTAAAATTAATAAACATAAATAAATTGTAGCATTGAAATATCACATATAGTCTTGAAAAAATAATTAAGATTTCTTACTTTTGCATAGAGAAATCAACTTCCAAATAATAAATATATTAATTCATAATAAGTTAAAGAGTCAAGTTAAGAAAAATTAACAATACGGAAGCTACCGCTTAGACTCTTGAAATCATGTAGGGCATTACCACCAAAATTGATCAGTACTTTTTATACTCACCAAAATTCAGTACACACTAGTACAAAAAACAATTTTAACTGTCCCTAAAGACTTTTAGGGATGATTGTGTTTTGGGTCGTAACTGTCCCATATGCGGGGGTCCCAAAAAGTGACACATTAGGGACAGTTATGATGAACACTATTTTGATTTATGTTTTGTTACATTTTTAAGCATTCATTTTATGTTTTATTTTATTATTTTCGTGTTTTGGAAGGTATTTATGTATTTTGTAGGTTTTTGGACTTTAGAAGAATATAGGATTGAAATGACTCAAAAAGAGTAAAAATAGATTAACAAGAGTTGAGGAATGTAAGCCTTACATTATATGTCATTTATTACGTAAGGGGTAACAAACAAGGGAGAAGAATGTAACCTTTACATTAGGAATTAGAAATTCTGTAAGGGATCCTTACAAGGCCTGCACAACAACGCGTGTCGCAGCAAAAAAATATGTGCACTTTGGTGAGGAGTTCTCGTGTTTCATTATGGGAAACCAAAATCAACGCGTACCGTGGTAGGGGAATATGAACGCCGCAGGCAAGGAGGTCCCTATTTTATGTTCCAACCGTAGAAATTCAACACGCGCCGCCGGAGGAAGAAATGTGTGCCGCTGGCTCACTTGCCAAAAATGCCCAGAAATCCTAACATGAGTGTACCACTGCACTCCTTCTATAAGTACCACATTATACCTCTCCCAAACACAAGTTTTTACGACCATTTTTCTCCCCACCTTAGCTGTTGTTGCAGCAAGGATTTTTCACCGAAAATTAACCCAAAGTCATGAGAAGACCCTCTATTGTTGAATCTACTCCAAGGAATTAAGAAAGGGGATTAACCAACTTCAAGATTTTGGAGCTAGAGGATTCATTGGGGTATTTTTACTGTATATCTTTTTATTTTATTTGATTTTGTGGTTTGCCTCCCATGACTAAATTGATTGACACCAATTTAGTTATGGTTGACTAATTTATATATTTGGAAATATTATTATTGCTTCCAATGATTGGAAGAACAATTTTGTAATTTAATAATATTTGAGTTTTGGATTTATTTCTTGTTCATGTTCTTAATATTTTTGATTATGAATTAATGACGTGCAAAATCTTGATTTGTGGTTAGAGAGAATATTTTAAAATTTAAGCATTAAAAACGTCATCTTTGCTTGATTGTGCATTATGAACAAGTGTCTAATTTGATTGCATTGATTTGTGTTAAATTAGGTGATTATAATATTTCCTTGAGCTAATTCCAATAATTAGTTAACGGTTCGGATCAAAGATATTAATTAATTAATTGTAGTAAAAATTGCGATTGATTTGAGATTTTTTATGTTTAGCGAAAAAATTATTAAATCTGACTTTTAATTGAATTGCTTAATTTGTTCTTTTCATGAATGGATAGTGAACTAAGACTCCCATATACGTCCATCATCTCCACCTTGGTTGTGATTACTTTTATTTGCATTTTATTTTAAGTATTAAATTAATTTAGGAATTTACAATCTTTTCTGCAACCAACAATTGTTAGAATATTTAGGATTGTTTGTTCGACTGAATTAAAAAATAAATAACGTTTTAAAACCATCGAAATTCCTTGAGAGATGATCTTGAGAGTATACTTATCACTCATTACAAGTAATTCGTGCATTTGCGAGCTTTTTATAAAATATAAAATTTGACTATCAAGTCATTGTACATCAAGTTATTAACCGTCCCTAAATGTAAGATGTAACCGTTCCTAAAACCAAAACAATCGTCCCAAAAAGTCTTTTGGGATTGTTATTATACCAGTAACCGTCCCAAAAAAAATTGTAAACACTCTTTTGGGACGGTTCCTGAATTTTTTTTTTAAATTTCAATATACTATTTTTATCATTAAAATTACTTATAAAATTTTAAAATTCTCATATATATATATATATATATAAATATTCAAAATTAACAATAATAATATCATTGTTTAAGTACATTAACAATCAATCACTATAATATAATTAGTGATTATTTACAAAATTATTGGAGTCGTTCTTAATTAATATAAGTCTCCAATATTTACATCAAACTAAACATTAAAATAGTTAATAGACCTAGTTAATTACTATTAATTAGTAATTAAATACAAAATTTGGTATAATTATTATCTTAAATATTAAAGTTCTACTTATTCTTTTAATGATAAATGTACATCATTCTCGTCGACAAACATCAATATTTTTCTTGTGTATATTTTTTTTCCTGCAAACTATTTAAATAAATATATAATATTTAAGTTAGAAAATAATTACATAATGTTATTATATGAACAATAAACATTAAAGTCAATAATTAAAATACACATATTAACTAATTTATATGCATCCTATAATCAACATTGTTATTCATCAGAAAAAATAACTATTTTATTTGATACATTTGGCTTTGGCATAATAGTAACAATGATATGCTATTAAGTACTAAAAAATTTAAATACACATTCTATAGTTAATACTTACCAACTCTTGACAATCTCTTCTTGGATTGAATATAATGTCCCTCGTGTATCGCATTACATAAAATCCATATTCAACATCATTAGGTTGTATTGGGACCTATGAACAGATTATTAATTAGCTTCTTAAAAATTATTTTAAAGTACTCAAATATTGAAGTTAATTAACATATTTATAATAATACTTACTATAATAGGTCGAATATTGGGCAGTAGTTTAAATGAGAGCGTAATGGTCATGTACCATTGAGAGATAGCACTACATGAATCATATATTCATGTTTGAATATATCATATATTTTAGTTAAATATATAATAAATATAATTTGAAAGTATTTTCTTACCCAGATACTAATTGTACAAATCTTTGTGATGGACTATTATCAAGTGAGTCTAACCATTCAATTACACCACTATATGAAAATACAATTCAAGCATCCAATGATTCCTACAAAGAAATCAAAATCATTAAATAACGCCACATGCCACAAACTTTAACACTTAGTAAACATAATTAAATTAGAACATATTTTAAATTACTCACTCTATCCAATAAGACACAATAACTCGTTTATCCTCACGAATATTAATCATTTGTTGAGCAAGAGCATTAATTTGTTCGTCTAAATTGGAATTTCATGCATTAGATTTCAAAGTAGGATGCACAAAATGGTATAAATTTTTAGTACCAGAACTTGTCATGTGATCATACAATATTCTACACCAATGAAATAAAGATTTAGTAAATATTGATTGTCATATTATAGTTTAAAACTAATTAAATAAAAAAATAAAAAATTATTACCTCTCATAAAGAGTAATAGCAGTAGATTGAATCCCAATAATTGTGCAAATTGGAATAGCATCGTAATATTTAACAACCAAGGAGTCTCAACACCCAATGCATCAAAAACATTAATTGAGAACTCAACTTAATTTGTTAGCATTGCAGTGTATACATATTGTGACCTGACATGTATAGGTCCCAATGCATCTAGATTAGAAGAATCAACTTGTCGTTTACCTTTGTCATGCAACCCAACATTTGATATATAATTTTTTTTTGGCTCACCTTAGCCCCTCGAGAAGCATTTTTTTTCTTACTTGACTCAATACTTGTTGTACCAATTTTTTCTTGGTTGGCATCTCCTTTGGCTTGCCTAAAATTATATAATATATTTATTATCAATATACATTAAAATTAAAGAATAATCAATTCTAAATGATAAAATTTTAGACTAATAAATTCATTTGATGTAATAATCCAAGTTTTTGGCCAAGCTACAAAACAACCTTTAGTTTCACCCATATATGTGTACTCATCCTTAACTGGAATAGGCAAAAAATTGTTTAGCATGATTGGCTCATCTACACTTACTTGTGCATTATATTTTTCAAGAGGTATAGGATGCACTGCCTCCAATGGGTTACTAGTTGGGTAAATTGTACCCTTAGCGACAATATTATTCACATCTCCAGTGCTAAATCACAGCCAATACCCTAACAAGATCCATTTAATTTTATTACTAACAATTGATATTTGTAATCATAAAGAAGAATATGTGTTTATATATACATACCTTCAACAAGTGAATTAGAGGATCTGAAATCGGAGAAGGAGGAATATAAGAGTTGCTCCCTTATGTAATATTAGGACTTTCTCTTCCCAATAACTTAAGATATTGATTCTCTTTTAGTAATTGAGAAACTTGCTTTCTAAGTTCTCTTTTTTCCTCGTCTTCTTCATCATCTATGTCATTATTAGCCTTATCCTCATCTCTGATGTTGTTCTCCCCTTGTTTCCATCGCTTTGTTCTCGTTAAAAATTGTTTGAGTAATGTTACTCCAAAGCTAACTCCTCTAACACAGCCAGGGTGATCCTCCTTTCCTAATGCCAAAGCCAAAATATCATGGTGACCATCTACTACCAATTGTCCTGCTTCCACTTGCCATTGTAACTCTTCCTACAAAGTAGGATATATAATATATATATATATATATATATATATATATATATATATATATATATATTTGTGAAATTGTTTTAGTTCAATTACAAATATGATACCAATATGTATGAATTAGGAAGTTTACCATTTGCTCCAACACCAATGCTATCATCTCATCATATGGAACTCCATCTTTAGAATGGCCATCTTTCCAAGGAATGTGTCTACTAGGAATAACTCTATCTTCATAATTTATCTTCTATAATAGCAAAAGGTTACATATGAACTTGACTCAATATTTACTATTATTTAAAATTATCAATTTACTTACTTTTCCTCTATATTGGCATAAGTAAATATACCCTTATGATTTAAATAAACAACTTGAGATCGACTTTTTTTGTTACCTTTACTTCGTTTCTACATAAGATATTAATATTGAAACAATATAAAATATATGAAATTAAAGCCAAATTTTAAAATAACACTTACTTTAAATTCTTCACTTTCGGTCCAAGTGACAAACTAATTTCAATGTTCTTGATCTATATTTGGAAAACCTTCAAAAATCTTCTCAATATATCTGGGTCATCAATATTAGGTTTCACAAACCCCGTATACAATGCGTGCTTGTGCTTTTTCCATGAACATCCCAATAAACTCATGGTATATATATGAGCAACATTCAAATCAATACCGAAAAAATGTAAAAGTTTCTTACAAAAATAAAATAAATACTCAATTTGAAAGCATTAATAAGGAAATACTATAAGTGATGTTAGCATTTCAATATTTATAACATAGGAATAGTTCATTACATACCGTAACATCGGCTCATGCCTTATTTTTCAACTCAATGTCTACTTGCGGCCAATCCTTAAAGTTAATAGGAATGTGATTATGTGCATGTACTCCCAAATAACTCTTAAATTTTGCACCATTCTTCCCAATAGCTACGCCTTTCTCATTGAAATGTACCTCAGTCCTAACACCTTCACTACGTAGCAACACTAGAGAGTTCATCTTGGTACGAACCTTTTTTTTTATAACATTATTGGCATCTTGTGATAGATCCATCCTGTAATACAAAATATGAAATAAAATGTTAGTTAAAAATGAAAATAATTTAGATTAAACTATAAATAAATATCACAAACAATAAGTATTAATACTTTGTACCTTTGTCATCAAATATAGTAGATCAAGTGTCACCTTCATGACAAGTATATTTTATTTGATTTTCATGTTCTTGATAATTATTCATGTCACTTGCAACTATAACTTTCTCATGCTCCGTAACAATGTCACCTAAAGCATCATTGTTTATTGTATCATTGTAATCCCGACAAGGAGGAGTTAAAACAATCCACCATCACGTCTCTTGATTATCTTGAATATAAAATACTTGTTTAGTTTGTGATGCCATTATAAGGGGTCTTCTTTATGTCCAATACGATTAATATCAACCAATGTAAATCCAAGAGTATCTTTTTGACACCATTTTTACTATCTATCTAATGATAATTAAATAAAGGAACTCTAAATTTTACATAATCAATATCCCATATCTCATCTATAAATCCATAGTATGAAATATCTCCTTCAATGGGCTGCATATCCTTAGAACTAAAAAAATGCACAATTTTTGCGACAATTGAAACTTCACTATTTTGACTAACACAATTATCGTCTTTTTCTTTTTTGTGGAAGTGAGTTCTATTTATGGTATATCCATGATATTTAATGACACTAAACTTAGGACATTGTGCTATCTATCACATTTCTTTTGTGATCTTACAATTTGGTTGACACAATTCATTTGCAATCTACATAGTAAAATAGAGTAATATATGCTGTCAATATATCTCAAAGATTAAGTTGAATATTATAAAAGAGTGATAAAAACTTTCTTGAATACGGAGCCAATAGATGAAAGTACGATTATGCTCATTCAATATTCATTTTTCTATCTTAAAGTGATTGGTATTAGAAAGATGTTTCATATGTTTTCTATAATATAATAACAATATACATATAGTTTATAAGAATATATATAGTTTATAAGAATATATAATTTAATATTTTAAATATTGTCAATAATATAAAAAGAAAAAAATATGACTTACTCAATATAAGGTTAAACTTCTTCTATGTTGTTTAAACATACTTATGTACATATGCTCAAAAAATAATTAAGCAATAAATACATATTCATTTCTCAAGCTAAAAGTTAAAACAAACATCTAAGCTTAGTAAAGAATATTTGATCATAACTGCTCAAACTCAAAATAACAAGGTAATTAGCGATTACTAATTTATTAGAAATTCATCTCTTGAATACTAATAAATTTTGCATACAGTTATAATAACAATAAAGATTATAACTTAAAGAGCAAATTTGAAGTTGTCAACTAGATGTCCACAATTGTAAATGACAAAATCACAAACTTTAAAATCAGAGTTACAAACAATCATTGGTATAAGTAATATAACACCACTAGAGTTTCATAATCAATACATGCATGAAACCTCCATCAATTTGAGAGATAAACTTGTCAAACACCTAAACTTGACAAAAAAATTAGACAAGGCAGACAAGATTTATTGAATAGCATTAATTTTTTATATGTTGAAGTAAATTGAGAACTGAAAAAAAATGCAAAAGCAATAAGATAATTAATATAAGTAATAAAGGAAAACGGTTTAAAGCAAATATAGGCCACTAATAGTGTTACTGTTACAAAAGAGTTGGAGTGAAAACAATCAGTAAAATAGATAGAAAATTAACAGCAAAAATATTATTAAATTAAATAAAGTGATGAATTCAGAATCCACAGGCAACAAAGAGAAACGAAACAGAAATAAGAAACGATACAAGTAATTAAACAGTAAGTAAACAAAACATATGAATAAAACATGTAAAAGATAGAGAGCATTGTGCACGGGTATTTGAGAATCAATAATTATAAAGATGTAATGTGAAATGACTTGATATCATTGAAAGAAGACAGTAGATATACAAAATGGATATTGAAAGTGCATTGTTCAAACAACTGGTTAAAGCATTAAAATAATTGAAAACATGTACTAATTCAAATAGATAAAGGAATTATAAAAATATCGGTACAATAAAAGAATAGCAACAATTTTTATTGAGAAACAAAAAATTATTGATTAACTGTAAAAGGATAAACAATAAATAAAGAAAATCGTCTTTTCTAGTCTAGAAAATTGATACAAACAATTGAAATTAAGATACAAAGCAAGGCATTGAAACAGAAAAGAAAATGATTTATGAAAATTTTCAGAATAAAGCCGAAAGAATTCACTAACAAGAAGAGAGAGGAAAAATTATTAGCAATAGAAATATATGATCGAACAAGGAACGTAATATCAATATAATAATTAGCAGAAAGCTATTTTTTTTTTTTTCCCGATATTCAGTGTTAAAGATAATTAAAGAAAAGCAATCATAATGTATCAAAACTTCAAAAGAAAACCACGAGAAGCAGTTGAAAAATAGGCACCAGGAGCAAACAGAAAAACAGTAAATAAAATAATTTTAGTCTGTCCAAAAATGGTGAGAAAGAATTTATCTTAAGATTGTCAGAAATTAGTATTAGGCAAATAAGAACTTGTAATTTATAAATACAAAAGTAAATGATTTACATAAAATATAAAACATGTAGATTACAACAACGAAAACTTAAGAAATAAGAAATTAAAAGAGGATTGAAGCCTGTATAACAAGGTGTCCTTAAGATAAACTATTATGTGTAGCAAAAATTGGATCACGCAAGCACATCAAATTTGAATAATATTCATGGCTGTACTTAGAAAACCTTTTATTTTTTTGCTACACAAGCTTACCTATAATAGGAAAGCAAATGCTTTATAAAGCATTCCATGTGTTGTTGTTTTTCCCATGTCGGGACAAATACAAAACACTATATTTTTTCTTCTCAATGAGTGAACTTTGAGATTCAATTTCTCATTCATCCCAATATCATTTTGAGCATGTAAATTTACTATTGTTTAACCCTCACGGAAGAGAATTCAAAGCAATTATGATCACATACTTATATCAAGTGGATCCCACTCAAAATGACAACTCAAAATGGCATTTAAACATGTGTTAAAGATCCATTTTTCGAAACATTTATTACATATTTCTAATGCCACGGATGACAAAATATGATTAAGACGTTATTCAGGCTTTCTCTGATTTTGTTTTTGCTTCATTTTAAGGGCACACAGCTGGAGATCTTTGGGAAGATGAACAGAGGAAGGTGGGACTTCACTGGACATTTCTATTTTCTCAGTTGATTGCATAATGGGCACAATGAATTGGTATGATGCTCTGCTGATATGTTTTATGTAATTAAATCAGTAAATACCTCTCTATATATATAGATGAAGTCTTCCCTTGCATGTATAATTTTGCATGCCTATCTTTCAAAAAATATTATGAAAAGATAGAAATATCTAGAGTCTTGAAAAAACTGCACATTACTAAATTCTATTACACTAGGTGGGGTATTATTTATTATTCATAGTGAAACCTACTCATTTTTTTTTTTACCAAATCATGTAAGACAGAATACAATAACAAATATAAAACATCTTACTGCTAAGAGTTTGCTGAGATACCAATCATTCCAAAAGCTTATTGGGAGAGCGAGACAACAGTACTTTTATACCTTTATCTCTCTCACAAATGTGGACTTTGCATTATGGATTGAAATTCAATTATTGGGTTACTAATTGATATTAATTGCTTGATTCCTGTCTTAAACTTCATGTCACGTTTTCTGCTGATGCTTAGTGTATCACTATCATGCGGTCAGTTGTTCTTTGGTAAAATCTTAAAAACTGTGGCAATTTCTGATTGTGTGTTCTCTTTTAGTAGAATTAGCTTACCTTTGACTGAGAGAAAGGTCATAACAGTAAATACACTTAATTTTTTGTGTGCATGTTAATACTGAAATTGCATAATTTTATTTTTCCTTTTCAACTCTTGTTTTTAAGTGGATGTATTTTGATGTGTGTATTCACTGATTTGAAATTGGCTGACCTGACTTTTTTTTTCAGAGTTTACCGAGATTGGATATAAAAGGATTTGCTTTACATTTCAAGACATGGATTTGCTTTCATTTGAGGAATTCTTTCGCCTGGAAAATTTCTTCTAATTTCCTACGTCAATTACAGTTAGTGATTAATTGCCCTAAAATGATAAGCACAAGAGGTGTAATGCTAGTAACTTATGAGTTAGTTGTTGGATCTTTAATGCAATTCTTTTAGTAAGACACTTATCCTTATTTTTATTATGTATTTTTTCTGTAAGTGTGTGAAATTGGATCTTGTAGAAATCCTGCTATAGGTAATATCTAACAAATTGCTCTTGTTTAGTGCATTGTTGATACAACATCAAGTTGAATTTTCTGCAAAACCATCTTCAGGGATACCATATATTTATGATCTTCTTATGTGTATCTGTTTTAATTCTTTTGGCGTGGCTTTAACATTGTTATTTTTATATCATTGCTGGGCTGACGTCTTCCAATCTACTGTTAAAAGCTGCTAATAACTGATACTAAATATACAATGGGTGGAGTTTATGCTGACTGTTTAATTCTTGGTTGTTATTACTCTACCTCTATCACTTTTACAAGTATATGTTGTTAAATAGTATAATGATTATTAGGCCCACCTTCTACAAATTTGAAGTTTTGGGAGAATTGATACTTAACACTTCTTTATGGTATCAGAACAGTAAGGTCTTGGGATCAAATCTATGTGACAACAACTCTCAAACTATATAAAATTTTCAAGTCAAGTTGATGACGGACCATGTAAAAAGACAAGAAAATTCATTCTTGAAGAAGTACAAGTGATGGGCGTTTGCAAAAATAAAGTAGCGCACATTTGAGTGGAATGTTAAAGAGTACCTTTATTAGATTACTAACCTTTTTATTAAATTTATATAGGATGGTATTAGCCATCGTATGAGAATTATATAAGACGGTTAATAATCGTTCTAAAATTTTTTTTATCAGATGATTATTGAATAGTATTATTTTTTAAAATTTTTAAGAACTAATAATTATAAACGGTGATTGACCATCTTATTTTATCTTGTTTTTAATAGTGTTTCTAACAGATGCTTGCAATGGTCTCTTGTGAGACTACTATCTTGCCTAAGAGATGGTTTTTCACTTAGAAAACCGACAGATTCAACAACACGTGGTTTTCTAAGTAAATATAAAATTTATATATACTCAAGTTATATACTTTTTATATATCTAAATAAATTAGATATTATTTTTTATTTTTTTTCAAAACTTCATATCATTGAAAGTGAAACACAGTAAGTTTGCAGCAGCACTTACGTTTTTAGGGAACCATTTTAAAAAACCAAGTTTTTTTATTAATTAATTTTTCTAGAATGAGTTGAGTAAGACACAAATAGGCATGCAATTAATTCTTCCAAAATAGATATATATATATATATAAATCATCTTTTTATAAATGGATGAGATGGGTTCCTTTACAAATAAACAATACCAGTTTATCAATCTTTTATTCTTTCTATTAACAGAAGAGTTGGTTCCATGGCGGCTAAAGCGATATGGAGTCAAAAGAAGAAGGAAAAAAAAAAAAAAAAAAAAAAATAAAAAAATATATATATATATATATATATATATATATATTTCATGTTAAAATAATTAAAATAATAAAAATTCAATATTTAATTTTATTTTAAAAAATTATTTAGGTGTATCAAAAAAAATATTTCTATAATTTTGTACATATAAATATAAGTTTTATAATCAAGATGGTAAAAAAAATTATTCTGAGTTTATATAGTCGATATATAAAGTTAGAGAACGATATAAAAACGTTTCTATATGAATAGATTGATTAAGATTTCTTTTATTAATTTGAAAACGTAACGAAAAAGAATATAATTTTTTTTAAATAAAGATATAGAAGTTGCGGCCTTTTTCATTAGTCCGATCCTTAAAATAGTGTCAATTAAAATAGCATGTATATTGCAATATATATTTGTCATAAGACCTCAATAACATTTACATTTCAATATATAGGTGGCACATAAATTCATGTACTTTCTGCGTAAATAAACTATGTGTATATTAATTTAGAGTCCAGCCCTAAATAATATACATATTATATATAATTAAATTTATTTTAAAATAATATATTAATTATATCTAATATATACATATATTATATATATATATATATAATATATATAATGTATAAAATATATTTAAAATAAATATGTATATTTATTTACAAGTTAACATATTATTTTAAAATTAATTTAATTATATATAAATTAATATGCAATTATGGTATTATGAATTATTAGTTTGTGTACCTTAAATCATAAGATACTGAATAACATGCTATATCGGGCTAAATTTACTTAAACTCATAAAATGCACTATGTTGGGTCTCAAACTCTAAATGATAAAGATAAATTTGATCATACATTAATATTCTGTGACACATATTTAAGGGGGCCGGAGTGGGTTCCTTGACCATGTGTGAATATATTATTTGGGTTTTTTTTTTCCATCCACTTTCATACTTTTGAGCTTTCAACCTAAATTTTTTACTTATTAAGAGATGTACAGTTTTCTGGACAAAAATATGGGTCATCCTACGGGAGAAAAGTACAAAATATAGAGATATATTGAAAGTAAATAATCACAAATAAAGTACAAAAGACTGAGATAAGTATTCACGTGAAGTATATGACATACTACAAATACAAACTAGCAAAGACAAATTAAGATTTGAGTATTAATTTTAGTAGCTACTGTTTTGTGACATAATCTTCCCATACCAAAGAGTTATTCGGACCATACTAACACCAAAATACAACAAAATCGAAAGAAAAGGAAATAAAAAGAACACCACATTAAAAAAAAAGTTTGAATGGTAAAAATACTTCCTGAGAGTGAGATGGTGCAATGCTCACTTTTTTTCATTCAAAATACACACTTTTTAGGTACTGCTTCAAAAGACACAAGCTTTCTCAATGTTACCCCTATTCTCTCTTTCATATCTACATCCTTAGGACGAACATTTCCTCCAAGCTTCCAATCAAATTAATGAAGGGAAGCCAAAATAAGGTGAAGCAAACGGTGATCTAGTGACATTGCCACACAAATTCTTCGTTCCGATCCAAATTGAAGCAATTCAAAATTATGGCTATTGTAGTCAATATTTGAACCCAAGAACTTTTTAGGCTTGAAAGAGAAAGGGTCATCCCATGACTCAGGGTCTCTTCCAATTGCCCATACATTCACATAAATCACAATATCTTTGGGAATTAAATAACCCATGAATTGGGTTTCTTGCATTGCATTTCTAGGAAGTAATAAAGGAACTGAAGGGTGTAATCTTAGAGTCTCCTTTATAATTGCTTTCAAGTATGGAAGATTATCAATATCACTTTCTTCAACCTTTTTCTTATTAAAGAACCTAGAGGTTGTAATCTTTTAGTGCACCTTTGGTACTATTTTTGGTTCAAAATTTGCATTTTTTTTTAATCTCTAATTCATTACAATAAATATTAAACTAAAAAAAATGTATTTTATAAACATTTAAAAATTTTAGCAAATGAATGGGATTGTGTCAAATATAACACGATATTATTTATCGTTTTAGTTTTAATACAAAAGTTTAAAATCTCTTTGAAGTAAATTTTAGATAAAAATTATACTAAAATAATGAGATAAAGATGCCTTAAATACAAATATTTTGTATTTAAGTGAAAAAGAAAAAAATGAAAGTCATTCTAAGTATACAATTATTGAATTAGAATTCCAAGCATGTTAACTTCGGTAAAGAAAAATCAATAACATGTTTTTTTCATTTTTATTTAGTACAGCTGGAGGAGAACGATGTTGGATTCTTAAATTAATATTAAGTTTATATATAAATAATTATATTTTAGGCTATCATATAAAATTAAATTTATTTTAAATGCAATTTAATAAAATTTAAATAATTTATACTTTAATGTATTTAAAAGGATGTGAGTTTTTAATATGTATAAATATAATGATAATTTTTGTTTTTATAATAAATTAAAATAAAAATATATTTATTATTTATATATACAGTAGTTATGATCTCTAGGTCGTTCGGTTTTAATTTATTTGATATTCCATCGATCGTCAGATAAATATAAGAGAAAAAAGTAAATGATTCTCTTAAAAATATATATATAAGATTTAGATGATAAATTACTTAGCTATAAAAATTAAAATTAATTAGTTGTTATCTTTTCAGATAAACTTCTATATACTTACCTTTAATTTTTTATGATTTAATATAAATTTTTATGATGATAATTTTTACTTGAAAAAATTATTTTAATTTCTAACAAAAGCTTTCAATGGTCTCTTGTGAGGCTACTATCTTGCGTAAGAGTTGGCTTTTCACTTAGACAACCGACAGATTCAACAACACGTGGTTTTCTAACTAATTATAAAATTTATGGTAATTGAAACTCAAATTATAAACTTTTTATATATCTAAATAAATTAGATATCATTTTTTTTTCCCTTTCAAAACAGCATATCATTGGAACACAGTAAGTTTGCAACGGCACTTTATGTTTTTAGGGAACCATTTTAAAAAACCAAGTTTTTTTTATTAATTAATTTTTCCAGAATGAGTTGAGTAACACACAAATTGGAATGCAATTAATTCTTTATATATATATATATATATATATATATATATATATATATATATATATATTATGTAATATCCCAAAATTTTAAAATAACATTAATTAAAAAAAATAAGGAATTATTTGAGAATAAGTTATAATTTTAAAATAGAATTGTAAATGTAAACAAACTCTTTAAAGATAAAGCAGAAAATATGTTTGCCCTTTGTGTATATCTATGATAGTAAGTTCTTAAGATGGAATAAGATAGTATCATACCTAACTTGCTCTCTGTTATTGTTAAATATAGTGATTCTAATGTTGTTGGTTAAATGTATTACTTAGTTTATTTAGTAATATAACAATGACATCCAAGAACAAGTTAAGAAAAAAAAATGAATGTTTTTCAATATGTGCTGAAGTTTTAATAACTAGTGATAAAAATATTTTAGTCTTATAATTAGGATAATGGTAAAAAATGATTATGAACATTTACTAGGTAAGGAGAAGATGAAAAATAATTAAAGTTGGTTAGATATAATTTATTGAAACTTAGCAAGATAAATTAGAACAAAGGATTAACTCAAATTTTGTAATTGATGGTATTAAGTTATCAGGTTACCGGCATCAAATTAAAGAACTTGATATATGACCATAACCTTTATTTCTTTGTGACCAAATTAACAATGAAGGTTAATGTTAATTGTTTAAGGTCTTAACTTTAGGGAATGAAATAAATTAGACTTTAGGTTTAAACAAGAATTGGACAATATCTTATGAAGTATAAATTTTGAAATATTGCTATTATTGGTGATCAGAGACCTAGATGATTAAATTTGAAGGTGATGTCATGTATTAAAAGGGCCCTATCTTATTTGAGTAGTAGTTCTTTAAACGGTGTATATTTATTTTGCTTGTTAGGTGAAAAAAAATTTACCTGTTATGATCGATATTTTAAGAGTATTGATTGCAAGGTGTATTTAAGTTTACGACCTCTTCAAGTTAATGAATGACTCTATGCTAGATAATTGAGACACTTTCACCCATGTGGAATATATATATATGTGTGTGTGTGTGTGTGTATGTGTTTTAACAAATGTGATAATGTCATGTGATAAAGAGAATATAAGTGGAGGCAATAAATCTAATTGATTTAATTAAAAATTATTGTTACTTTGGTACTAATATCTCAATTGTTCATTTTTTGAGATATGATAATTACAGTTAAAGAAAAGTGGTCTAATTTACAATGGATGGACCCTTGAGTATACGTGTGATAAGTAATCACAATTAATTTCATCTTTACCTGTATAAGTAGACTAAGTAGCAATAGATCAAAGTGTATAGATTATAATATAAACTACTTGGTTTATCAAATAGAAATTTTAAAACTCATAAGTTTTAAGAGTAAGTTATTCATAAGTGGAAGCCAATTTATAATTATATCTTTGATATAGGTAGAGTAAGATATGGGTAGCAGGTAATAGTAGCAATTCTATAAAATAAAACTTGTATATTTCACATAAATATGCAAATGTTGGTAGGAATACTTTGTAAGTGATGTGATATGGTCTGTACTTCATGAGATTAAGATTGAGTTACTTTATAGACATGACACGAATTTATGTTCGTCTAAGGGGACTATTATGCTTAAATTAATTATATTTTATGGAATAAGATTGATGAGTTTTGAGAACGAAATTCTTTTAAGGGGAGGAATTGTAATATCCCAAAATTTTAAAATAACATTATTTAAAAAAAAAAATAAGGAGTTATTTGAGAATAAGTTATAATTTTAAAATAGAATTGTAAGTGTAAACAAACTCTTTAAAGATAAAACAGAAATATGTTTGGATTAGTTGTACACAATATATTGGACTCTTGTTTAATTAAAAGATAATGATAATAGTAATTAAAGAATTAATAATTAGATTAGGTTTCTATACACATATAAATCTTTATTAGACCAAAGTATATAAATTCTCTAGACCAAAGGAGAAACAAAAAACCTTACGTCTGTGCTTATCTTATATGTCTCTCACAACAACAACCATAAGAGAATAAAAGTTTATGAAGTAAACTAGGTAAGCTTGTTAATTACTCTCCCTCACTTTATTAGTTTTGATTTAAAAGTTTATGGTTAATGTTTGAGAATTTTTATAAGACAATTATTTACAAAATCTATGTTGAAAATGAAAATAAATTATTTCTAAACCTTTATATTCATCAAATAATTTTTATAAAAAACTATACTTCTTGACGAGTCTAATGAATATTTATTCGTCAAAATATCATTTTTATTGAATTTATTAGGAATTTTTGAAGTTTGTATTTTAAATCTGTCAATTTCTGAACAATTCGTATTTTAGGGTTATTTTATATGGGTTACGATTTTGATTTGAAAGTAAAATTTTTATCTTTGAAACTAGATAGAAAAATAAAACTTTTGAATTTAAAATCATTATAAAATTCTGGGTATTTAATTTTATATAATTTTTCGAAGTCAAAATATTCTGCTGGAAATAGGAAACTTGACAGATTAAAACGAAAAGTTCAAAATTTATTTATGGTGTTATAGATGTTAAAATATATGAATTTTTTATAGTATGTTATATGTGTCTTATTTATTATTTGGTAAAATTTTATGATTTTTAGATCAGATATAAATACTTTAAGAATTTTTTATTTCTATATGTTCGTTGCAAAAAACATTTATAGTAGATTTTATGAACTAGATTCAAAACCTGTTTTAGCCATGAAAATGGTTTCCAAAATATTTGAAAATTTATATGTATTTTCATATTTAAGTTATAGAGGTACTGTAAAAATTTCAATTCAAGATAGTTTACTGATATTTTTTTAAAAAATTTTTAGCTTTAGTAGGGTCGTTGATTTTCTTATACGGACAGCTTTAAAAGTTAGCGAACAAAAATCATTTTTATAATCATTTAGTTTCACCAAAAAAAAATTATTGGACATTTTACTATACCTCTATGAAAATTATGTATAATGTTGTTATTCTATGATCATCATTTAAGCTTGAAATAAATTATTTAGTTTCTACTGACAGTGAAAACAACTAATAATTTTGTGATAAAAATATGAAATTTTTAAGAAAAGAATATTATGCCTAAAATGAGGGTTAGACTTAAGTATTAAAATAATACATTCTTATTATTATGTTAGATTATAAAAAAAAGGAAGATAATTTTAAATAATACGAGAGTCTAATAATTATTTAATTATATTGTATTTAAGTTAAATTCCAAGCAAACTAGTGGGTGATTTTAGCTGTGCTAGTTATTCGTATCATATAAGTAGACTAACCTTACTTGTAATATTAAGTATTGTTTATTTTGTTTTGTTCTGTTTGATGTATGAATATTTTCATGGTTGTTTTTACGTATATGTCTTGTTTGGTGACCGTATAACTAAATAGTTTGTGTGATCTCTTTTTGTATGTATATATGTATGTGCGAAGTAAATATTATTATGCTGGATTGTATGATTATATGTTAGTGTTTATGAGAATGAGAATCAGCCAGTTTGTAGTCTGGTGTTTCTAGACTAAACGAACATGTACTCTAGTGAGAGTAGTGAGGGAATATGGTTGTTATTGTATGGTAGTTACATATGATTAATGTTGTGTAGAAGTTAGTTAGAGTGGTGGTCCCATTCTGTTAAGAAAGAAGAAATGATAATTGTGAAGATATAAAAAACAGTAGCTTGTAGCTCACACGAAGATGATGATGAATAGTAAAAATATCTGATATCAGTTTTTACAATTCTTGCGAATCTCTTTCTCTCTCTTTCTTGTTTCTTATTTCTTCAGAGACTAAAGTCTAAATTCCTTCATGGTATCAGAGCTTTTATGGCTCAATCACCTACCTCTATTGCTGCTTGTGAGGAATCATCATTGATGTCAAGCAATTTATCTTCTATTTTGTCATGTCCAATAGCGAATATACCTATCAATCCTAATTTTTCTGTAAAATTAGATGATGCGAATTTCCTGATATGGAAAGAATAGATTAAACATGTTGCTGTTGTGTATGGTTTACAAGGATTTCTTGAAGGTACTGAGCCAGTACCTGCAAAACAAATCAAGAAAACAATTAGTGATTCGTCTGATGAATCTGGAAATGGTGAAGTATTACAAACTAATCCTGGGTATGAGGTTTGGGATCGCAAGGACAAGATTGTGATGAACTGGATCTATAATTCTGTGTCTCCTACTAAACTCAAATTTTTGTATGGAAATAATAATGCACATGAATATTGGTCAGCTTTGGCTAGAAATTTTCAAGACAATTCGAATTCTAATCTCATGGAGCTCAGATGGAGGCTACAAACTATGAGGAAAGATAATCTGTTGATGGATGAATATATTGAGAAGGCTAAAGAACTGTTTGATCTAATGTCAGCTACTTAATCATTTACTGCATGTTCCTCAGATTGCAAAGAATTTAATTTTAGTAAGACAAATGTGCATAGATAATCATGTCTCAGTAGAATTTTTTCCTAACTCCTTTTCTGTAAAGGATCTGAATCAAGGGCAAGTACTACTAACAGGAGGAGTGAGTAATGGTCTCTACAAATTCCCTGATGAAAGTTCTCGAGGATTGCTTAGTACTAAACCTGCAGATCTTGATTCAACTGTATGTAGTTTTACTTCAAGTAGTACAATACCTAGTCATTCTGTTACTTCTATTCAGTGTAATAAAGCCACTCTTAGCAGTTCAATGTGGCATGATAGGCTAGGGCATCCCCATTTTTCTGTATTAAAACAAGTACTGTTTGAGATAGATAAATCTTGTTCTCATGTGGATACAACAGATATGTGTGGAGCATGTAAACTACGTAAGTCTCATAGATTACCCTTCTCTCATGTACATGAAAGATCTAGTGAAGCTTTTGACATTGTACATGTTGATGTATGGGGTCCTTCCCCAGTTATTGCTGATAATGGAGTACGTTATTTTGTTCTATTTGTGGATGATCATACAAGATATCAATGGCTGTTTTTATTACATAACAAGAGTCAAGTGGCTCAAATCTTCTTGCATTTTGAAGCTTTAGTAGAAAGGCAGTTTGATAAGAAGATTAAGCAACTTCAAAGTGATGGTGGAACCGAGTTTAAGACATTGGAAACTCACTTGTTTCAAGGAGGATATAAAAGGAGAGTGACATGTCCATACACTCCATCTCAGAATGGAGTTGTGGAACGCAAGAATAGGCATGTGGTAGAGACAGGTTTATCAATGCTCATTAAGGCTGGTTTGCCTTTGGAGTTCTGGATTTATAGCTTTAAAACTGCAGTCTATCTAGTTAATAGATTGCCTTCGAAGACTTTTGTTAACAAATCTCCATTTGAGTTGTTATATCATCACAAACCTGAGTATAGTTCTCTAAGGGTGTTTGGGTGTTTATGTTATCCATATACACGACCCTATTCCAGTTCCAAGCTAGATGTTCGATCTATTCCCTGTGTGTTCTTGGGTTATCCAGAGCATCAGAAAGGATATAATTGTTTGGATCCAGTTACAAAGAGGATGTACATTTCTCCTCATGTTGTTTTTAACGAGAGTGAATTTCCCTACTTGATTTCTGGTATATCTGCAAGAACTCAGAATTTGTCTTCTCGAGATAATAACAAGTCTCCATCACCTGTACACTTTGTTCAGTTACCTCAGTCACATGGCCAAACCAAGACTATTTACAATGTTCTAAATCACTCTACCCCAAATCAGTATCCTATGTCTACTCAACTCTATTTGGAAGAGTAACACCTCTACATAGTGTGTCTACTTCAATACCTGTCAGATCTCCTTTTTCATCACAAACACTACCTACATCCTTGACTCATTCCTCTTTCCGAGTCAGAACATGTCTCCTGATTTGTCTCACTCTTCTCTACCTTCCTCTAAATCTATTGACCTTGTATTAGAACATCATACTTCTTCTTCTTCCTCACCACTTAGCAATGGTCAGTCTCTTTGTTATCCTTCTTCTAATTCTCATCCAACAGTTTTTAATCCTGATGGTATTAACCTTACTATTCCATTGCCTCAATTGTCTTCATCCCACCAGTTATCTTCTACTACTGAGCTACCATCATCTCAAATACACAGAACACCTTCCGTTGATAATACTCATACTATGCAGACACGGGCTAAGTCTAGGATTTATAAACCTAAGGCTTTAAATGTTAATGTCATTCTTCCTATTCCTTCTACTGTGAAAGATGCAGTGAAACACCCTGAATGGATAGAAGCAATGAGGAAAGAATTTGAGGCTCTAATGAGAAATGAAACATGGGAGTTAGTTCCACCTCCTCAACATAGGAAGGTAATTAGTAACAAATGGGTATTTGCAGTAAAACTTAAATCTGATAGAACATTGGAGAGATACAAAAGCAGATTAGTAGCTAAGGGTTTTCTACAGACTGAAGGCATAGATTATAATGAGACATTTAGTCCTGTAGTGAAGCCTACTACCATACGTGTAGTACTTACAATGGCACTGTCTAAATGTTGGAAGGTGAGGCAGCTTGATATTAACAATGCTTTTCTAAATGGAGAGCTGGAAGAAGAAGTGTATATGTATCAACCTGAGGGGTTTGTGGATCAAGACTGTCCAAGATATGTTTGTAGACTCAAGAAGGCTTTGTATGGCTTGAAACAGGCTCCTAGAGCCTGGTACAATAAACTGAGTACCTGTTTAAATTCGTGGGGTTTTAAGAGCTCACAAGCAGATACATCTATGATGATTTATGATGATGGAGTGTACACTGTGGTGATGCTTATCTATGTGGATGATATTCTGATTACGGGATCTGATGATGATTATGTTCAACAAATGATAATCAAACTGAATGATGTGTTTGCACTAAAGGATTTGGGAGAACTAAACTATTTTCTTGGTATTGAGGTTACAAGGAGAACAGGTAGCTTTCATTTGAGTCAACAGAAGTATATTGCTCAGTTGTTAGACAAAATACAATTGACGGATGCCAAATCAACTTCTACTCCACTTGCTGCAGGGAAGAGTCTTTCCAAATTTGATGGTCAGCCACTAGCTGATGCAGGACCTTATAGATCGATTGTAGGAGCTCTTCAATATTGTACACTTACTAGACCAGATATAGCTTATTCAGTTAATAAGCTTTGTCAGTTTTTACAGTGTCCCACAGATTGTCATTGGCTTGCAGTTAAGAGGCTGTTGAGATATTTGAAGGGAACTATTGGACATGGAATCATGTTGCAAAAGTCAGAAGCTTTATCTATGATGGCTTATGCAGATGCGGATTGGGCTTCATGTGTAGATGATAGAAGAAGTACTGGAGGCTGGTGTATTTTTCTAGGAAATTCTTTAATTTCTTGGAGTTCTGGTAAACATAGAGTGGTGTCAAGATCATCAACAGAAGCAGAATTCAGGTCCTTGGCTTTAACTGTTTCAGAAATTTTGTGGCTCAAGAAGTTACTACATGAATTGAATATACATCTCTCGAGTGCACCAATCTTGTTTTGTGATAATCAAGGAGCTGGAGCTTTGGCTAAGCACCCAGTTCTTCATTCTAGAGCTAAACATGTGGAGATAGATTTTCATTTTATTAGAGAAAGAGTATTGAATGGTGAGATTTGTATTGAGTATATTTCTACTCAAGATCAACCAGCTGATATAATGACAAAATCTATGTGTTCAGCCCGATTTGCTGATCTGAGAACCAAGCTCACTGTCTTACATAGAGACTTGAGCTTGAGGGAAGATGTTAGTGTATATGAGAATGAGAATCAGCCAGTTTGTAGTTTGGTGTTTCTAGACTAAACGAACATGTACTCTAGTGAGAGTAGTGAGGGAATATGGTTGTTATTGTATGGTAGTTACCTATGATTAATGTTGTGTAGAAGTTAGTTAGAGTGGTGGTCCCATTCTGTTAAGAAAGAAGAAATGATAATTGTGAAGATATAAAAAACAGTAGCTTGTAGCTCACACGAAGATGATGATGAATAGTAAAAATATCTGATATCAGTTTTTACAGTTCTTGCGAATCTCTTTCTCTCTCTTTCTTGTTTCTTATTTCTTCAGAGACTAAAGTCTAAATTCCTTCATTATATGATATATGATATTTTGCTTATCTAAATTGATAGTGTACTTACAATTATATGGTGATTAATGGCATAACATATGCATCATTGAATCATGATATTTCAAATACAAGTTTTGAAAATATTTCTTTTATGCCAAGTTTTTGAGAGATGATAAGTTTTATGCAAGGTTTAAAGCCATAAGTTTTATATGATATTTTTATTGATACTTGAACCATCATTATAAAATTCTATGTTTTGGAGCAATTTGATAAGTGCACTATAATAAGTTAAGGGTCGTGTGCGAAAAGTGTCTTTCGTGTAAGTTAGGGTACCCGAAGACTAAAGAGTCCTTACCATTAGTTTGGACATATATGTGCATGTGAGAATTATGTATGAAATTTCAATTTTGCTAAGTTATAAGTTAAGTCTCACTTGCATATGCCTTTCACACGTGTCAGTCGCCGACGGGTGATTTATGTAAGGCTCCGCTATGATAAGCTTTTAAGTTGATGGTTCAGGTTATATAATTATGATAAGATTTTGTATGTTCTTTCTAAGACATGTGCATTGCAAGCACTATTTTAAAAGCATGAGCATAAGTATAAGAATAAGTATGTCGTAATTAAGCATGTCATATTTACTTGTTTTTAAGTGTGTACATGTGTCGTGTGTGCTTAATGTTCCAAGTAAGATAAGTTTGCTTACTGAGTGATTTTCACTCACCCCAAGCTTCCCTTCACTTTCTCAGGAATACCATGATGAGGATTTGGCAATGTTTGAGGATTGTTATTGGTTCCTTAGGATTTAAATTTCTTTTTTTTTTATATATATATATCTAATAAATTGTAAACTTTAATAAGTGCTAAACTTTTTGTAAGTTTTTCTTTATAAGTTTTTTTTAGCTAAAAAATTATTATTTTTATTTAAAGTCATAATCAATTATATCAAGGTTTTCAATCAATAAAATATTTAGATAATGCTTTTATTTGTATGTAAAATATTGGGACGTTACAATTGGTATCAGAACACGATTTTATGGTTCTGTAGACATAAAATTTGAATAGATGGGAACCACAATCATTGCCAAATCCGAATAACTTATGGTTTGCCTTTTGACATGTTTATTACATGTGAATCTCTGTCTAAGAATATGTGTGAACAATTGTTGTTTGTCTAATTTCTAGTAGCCATTAGGATTTTTGGTATGCACTAAACTTCCGCTATGGCTTAACTACCTTAAAGGTTTGGGAATGGCACGAGGTTATTGGACAAGGGAGACCTACGGCTCGCGCTCAAGCTGCTGCTGCTGCTATAAATCACGCTCTAAATGCTATAGGTGAACCCCCAGCAAACGATCAAGTTAACCTTGTGGCCATTATGCAACAATTCATGCAGACTATGACCCAAATGATGCAGCCACAACAACCTCCCCAACCTCCTCAACGTGCTGAAGAACCTAGAAGGGAACAAAATGTTGTGACGGAATTCAAGAAACATGCCCCTCCTACCTTTGACGATTCTCAAGATCCCTTGGTAGCTGGGGAATGGGTGAGAGACATGGAACATATATTTGAATTTCTAAGGCCATCGGAGGAGGATAAGGTGATTTGTGCCACATACATGCTAAGGAAAGGTGCAAGGCTTTGGTGGAACCTAGAGAAGAGGGCTGAGAACATTGGCCATAATCCAATTGGTTGGGAACAATTCAAGGAGCTATTCTATAAGAACTACTTTCCACATACTCTTCGTGATAAAAAGGAGACAGAGTTCCTACAGCTAACCCAAGGCTCGAGGACGTTAGTTGATTATGAAAGGAAATTTGAGGAGTTGTCTTGCTTTGCCCTTCAGAGCAAAAGCAAGCTCGTAGATTTGAAATGGGCTTAACCAAGAGATTGGGAGGCATGTGAAGGTCCTAAGGCATCCAACTTATGCGGAGGTGGTTCAAGCAGCCCAAATTGTTGAGTAGGACATTGTACAAGTAACTGTTAAGGAATAGCCAAAGAACCCACCACAGGGTAACCATTGGGATAAGATGAGGTTTGATGCTAGGAGTCATTCTAGTAAGAAACAAAAGATTGAGGCCTCAGTTAGACCATAATTTCCAACATGTAGCACCTATGGTAAGAAGCATAGTGGCATATGCTTTAGAAATTCTAGAGCATGCTTCAATTGTGGGAGGACAGGACACTGCATTCAATATTGCCCAAATGTGAAAAAGGACCCTAAGGATGGACAGAAAACTCAAGGAAGGGTATATGCTCTCACTAGGCAGGAGACTGAAGTTAACCCAAATGTTATAGCAGGTAATGCTCAACCCTTTAAATATGAAATCGGGTTGTAGTTGCTCATAAGCTTTGGATGTACTTAAGGAACTTATCATTTGATTTTACAGTTTTTTTTTATAACCTTAATCTTAAGGAAAGGGCTTAGTAATTGTTTGAGGTTATCAATGTGATTAGTAGGCTTAACTCTTACGTGACTACTGAATTAGACCATTTGTGTGCATGTTTCTAGTCAATTTTGATTTTGAGAAGGAAATATCAAGACAAGAATATAGCATGTAGTAATATACAAATTTGATTGATGTTACAAGATAAATGCTTATTGGAAATTACTTTCAAGAAAATACATTTTAGGAAAATAAAATAATAAGATATTACTTATAAGGAGCATGAGTATATGTCTAACTATGGATGGACAAAAAAATATTTATTATGGTGATAGAAATATGAATATATGAAAAATAATGATATTAATGCGGTATCCCACCATTAAATATAGATAAAAAAACGTTATTGAATTTTGAGATTTTTAACAAAATATTAAGTGTTAGAAATATTAACTTAATATGGAAAAAAAAAAAAAAGAAATGTTGTGATGACACAAAGGAGACAATTTCAAAGGTATGACGGTGCTGTCTATTTGTATTATATAACATGTTTGAACTCATTATGTTTCCACAAGTTAAATTTCGGTAATTTTGAATGCTTGACGTCAACATTCATCTAATAAAATATACATTTAAATACAATATTTTAAAAAATATTCATAACATTACTTAAAATTTATAATTATAAAAATAATATTTTTTTATACAATTCATATAATTTTATCATAAAAAAAACTCTATTACAAAAATTTCACATTAAATGTTGCCTAATTAGATGCCATTTAAATTAAATTATGATGAATTGAATTTATTTAATGTTATTGTGATGTTATCTTTTTAGAGAATATTACATGAAATGACTTCCTTCAAGATGGACTTATATTTTTAACTCCCTTACTACTTTTAAATACATGTTATGAAATGTTTTAGTTTTGTATATGAATTCAAAAGCACAAAAGATTGTTAAAGCTCAAATAATTACGAGAACTGATGGTTATTGGGGTATCAACAAATTAGATTATATATCTAAGAAATATTTTAGACTATAAATACTATTAATGAACATGCGTTCAAAAGAATTTTATTTTTAAAAGTAAGAGATAATATAAAAGGGGATACAAAAAAAAAACTACTCATATTTTTAATGTTATAAATTTTGAAGATTGTATTTTATGTAATTTTTCTTTTTTTATTTGTCGTTGAGATGCTTATTACATATTAACTAAAGTTTGTCAACTTTTAAAAGATTTTATATACTTTCAACTTCCATTTATTTGGATTAAGAAAATTTAAGTTTTTACATAAAACAATAGTTGAAAATTTCCATTGAATTTTCTCCTTCTTACAAATGTTCCAATGATTTAAAAAAAATTACAAAAGTCACAAACTTTTTGTAATATACTATTAACATCACTTTCGTTATATAATATAATGAAGAAATTTAACAACCACATCCACAAGGTAATTTGGGGAGAGAAAATCTTTGATTTTTTGAAATTTTGAATTCGTTCACATCAAATTATTAAACCAAAGATATTGCATACTAAGGACTACGACTTTTAAGGGGAAACTCATCATGGTACGCATGGTACGCAACACTTGTATGAATATTATTATTATTTTGTAACAACTTTAAGGGAAACTCATGGTACGCATGAGTCTTTCATTATTTCACAGTCCAGGATTGACAATAAATGAAAAGATAAATTTGATATTAAATATTAATTTTTATGGCAGTGGAGGGCAAGAGATATAAAAAAAAAATTTGTAAAATGTGCCATAAAAACAAAAAGTTACATTGAATTGTGATAAAATAAATAGTTTTATTATAATAAGGGCTGGTGTTTCAAATGTCTATTTATCCGATAAAAGTCTAATTCTACTATCAATAAAAGTCAAATTCTACGATCAATTGCAAATAAATTAATGTTCGAATATATTATTTGAGACTTTTTGTTTTTTCTTTCCCCCTCCACATTCATAGTGTCGTGTATATATATAGAGTTGGAACACTATGTTGAAATCACATAGAATGTCCACATACCACAAATTTTACATTATAAAGGTAATTATTTGAAATCTCCAGTTTGAACTATTCAAGTTTTCAAATTCGATATCATCTCATAAACAAATCATAAATTTGTTTGATGCAAAAGTTTTAGAAAAGAAACAAAATTAATTTTAGAATTTAGAAATAATTCCAAACTTTTAGAATTAAAAATACAATATTTTAAATTAATTTTTCCAATAATGAAAAATTAAATTCTTGAAACCAACTTCTAATTCGTATTCAACATATACAAAATTCCAG